>CM054151.1:25167608-25172608 GCA_028751875.1 Rapana venosa | reverse complement strand
ACGCACGCACGCACGCGCGCACACACACTCACTCACTCACGCACGCACGCACGCACACACACACACCAATGTAGGAATACAGTGTTTACAAGTGACCATTGTGAGACTGAGGATTGGACACTGCAGACTCAGACACCACATGTTCACCAAGTTCCACGTGGGTGATTCTAACGACGTACCCCTGTGGCACTTCTCCCATGACAGTGGAACACTTCCTCCAGACCTGTCCATCACACCAAAACCTGAGGGCCGATATTTGTCCAAATCTGATAATTCCTAGTTCTTTCTTTCTTTCTTTCTTTTATTTCGAGGATAATGGAATAAGCACTCGTGTGCTTTTTTTTCATCAAGTCCCCGTGTGTATGAAGTTTTGTAAATTTTGTCATCCGTTCCTACCGGCACACAATGGCCTACTCTTCCGAAGACCGGAACGGGTTATAACGTGTTCGCACACAGGACCTCAGTTTATAGTCTCATCCGAAGGACTTTTTGGGGAGAGTGGAGTCAGCGCTGATGATAACTCCAGAATAAAAATCCTCTTGAACGAGAATCGAACCCGGGTAAGCAGATCACGAATACATCACTCTAACCACCTGGCTATCCCGGTCTCCCCCCCCTCCCCCCCCCCCCCCCCCCCCCACCCCCCCCCCTTTCCTCTATGTGAGCATGCAAATCGGGCAAAACAACAGGATTTTTTTCTGAGAAACAGGGACCCGTTTTGCGTTTGCTTTCTCCACTGAGTTTTTCTTTATATCATAATTATAATTTTCAAAATCTTCATTAGTGCCCCTTCGGTCCAAGGGACTACGGAATAGGTGAGGTGAGGTGAGGTGGGGGATCATTTTATTGCCATTGCTTTGGGTCAAGGCAAGTCAAGTCAAGTCAAGTCAGAAACACTCTAATCATCCCATGAGGGGCAATTACAATACTGACAGGCACATTGATACGTATCCTAATCTCGAAAGACACAAGAAAGCTACATTTCATATTGGTTCATATTGGGTCGTGTGTCCATGTGTGTTGATAAAAAGCGATGTGCTCAGCAGTTTGAAAACAATTTCAAGTTGTTGGGGAAGGGAAGGTTTACCGGTTTCGCGCAGTTAAACGTCTTGATCCAGTTACGGACAAGGAATCTGTATAAGGACACCATAATTATATGGCGCTACTTCTCTGCTGTCCTTGGATAACATTGTCAGATCTGTCCGTCTGTCTGTCTGTCTGCCTGCCTGTTCTGTCTGTCTGTCTGTCTGCCCGCCGTTCTGTCTGTCTATCTTCTTGCCTCCCTGTCTGTTTGTCTCTAAACGTTACCAACAATCTGTCAACATCTTATGATCAGGGTCTCTTCAACAATTTGCATGTTTTACCGCGATAAGCGATAAGAGAGGTGGGTGAACGACGATAAATATTCATGAGGAAAAACTGGAACTTATTTAAATGACCCCCCCAACCACCAAACCACCACATATTTTGAAGGTCAAGAGGGGAAGGGCGAGCGCAAGAGAAGAAGGGTGGGGGTGTGGGAGTTAGGGGGGTGGGGGGGATATCTGATGCAGATCGCAGAGAGGGCCCCCCCCCCCCCTTCCCCCCCATGGTGGTGAGAGGAGGGAGGGAGGGGGAGTGTGAAATAAGGACAGGGTGGCCGCATCAGGCGTGTCAAATTGGCGTGACTTTAAACCCCCCTGCCTGCATAGACTGGACGGATTGAGAGCAGCTTCTTCTCACGTGTGAACGGAATTCAAGGGGCCAACGAGTGAGTGGGCCTGGGCTCTTTAACGCGCACACACGTTCCCGTCATTTGCTTTACACAGTCTTGTTTGATGGGATAAGTAGTAGAACATATACATTCTGTGCGCACATACCAACTCGCGCTCATTCAAAACGCACTCCAGCGCATTCCCAAACACCCTTCAGAGTGAGTTACCACACACGCAAATACGCGAACATACACACTTACACAGTCATACACAGTCATACACGTGTGTGAATAAACAAGCATACACACTCACCCACGTGCTCACACACACACACATACGCGCACGCGCGCTCGCCACGCACGCACGCGCGCATGCACACACACACACAAACAAACACACACACACACACACTTGAGCCAAAGGAACAAAAGCAAAAATTATACATGCGTGTGTGTGCGCATTGTGGGTTATTATGCCTCCTGGGAAGCTTGTTTCCTGCAAGTGTGTATTTTGCTTAAAACACAACCCCTATATCCCCCCACTCCCCTACACACATACACCCCCCCCCCCCCCCCCCCCCCCCAAAAAAAAAAAAAAAAAAAAAAAAAAAGAAAGATTTACTTTTCGTGTGTGAAAATGAACAAGCACTATTTCAAAATAATTCCTACCGAATCGCCACGATCCAAAAAGCAGCGTAACTCAAAACTTTCCAGGCACAAAGTTCAACAGCGCAGACAAGCAAGCGCTTCATAATGACTGAAAACTCTCACCTCAAGTTTGACTACGGACGACAAACATGCTCTTCATTTCCAATATTGACTCGTCTTTAAAAGGGGCCATTTCCTCACTAATCACCTCGATCCTTCAGCCCTTTTCTGGATCTGGCTCTCGTTCTTAAAAAGCCTTCTGGAGTGTCTCTGTTCTTAGGGCCTTTTGGGTTCTCTCACCTTCCTATCACCCGATCCTTTCCCAGGCCCTTTTCTGGGATCTGTGTCTCTGTTCTTAAAAAGCCCTTTCTGGGATCTGTGTCTCTGTTCTTAGGCCCTTTTGGGATCTCTGTTTTTAAGCCCTTTTGGGATCTCTGTCTATGTTCTTTAGCCCTTTCTGGGATCTGTGTCTCTGTTCTTAGGCCCTTTGGGGATCCCTGTCTCTGTTCTTAAGCCCTTTCTGGGATCTCTGTCTCTGTTCTTAAGCCATTTTGGGATCTGTGTCTCTGTTCTTAAGCCCTTTCTGGGATCTGTGTCTGTACTTAAGCCCTTTTGGGATCTCTGCCTCTGTTCTTAGGCCCTTCTGGGATCTGTGTCTCTGTTCTTAAGCCCTTTGGGGAATCTCTGTCTCTGTTCTTAAGCCTTGGGGATCTCTGTCTCTGTTCTTAACTATTTGGATCTTGTCTTGTTCCTCAAAGTCCTCAGGATCTCTGTCTATTTCCCAAGTCCTCTAGGACGTCTGTCTATGTTCCCAAATCCTCTAGGACGTCTGTCTATATTCCCAAGTCCTCTAGTATCTGTATGTTCCCAAGTCCTCTTGGATCTCTGTCTAATTTCGTAAGTCTTCTGGGATCTCTGTCTATGTTCCCAAATCCTCTAGGATCCTTGTTTACGTTCCCAAATCCTCTAGGATCTCTGTCTATGTTCCCAAGTCCTCTAGGATCTCTGTCTATGTTCCCAAATCCTCTAGGATCTATGTCTATGTTCCCAAGTCCTCTAGGATCTCTGTCCATGTTCCCAAGTCCTCTAGGATCTCTGTCTATGTTCCCAACTCCTCTAGGATCTCTGTCTATGTTCCCAAATCCTCTAGGATCTCTGTCCATGTTCCCAAGTCCTCTAGGACCTTTGTCTCCTGCTCTCAGACTCTCTGGATCTTTGTCTCTGTTTCTCAATCTGTGGAAGTAGGTAGACAGGTTAGATGTTATGTCATCACACCTGCACCATGTTAGGGACAAGAGATACTTTTTCTTAAGGGACAAGACTTTGTAGAGGGCAGTCCTTGAATGATCATTTCGTGAGCTGTGTCTTTTATTCCCTCAGCAGGTCGATTTTGTTTTTTTCACTAAGTTTTACTAAGCACTACTCCCATGTTGCCGATGGTTCTTTTACATTCGCTAAATAAGCACTGACGTAATATGCCTAAAAGAGGGACACGGGAGGAGATGAATGGATGAGGAGGTCGAGGAATGAAAGCTGGAGAATGAAGGGATCCATACAGCATTGATACGCATTGTGTGTGTGTGAGTGTGTGTGTGTGTGAGTGCGCGCGCACGCGCGCGTGTGTACATGTGTGTGTATGTGTGCATGTGTGCGTGCTGCGTGTGCGTGTGTGGTGTGTGTGTGTGTGTGTGTGTGCGTGTGTCTGTGTGTGTTTTACTTTGAAACGTGTGCAAATAAGGGGGCGGGGGTGGGGGCCAGGGGGGGGGGGGGGTGCACGAAAGATCACGTCTGTAAAGCTTGAAGAAAATAATACAGTAGTGCAATTATACATCAAATTACGGACGGAGACATAAAGGATGACACAAATGTATGCTGCTTGTGTTGGTGCTGACAGGACACACGCACACATACATACACACACACACACACAAACAAACACACACACACATACACACACATACACACACAAACACGCACAAACACACACCCACACAAACACACACACACACAAACACAAACACACACACACACACACACCTAAACACACACACACAAACACACACACAAACAAACAAACACACACACACACACACAAACACACACACACACACACACACACACACAAACACACACACACACACACCACACACCCCAAACACACACACAAACACACACAAACAAACAAACACACACACACACACACACACACACACACACACACACACCACACACACACACACACACACACACACCCAAACACACACACAAACACACACAAACAAACACAACACACACACACACACACACACACAAACACACACACACACACACACACACACACACACACACACACCTCTCAGCCAGTCAGAGAAGTGCTGCAGAAGCATAAAAGAGGAAAAAACCACAAAGCCCATTGCCCAAGGTAAATAACTTCACCTATAAAAATCCACTTCAAATAAAAGGACACGATTGCTCTCCCTGTAAGCTTCATGTCATCAAGCTCGTTTACAATAGTTATTAGCCAAATATAACATTTCATGGCTTTTTTTGTGCTGTATTTGTTTTTAATTGTGCAGCTTGAAACTACAGACTATTTCCCACATTTTACTAAAATGACAAAGTTCCCTGATGCTTTTTTTAAATTATTCTTTTATATTGA
>CM054151.1:25052608-25160108 GCA_028751875.1 Rapana venosa | reverse complement strand
TGCCGACTTTACTCCCCCTCAAAAGTCTTTCGGATGAGACTATAAACCGAGGTCCCGTGTGCGAACGCACGCAGAACATCTTGCGCACACGCTAAAACCCGTTCCGCTTTTCGGAAGAGTAGGCCACAGTGTGCCGGTGGGAACGGATGACAAAATTTACAAAAACTGCATGCACACGGGGACTGGATGTAAAAAAAAGCACACGAATGCTTATTCCATTGTCCTCAAAATAAAAGAATAACTTTTTTTTAATCTCTCTCTCTCTCTCTCTCTCTCTCTCTCTCTCTCTCTCTCTTCATCCATCCTTCCTTCCTTCCGTCCTTCCTTTTACCAACCAGAACAAGAACAACAAGAGAACAACAACAACAACGACAACAACAACAGTCCACAACAACAACAGTCTGCGCACATGCAAATACTGGAGCTGCTGTCTTGCCCTTATCAACGCCTGATGACACACAGGTAGGTCAATGACCTCTCTCTTTCTCCCCCCCCCCCCCTCTCCTCTCTCTCTTCTCTATCCCTCCCCCCCCCCCCCCCTCTCTCTCTCTCTCTCTCTCTCTCTCTCTCTGTCTACGTCGGTCTGTCTGTCTCCCCAAGTATGTGAATGCTTATCTGTAACTCTTAAAAGATAAATATCTGTTTGTCCGTCTGTCTGTCTGTCTATCCGTCCATCCGTCCGTCTGTCTGTCTGTCTGTCTGTCTGTCTGTCTCTGTCTCTCTCTCTCTCTCTCTCTCTCTCTCTCTCTCCTCTCTGTCTGTCTGTCTGTCTGTCTGTCTCATACACACACACACACGCTCACACGCACGCACGCACGCGCACTCTCTCTCTCTCTCTCTCTCTCTCTCTCTCTCTCTCTCTCTCTCTCTCTCTCTCTGTGTTCTCATACACACACACACACGCTCACACGCACGCACGCACACACGCGCACTCTCTCTCTCTCTCTCTCTCTCTCTCTCTCTCTCTCTCTCTCTCTCTCTCTCTCTCTCTCTCTCTCTCTTCACTCTCTGCCACGCCACTTATATCTATGCCGTCTCTGCCAGAAGAAAAGGGGTGGAGGGGAGGGGGGATGGGACTGGGAGGGGAAGGGAGAGACAGAAAAACAGACAGACATACAGAGACAGACACAGAGCTAGAGACACACACACACACACACACACACACACACCGACAGACAGACAGACAGACAAATAGACATACAGAAACAGACAGACACAGAGCTAGACACACACACACACACACACACACACACACACCGACAGACAGACAGACAGACAAACAGACATACAGAAACAGACAGACACAGAGCTAGACACACACACACACACACACACACACACACACACACACACACACACACACACACACACACACACACCGACAGACAGACAGACAGACAGACAGACAGCAGATGAAAGTGAAAGAGCCAAAATGGTGGTGGTGGTGGTGGTGGTGGTGGTCAAAGTATAGATCTATGTCAGAGGGAGCACACGCTCCTTGCCGAGTGCAGTGGGTCAAGAGGGCAGTTGGCAGTCAGGATGGATGGCTTGATGTCACTGTGCCACTTCAACCTGTCTGTCTGGCTGTCTGGCTCTCTGGCTGTCTGCCTGTCTAGCTGGATGTCTGTCTGTCTACGTGTCTGTCTACGTGTCTGTCTGCCTGCCTGTCTGGCTCCCTGTCTGTGTCCGTGTCTGTCTGTTCTGTCCTGTCTGTTTGTCTCCCTGTCTCGGTGTCTGTCTGGCTGTCTGGCTGTCTGTCTGGCTGTCTGGCTGTCTGTCTGGCTGCCTGTCTGTCTGGCTCCCTGTCTGTCTGGCGGCCTGTCTCCCTGTCTGGCTGTCTGGCTGGATGTCTGGCTGGCTCCCTGTCTGCCTGTCTGGCTGTCTGGCTGTCTGTCTGTCTGGCTGGCTCCCTGTCTGACTGTCTGGCTGGCTGGCTGGCTGTCTGTGTGGCTGTCTGGCTGTCTTCCTGTCTGGCTGTCTGTCTGCCTGTCTGGCTGTCTGTCTACCTGTCTGGCTCCCTGTCTGGATGTCTGTCTGGCTGCCTGTCTGTTTGGCTCCCTGTCTGTCTGGCTGCCTGTCTGTCTGTCTGCCTGTGTCTGGCTGCCTGTCTGGCTGTCTGGCTGGATGTCTGTCTGGCTGTCTATCTGGCTGGCTGGCTTCACGCCCCCTGCTATGCTACCACGTGCTGCTTCTACTGCATCTCATACAGAGAACTCGAACTCGAAAGAGTTATTCACAAAAATGCCAATGGCCCATACATGAAGGGGGGTTGCCAAACTGCTTAGTATTTTAGTGAGAAAAATAAATAAACACAAAAAACCAAAATGTTATTGTATAACCACAACCACCACAATAAAAATCAGTAGCAAAAAATATGACTTAAGAAGCCAAAATATCTCTTATTCTAAAGGCTTTACACAAATATAAAGCAAGGCTGCGCACAATCTCAGGGTGACTAGATGCCAACCTCATACAGAGACAGACAGACAGACAGACAAAGAGAGAGGGGAAGAGATAAGAGACACAGAGAGATCGAGAGTGAGAGAATGATCTTTATTTTTCAAGCCTTACAGTTAGGTATTCACACTCTTTGGGGGAGGGAGAGAGACAGAGACAGAGAGACAGGGTCTGAGAGACGTGGGAATGTTGCCGTTGAGAGCGTGCACGTCACCATCGCTGAATCATTAGCCTACACACAAACATGCACAGGCAGGACCAGATCACCTACATAGCCTACATTGCAGTTTGAAGATAACCTTCAAAGATTTCAGAGCTGCCTTTTCGTCCTTTGTCAATCGACAATACTTTTCGTGGACTGAAAGAAGAAAAAAAAGAGCAGTGATCCAGATTTTTTCTTCTTCTTTGTGTCTTCTATAAGATTTTGCAATCATTTCCCCAGTTTGCCTTAGTTTTTGTTATAGATGGGGAGGGTGGAGGGAGGGGGTGGTAGTCGCTATGCTGGCTTTAGTTGGGTCAGCTTGGAGGGGGAGGGGACGAAGGAAGGTGAGAAGGGGGGGGGGGGGGGGGGGGGGTGAGAAGCAGGCAAAGCTGAAGGTGAGATCTAACCTTCTTCAAGAAAGGGACGGATAAGGGAGAGCCAGGAGGGGATGCAGCATCGTTTGCAATAATTATCTCCTCGTGGTTGGTGTGCTTCAGCTCCATTTGGTAAATATATTGCTAGTAACTCAAAAAAACAAAAACAAAACAAAAAACAAAGGGTGGCGCTGCTCTTGTGGCGACGTGCTCTCCCCGGGGAGGACAGCCCGAATTTCACGCAGAGTAAATAAATAAATAAAATAAGTAACTCTTTTGTAAACAGTGTCAATGACGTCATTAATTGTATTAACGTCACTGATTTCATTCATTGTCTTTCGTATCACTAATGACATAACCGTGACATGTAGAAGTTATTTTTTCACTTGAAACAGAAAATATGTCGATATCTTCCTCACGCTGAGTAGAAACTTAGAAGGGTGTGTGGCAGAAATGTATTGACTATATACGAATTAAATACCGAATACCCCCGAAGTCGAAATCCGGCTACCTTAATGGTCGGTTAATAATAAAAACTGTCGCATACGCAAAATCGCATCATTGGTAAAGAACGGAGCTCTAGCTGAGTAGCGACTTTTTTTTTTTAAATATCAAATATGAAAAAAAAATCAAACGGTTACAAAGTCAAAAAGTCACAGATTATGACATCAATCCGTCATATTGAGAGCGAGAAGTGGGTGTAGACATTCTTCAGACCCCTGGAGGGCCTTCAATGCATGGCAGGCAGCATTTGTCAGGGCCTCCGGAGTTGCTGTCTGGAGCGTTCGATGACGACAAAGACGACGACGACGACAACGACGAAGAAGAAGAAGAAGAAGAAGAAGAAGGGGGAGGAGAAGGAGCAGCAGCAGCAGCAGCAGAAGAACAAGAACAAGAAGAACAAGAACAAGAAAAAAAGAAGAAGAACAAGAACAAGAAGAAAAAGAAGAAGAACAAGAAGAACAAGAAAAGAACAAGAACAAGAAGAAGAACAAGAACAAGAGTAACAAGAAGAACAAGAAGAAGAACAACATGAACAAGAAGAACAAGAAGAAGAACAAGAAGAAGAACAACATGAACAAGAAGAACAAGAAGAAGAACAAGAAGAAGAACAAGAAGAAGAAACGTACGTCAGAAGAAGAAGAAGAACAACAACAACAACAAGAAGAAGAGGAAGAACAAGAACAAAAACAACAAGAAGCGCACGTCAGAGCTTATCTGTGATAAATCCTCAATGCAAGGAACAGTGTGATCAGACAGTGACTGTGTCAGGGTTAGTGTGTCAGCACATAGCTGTGGAACCAGAAAGAGGTGTCTGTTTTGACACTGCCTGTGGATTAACGCCACACCTGAAGCACTGAAGTGTCTGTTGATGGATGACAACTTAACCTTTCATTTTCTCGCCATGATTCTGCCTCCCCCCCCCCCCCCTCCACACCATCCACCCCAGTCAAAACAAAACAAAAAATCCATTGGCTCCCATCTCTATTCACTGTTTCTGTCTCTTCGCGTGTGTGTGTGTGTGTGTGTGTGTGTGTGTGTGTGTGTGTGTGTGTGTGTGTGTGTGGTGTGTGTGTATGTGTATGTGTGTGTGTGTGTGAGAGAGATAGAGAGAGACAGAGAGATAGTGTGTGTGAGGAGAGAGAGAGGGAGATAGTGTGTGTGTGTGTGTGTGTGTGTGTGTGTGTGTGTGTGTGTTGTGTGTGTGTGTGTGTGTGGTGTGTGTGTGTGTGTGTGTGTGTGTGTTTCAGTGTCTTTGTGTCTCTGTGTCTGTGTCCGTGAGTGAGAGCGAGAGTATGTGTGTGTTGTTGTTTTTGCCGTATGTCTGTGTCAGTTCATAAGTGTGGTTTGCGTGCGTGCGTGCGTGCGTACGGGCGTGTGTGTGTGTGTGTGTGTGTGTGTGTGTGTGTGTGTGTGTGTGTGTGTGTGTGTGTGTGTGTGTGTGTGAGTGAGTGAGTGTGTGTGTGTGTGCATGTGTGTGAGTGCATGTGTGCGTGTGTGTGTGTGTGAGTGTGTGTGAATATGTGTGTAAGCGCTCGCACCTTTGCGTGCACGCCTAAATACGTGCGTGCGTGTTGGAGTGCATGTACGTGTATGCTTCAAACATCCTGCATTGCCGCATAATCAACTCAATTCAATAACAAACATCCACGGACATATTAATTCATCCAACACTGGTTGTGGTATACATTCCCAGAGAGATGCAATACATCTTTGGTTTCTTTGTTAGTTATAGTATAGTCCCAGCGAAAATATCCGATTTAGGGATTGTGGTTACCGCAAGTCACACCCCTTTGGCGCCGCGGACCACCCTGAAAGTCAATGCCCAGTGATGGAAATGTTACAATTCTTCTTCTTCTTCTTCTTCTTTTTCTTCTTCTTCTTCTTCTTCTTCTTCTTCTTTTTCTTCTTCTTCTTCTTCTTCTTCGTGGAACGCTCAGACAGCGACTATTGTTCTCTATCATTCAGATTAACCCACAGAATGCTCGCAACAAACACAAAATGGGTGTAGTAACTGACGACTTATGTACCTTCTGCAAAGATAGAAAGAGATGGTATCAAGTCATTTGGTCTGGCATTGCCCAGTAACGCAAACATTTTGGCAGGAGTTTCAACAAGCAGCAGCAGGTTCAAGCAGGGAAGCTACGTCCATAACCTTAAATGAAAAGATTGTGCTTTTTGGACAAGATAACTATGTGAAAACAGATAAAACGTGTGACAGAATTGTATTATATGCAAAGTTTTTCGTTTCCAGATCTAAGGTTAAAGATGCTCGCCCTTTCTTGACCACG
This sequence comes from Rapana venosa, assembly GCA_028751875.1. Taxonomy (NCBI): domain Eukaryota; kingdom Metazoa; phylum Mollusca; class Gastropoda; order Neogastropoda; family Muricidae; genus Rapana; species Rapana venosa. The sequence continues at coordinate 25,154,283 of CM054151.1, read as the reverse complement.
TTTAAGAAATATTTAAAAACATGCTATGAAACGGAGCTTTATATTGCCTCGACATCTATGGACTACCGTCTTTTCCTTCAGGACTGGCTACTATACAAGTGCATGTTTGATGATGATAATGTTGCTGTGTAAGACTGTATGTCATGAAGACATTATGTATTTACTAGGTTTGGTACAGATGAAATTGTGGTGGTAGTGTTTTACATAAGTAGACATGAGATACAACATCAGGTAAAACAGCTCTTATTTATTCGTAGGCTTCCATATGCATACGGTGGTGTTTACCATGGGCGAGTGTAGTTAGTATACCTCGTGTGTGGGGGGGAACAGCAGAAACCAATAAACAATAACTAAAATAAGAACAAGAACATTATAGAATGCTATATTAGACCATCCAATCAAATTGTATGTGAAATTTTCAATAAATATTCTTGCTGTAGGGAAAAAAATTGTTGTCTATCATATAAGCGAAAATGCGTTGCGCTGCCGTTAAGAGCCTAACAAGTCAGGCCCAGCGCATCGGACTTCCGGCATGGGAGGGAATTGTTATCTTTCAAGTCTTTCTGTGGGGGAAAAAAGGGGCAGGAGAATGGACCAAGAAGGCAGAAAATAGACGAGAAGGAGGCGAGAAGAAGAAAAGGAACAAGGCAGAACGAAAGAGAGGGATAGAAAAGAGGGAATTCCTAGCACAGAACTTCCAGAAGGTGGGGGGTGCTATTTATACTGACAACCCACCCCCTCCCCATATATATATATATATATATATATATATATATATATATATATATATATATATATATATATATATATACACACAACCATACCCTTCTCCTAATAAGTAACCACTCGAATCGGACCCACTGCCCACCCACCCCACCCCCTCAGGTAGCTGACACGTGACAGAAGCGGTCATCTGATGACCAGACACTGGACACAGGTAACACAGGTAGGAGGAGAGAGGGAGGGGGAGAGGGGGAAGAGCAGATGGAGATAATAGGTAGGTGTGTGTGTGTGTGTGTGTGTGTGTGTGTGTGTGTGTGTGTGTGTGTTGTGTAGTGTGTGTGGGTGGTGTGTGTAGTTGAGTGCGTGGGGTTGAGAGAGAGAGCGAGAGAGAGAAAGGCAAGGAGACGAGGGAGATGATAGGTAGATGTGTGTGTGTGCGACTGTCTGTCTGTCTGCATCTGTGTGAGAGAGAGAGAGAAAAGAAAGGGAGGGGGTGGGGAAGCAGGGAGAAGATGGAGATGATATGTGTGCGTGTGCTTGCGTGCTTGCTGGCTTGCGTGCTTGCGTGTGTCTGCGTGTGTGTGTACGTGGACAGTGAGGGGACAGACAAAGCGGGGGGGGCGGGGGGGGGGGGGGGGGGAGAGAAGAAGGCAAAGCCCGAGCTAGAGGTCAACGTACAGACAGACGGGCGTGGTCAGCGGGGCTTAAGGAGTGTTGTGATCTAAAGGAGAGACAGACAGGTAGATGACGGAGGTGAACACACACACACACACTGACCACACACACACTGACACACACACACGACACACACACACAAACACACAACCACACATACACACACAACATACACACACAACTGACACACACACATACACACTCACACACACACACAGACCACACACACTGACCCACACACACACTGACACACACACACACACTGACACACACACAAACACATACACACAATACACATACTGACACACACACACATACACACACGCACACACACACACGCACACACACACTGACTCACACACACATACACACACACACACACACACACACGCGCGCGTGGGGATTTTTTTCTCAAGAGTTAACATCAGTCCCGACTCCACTCTCCCAAAAGTCCGTCGGATGAGACTACAAACCGAGGCCCCGTGTGCGAACGCACGCAGAACATTTTGCGCACACGTTAAAATCCGTTCCGCTTTTTCGGAAGAGTAGGCCATTGTGTGCCAGTGGGATCGGATGACAAAATCTACAAAACTGCATACACACGGGGACTGAATGTAAAAAAAAGTAGCACAAGAGCGTTTATTCAATTATCCTCGAAATAAAACAAATAATAAAACAAAGAATAAAAAATAAAAAAGTGCACACACCACACACACACACACACACATAACACACACACACAACTACACACACAACATACACACACACATACACACACACTGACCACACTGACTACCAACTGCTGACCCACACCTCTCTCCTGGCCCTGATTGCTGTACCAGTGGCTAAGTGGTCTGGCACCTATCTAGAATGGGAGAGGTCGAGGGTTCGAGCCCGCGCCTTGTTTGAGTCCAAACTTTTCCCTCAATCCACTAGACCTCGAATATAGAGTGGCCTGGGTGTTGGGTCTTTTCAGGTGAGACGATAAAAAGTGAAGTCTCTTGCCTGACATACATTTAATGCGCGGAAAATAAAACATAATAATACAGCAACAAAGTGGGGCTGTCCCTGATAAAAATAATGATGTCGAAACGAAATGCTGCTCTGATCGGGAAATGAATACGTAACCTACCAACAGACAGATACACCGAGATTGCCATATCTACATCTTTTTCCCCCCAAAAAAACTTTCAAGCCGAGATGAGGTAACTCACTCTCAACTTCTTACTTACCTCCTCATGACTGTGGCTAATGGATGGTACGGAGTGGGGAGGGAAGGGACAGAGACAAGGAAGAATTCCACTTCGGTTGTCTCCCATATCAAAGCAATCAAAGCAAAAGACAATGAGAGAGGAGGCTAGAAAATAAAAACCATGAATGTAAAGAAAGAAGAAGACAAAAGAAAGCAACGAGGAAATCTACCAATAATTTCAGTTCTACGCTCTGACCACTGGGCTATCCCCCCCACCCCGCACCCCACCCCCTCCCCTTAAAATTTTATGTGACAGAGTTTCTGATTTTGATGGTTTTGGCAAAATAAACGTATTAAAAACTGCTGCCCCAAATATCTTTTAAGAAATTATTATTTGTGAAAACCCAACGTAGAATTATCCACACTTAGTGACTTTTACGCTGAAGCTTATTACTGAAGGTTTTGAAGAAAGAAAAAGAAGAAGAAGAAGAAGAAGAAGAAGAAGAAGAAGAAGAAGAAGAAGAAGAAGAAGAAGAAGGGCTGCTGAATGGACAGACAAAGCAGGACAGAGACAGCTACAGGACAGACACTGCATGAGCACTTTAGACAGAAAAATCAATATCAAGTTGCCATTCTTGATGAAAGCTGGATGAAACCCCGTAGGTTGCTTTCCACCATGGTTATCTTTTGTACTGTCAGACAGAGAGAGCAGGGGGGGGGAGGGGAGAGAGACAGACAGAACACACCAACACACTACACACAGACAACAGAGGAGATGAAGAGTTAGAGAGATACACACGGTCGCGCGGCCGCGCGAGCGCACATAACACACTTACAGAATGGCAGACTGGCAGACAGATACAAAGACAGGCAGACAGACAGACAGGCAGGCAGAAATGATGGTAGCTTGCACTTTGTGTGACATTGATGTTGACCATTAATGTACTTCACATTTAGCAATGATTTTTGTATTATTGATATTGTCTTTTTGTGTTGTTGTTGTTCATTTCCTTGTTGCTATCAACCGTCTACACTGATTCACCTTCACGCTAACTTTCACCTATCCCGCAGTCTAGTAGACAGCTGGGGGCAACACTGAAGATTTTGCAACCAGCTTCCTCCACTCTTTGTGGTTCTCAGCTTTCTGTAGCAAGTCGTTCCCCTCAAGGCCAGTCCACTCTCGGATATTGTCTTCCCATCATTTTCTCTGACTGCGTCTTCGTCTCGCTCCTATTTTGATTACAACATTTCAAAATACGCTTGCGCTCCCAGTTCCAGGAACATGGTTTTTGCCATAAGTCATATACAAATCTTGGATCTTTTTTCTATCATTTATTAAGACATTTATCCGTTTTATAGTAAGTCTTGCGTTTCGCGGAGAGCTCTCTTGCCGTTGGACAGCGCCACACTTTTTGCTTCGCCGTGTGATAGCTGATATACTTGAGTGTGAGCTTTCCCAGTGAATTTTGCCGGCAACAACTTTCATTTTGATATAAGTTAGTTAGTGTTTGTTAACTTTTATGTTTCATTGTCTATCCAGAAAGAACAGCACTCTGATACCTCCATTAAAGGTCTGGAAGAATGCATGGAAAGAAAACCTGACTTCTGTCTGTTTCCTAGATTGGTGCATTATCTCTGAAGTCAAAGACCACCAAATAGCACTACTCCTGCTGAAAACAAACAAACAACCAAAGAAACAAACATACGTAAAACCAAACAAACAAACAAAACAAACGGTGCTGGCATTCATAACACATGACACAAACAATACATAACACACGCAAACGAATCATCTACTCACGACGTGGAAGGAGAAGCCGCAGCTGGCATGGCGACCCCAGAATTAGCATAGGTCACGAACTCACTGAGCAGCTGCACGTTACTGCCCACCCCTCCAGGACTCAGCGCTCCCCCTCCCCCTTTACCCAGCTCCCCAGCCACCGTGACACTGCCAGGGGCTGCTGGCGTCACTGCCGGCACCAGGTGCACACTGGTCTGAGGGGCACAGTCCTGGGCACTGACGATGCCCACGTAGTACGGCACCAACATGGTGGAGTGTAGGGCGTCCAGTGTTGCTCGTGAGGTTATGGAAGGATGGTACACAATCCGGAGGGGAACGTTCAGCGAAAAGGGTCAGATATGAATTAATTAATTAATCCTCAGAAGTTTCACTGGTCACCCATGCACCTTTCAACTTAGAACCCTAAAGAGGGGAAAAAAGTACACACACACCCACACAGTGTTGAAACAACTTGTGTGTTACAGGAGTTTGTTGCTACTGACAAGTGTCCATAAATCAGTGCTGTGGCGGGAGACGGACAAGGAGTATTGTGTGGTATTTGTAGAGGACAGTATGACAGCACTTCACGCTGCACTAGCACTGCTACGCTATGCTGTGGGGGTGCAGCTAAACAGGGCCAGGCGACTGGTGACTCTATTCATCAGCTGAGCCCTAAAATATCCGCTTTCCTTTTTTATGTTCACCGAATTCTTTTTTTGTGGGTGTGTGTTAAGAAAATAAACAACTCGACTGTAGCACAGAAATTGTAGCGTACACTTTCTTATGATCGTAGTTTAACCAATTACTGCAACCAAAAACAATGACGATACAAAAAGTATTACCACTTGTTCAAACCTGAAATTGGATACTGGCTTTCGCTTTTGTATTATAAAAAGACAAGCGACACTGAAAACACCGGTATCAGTCAGTCGTTCTGGAAAAAAAACAGCAGTTCAATAGATGATGGAAGTCACAATCAACTGCACAGCTCGACCCTTACTCCTGGTAAATATTTCTGATAATTCCTGGCGACCTGTGCACGCAGCGATAATAAATGACAAATGAAGCAGACGACAATACGTCACTGCACCAAGTGAAGCATACACCGTGTCATTCGTCCTCGTTGACTTTCCTCCCCCCCTCACATCTGACAGTCACTCAGTCCTGCATGCACACATCGGGAGGAGCAGCGTTGCAGCAGACGACATTGGAGTGGAGGTGACGTCGTCTTCTGCAGAATGCCCTGTTGGCAGCTCTGTCACAGGGCTGACATTGACAGATGGGCCACTACGGCACTTCACTGGGGACACTGGCTGAAGACGCTCTGTGCCATGGGTACAACACTCTCACCAGCGATGGAAAAGACGGAGCTAGGATACCGATACCTCCTACTACTCTTTCCTTTTACTCGCTACTAACTCGTCTCCGCTTTCACGGTCCATGCGGGGATTTGACCAGGAGTTCGGTTACAATCACTGAAAAATGAAGACTTTACTTTTCTAAAGCCACAGATCGTCAACACCACCAGGGCTGACCACGGGCGACGGCTTTAGAATTCCAAGCCGGCCACCCCACCCCCCTCAGGCCTCCTCAAAACCGATAATCATCTTCACTCATAACCAGCCTGCTGACCATTCAAGCAGACGAAAAGTTTTCAAACTGGATGAAGATCTCACCTGGGGTTATACATTCTGTCCTGCCCGGCTGTGGTATGTAAATGAAGACATGTAAATGGAGACAATGTGTATGATTTCTGTGTGGGAGAACCACACTGGAACAAAACCATGAACAGCCAATAATTGTGAGAAACTGAACGCAGGGACTGTGCCGGTAGTGGTCTAGGCCTAGCAAACCCCAGAGGAGAGTGAATGTCGCCGCTTCCGGCATGTTACCACCGGCCCGACACAGGAGAGCCAGTGTCGGGGAATTATGGATGGGAGTTGTACATAATGTCAACACAATGGTCTCTCTCACTGTCCTCTCCTCACCATCACCACCACCTCATTTTCGTGTCCTCCGCTCCCTCTCCCCGCCCCCCTTCCTCTGTGTCCTTATGAACTAAAGTGACACACTACCCTTCACTGAGTGTCTCCCCTGTCCAACTCCCCCCCTCTCTGCCACCTCCTTCCGCCGCCCGTTGTCGTCTGTTGTGTGGTGATTATCAAGATGTTTCAGCTCCGGTAGCTTCCCTCCCCTGCTTGTTTTGTTTTGTCTTCTACGGCAGATTATTCCGACACTGATTTAGGTCAACTTTTTTTAGACTGACAGCACAGGATAGATAAATATAATACTCCCAGTCCAAAATTTCATACACATACACACACGCGCGCATGTACCTACACATGCATGAACCCACACACACATGCACCCACACACGCACGCATGCAAGCACGCATGCACACATGCACGTTCGCACACACACACGCACGAATGTACACATACGCGCGCTCACATACACGCGCGCACGCGCGCGCGCCTGCACGCACATACGCACTTTTTTTTTAGATGGTGTGATGGGGGGAAAATTAATTGCACTGCTTCTACAATGTAGGCCTACCACCTGGAAATAAAATTTGATTTTGATTTTCACACACACACGCACACTCACACTCACACACTATATCACGGATAACTACATAAAAAAGGAAATGTGGTGTTTATACAATATTATATCATCTGAAAAAATGTAATGACCTCAACGCGTGCACATGCACGGTGCACACACACACACACACGACGCGCGCGCGCGCGCGCGTCATAATCTTTATTTTGTTAAAACACAGATTCATAATCAAAGATAACAATATACAAAATGGTCAAAAATGTCCTAATCCATTTATGTCATGCACTGTTGTTGATTTTACTATTATCAACACGAGTTGTCTCAGCATGGCCAAGAGTCTTACGCCAGGGGAGAGCACCTAGTAAGCAAGCTCTTCACAACAACCTCCCTCATAAAAGTCAGCTAGTTGCAAATTAGTTTGACAGGAAACTGTTACACATCAGTATTGTGCTCCATATGAATTTTGCCCCCGGGCTTTTATTTTTTTAACTGCATCAGCGTATATTAAGAAGTGGGAAAAGGTGGGTGAGGTAGAGAGTAGACTTAAAAAAACACTGCTTTGTTTCAGATGTGGGGGTGGTATTTGTTTGGCTTCTCAAGATTTGCTCCGTGTTAAATATTCATAGAAAGTGCATCATATCTGTGGAAAATTCAATTTCGTAGATACTTGGTAGCCTAACTCAGGGCAATAGTGAAGTCTCGGGAACATGCGATATGGAAAAATAAAGATGATGATGATGATAATGATGATGATAAGAAGAAGAAGAAGAAGAAGAAGAAGAATGGAACTTATATAGCGCTATATCTTGCCAAAACAAAATCAAAGCGCTTGATACCTGGAGGATGTTGGGCAAAAAATTAGCACTGCATTCATTCAACCAGCCAGTGGTAATGGCTAGAACAGGTTAATGTCAGATGCAGATCTCAAGGACTTATCTCCTTCCTGAGACACCTGACCTTACTTCGTGTCAAATCTAGCATGCTGTTGTTTCAGCTACTTCCAATAGCTAAAAGCGTATGACATTTCTTTTCTTATAAAAAAAACTTTTGAAAAGCATCTGTAGCAAGTGTAGATCCTTACCATAGCAACGGCTGAAAGCTGATACCAAAAATCACAGTGATCGCCAGAACTCTGAAAGTTCTGGAAGTAAGAAAAACTTTTTTTAAATCACAATAATCACTTGTTTATCTTAACTCTGAAAGTTCTGGAAGTCAGTGAAGCCAAAATTCACAATGCTCAATTTTTTTTTTACTTAACCCTGAATATTCTGAAAGTAAGTAAAACCCAAAATCACAATCATCACTTCTTTTCTTAATCCTGAATGTTCTGAAAAAAGTATGAATTTGGAAAGGAAAATATGCCGGAGGACTAAGTGCTGGGCGCCCATTACTTCCATGATATGGGAGTCTTCTTCTCTCGTTCACTTTCAAATGTGTCTTTCCAACTCCTCTCACGGGACATGCAGCTTGGTTTGCAGGGTTAGCTCCTCTGGCCACACCATCTTCCTCAGGTCGCTGTATAGCGTGCATCTTTGAAGGATGTGCTCGCCAGTCTGGTTTTCTTTACCACAGGCACACAGAGGAGAAGGAACGAGTTTCAGCTTTGTAGTCATGCGGAGTACGATATGATATCAGGGAGTGGAAGTGACGCGCTGAAAAAAAAAACTACTAGCAAAAACCCAACATTCAACAACAACAAGAAAAAAAATAATAAAAAAACAAAGAGCCCAAATCTTTCTAGGGAGATATATTTTGTTTTGTTTTGTTTTGTTTTTGTTTAATGTCCATTCACTACTTGGTGATAAGGACACACCCACATTCAAACCAACATCTCTCTCTCTATCTCTCTCTCTCTCTCTCTCTCTCTCTCTCCCCCTAATAATCATATGTGTATTTATATTCTCACAACTATCTACAGTGGAGGTCTTACTGGGGAAGAATATATAACCTCAGCAACTGATGTTATGAACTACTGAGAGTCATATAAAACTTCTTGAACAGTGGAATATTTTTTATGAATATCTATTCCTCTCCTTTTAAACAGGTCAGTTAGGATTGGGCAATCAAACAATAAATGGTGGATTGAAAGAGATTGGGAACAGCAACATGTCACATTTTTAGAATATTTGGTGTTCCATGCATTTAGTCTCATTTTATATATTAAAATTTCTACTTTCCGTGAGCAAGAAATGTTTTCAGAGTGTGTTTTCTTCATTTTAGCATGTATACAATTCATCAATTTAGCATTAATTTCATGCGAGGACAATGCGAGATTGGAACCAAACGTTTCAATGTTGCAATCCGAGGCAGCTTGTTTTGCTAAAGAATCAACCAACTCATTCCAATAGATTCAACATATAGATCAACAAGACCTTTACCACGTATTTATCGATCTTAAGAAGGCATTTGACAGGGTGTGGCATGTTGCCCACATATATCGTAGGGAGATATATATATGTGGGGGGATGCGTCTTTTGCCTTGACACCTACCGAAGAAGTGAGGTGTCAGCGCGGGGGTCATGGTGTGTATGAGCTGTTCTGCTGGAGTGATTTTGCCCTGGCAAGACAACGAACCGCAGGGGGAGGGAGGGATGGGGTTGAGGGTCATCTACTTGTCACGTGACACTGTCAAGTATATTGTATTGTCACCCTTACTGAGGGGAGAGAGGGAGGAGGTGGGGGAGAGGGGTATCTCAGATGAAGAAAACAGAAGATGTCATTGGTTTCACCTTCAGTTTGCCTTTGAGAGAAGATCGTGTTCCTTGTCAACCCCCCCCCCCCCCCATCCCTTTCAAATGGGGTTTTTTTTTCGGAAATGTGAACCTATGTACGCCGTCTGTTTACAACTGGTCCACATTTTAGGGTGTGGATCTTTTATGGTTTGTTCGTTCGTTTGTTTGGATTTTGCTAGTTTTAGTTGGTTTGACTCAAGACTCAAGAATACTTTAATATCTCAATGGAGAAATTATGAAATTTTGAATGGCATTTTAACATTACACAACATGCTTGAAACAATATGTACATTAAAAAAATAACGTTTATCATGTAAAAGTTGACAGCACTAAAATATCTCTCTAACACACACACACACACACACACACACAACAAACACACGCAATGCACCGAAACAGCAATAACAATACTAAGAGCGACAAAGCAAAACTATAACATAGTTACAATTTGGCTTTGTTCATTTTGTATATGTTTGCCTTCTTGATTTCTTATCTTTCATCTTTTTTACTGCTGTTATAGTTTTGTTTTATATATTATTTTGTTTGGGAGGGTTGCTCCCCCCCCCCCCCCCCCCCCCCCCGTAGATAATTTTTGTTCTGCTCACAGAGAACAATTATTTCGGTTGTCTGTCTGTTTTCACAAACTGTCAATACTTTGCATTCACAAAGTCTGTCACTAGAACACCGAGGATCTAACCTAAAAACAATGTTTGGGAATGAACAAGAATGGAATGCTTGCAACTCTACGAAGGGACAATTATATATTTTTGAATTGGTTACATCATTTAAAAAGTAATAATCATACTCGTTAAAATTTCAATGAATCAAAAAAAGAAGCACACATGGTGCAGTGGTTAGTGCTTTGGGATACAGGCTGGAAAGTTGCAGTTTCGAATCTGAGCCATAATGATTGTTCGGACTCCAGCCGGCTACTACCAAGAGTGGGTGTAAAAAAAAATAAAAGGTAAAGGTGTCCCATAACCTATAAGGTCGTAGGGGAGCGAGGCGTCAGAGACCTCACTTCTCTGGGGCCAGCATATTGAGGGCGGCGCCCATCTCCTCTCCCTCGCTGCTTTACCTTCCCTGACTCTAAAGAGGGCAGGTACCCATTTACAGCTGGGTGAACTGGGGGAACTGTACTGAAGCCAAGGCCCGCAAATGTCACCCTTCCAACTGGTAACCACGCTCGATGCTGCTTAACTTGGCTGGGGGAAAGCGAGTGCTCCGACCACTGAGCTATCCCGTCCCCTCCAGAGTGGGTAGGCTGTGGGCTAATTCGAAAAAACTGGGACCACACAGTCGAGCTTCAGCCACATAACATAGTCGAGTTGGAGAGAATTACCCATATTTTATTGCCAGACCAGGGAGGCACCGTGGTCGAGTGGTTTAGGCGGTCAACTCGTGATCCAGAGGTCGCGGGTTCGAACCCCGCTCGGCTCGGTGCTGTGTCCTTGGGAAAGATACTTTACTCCTATTTTCCTCACTCCACCCAGGTGTACAAGTGGGTACCAGCTCTGCTGGGGAAGTATCTGGCGACAGACTAGCGTCCTGTCACAGGGGTGGTGAAAAACCATCAGTTCGCTTAACGCTACAGAAACCGGGATAAGCTCCGGCTCTATGGGCCTTCTGGCTCGAAAGAACATAGGGCCTACTTTTTTTATTTTATTGCCAGACCAACACTGCGGGTGCATGTAACTCTCGGGCCCGGTTGGCGCCGGGATATATATCATGACTGGAAGCGTAGAGTACAGCCCTGTCAAGTAGTCTCAAAGCACATGCACCCCCATGGATCCAGAGAGAGAGTGCATCGGTGGTCTAGAGGTAACGCGCCTGTCTAGAAAGCGAAAAGTCCGGGTCGGAAGTGTTCGGTGGTTCGAATCCCGTTCGAACCTGAAACTTTTCCCCCATCCATTAGACCATGAGTGGTGGTCTGGGCGCTAGTCTTTCGGATGAGACGATAAGCCGAGGTCACGTGTTTTACACATAATTATTTAGCGCACGTAAAAGAACCCACGACAACAAGAGAGTTGTCCCTGGCAAAATTCTGTAAAAAAAAAAATCCACTCTGATAGGGAAATAAATACGGTTGCAGAGAGGGAAAAAAAAGGGGGGGAAATGGGTGGCGCTGCTCTTGTGGCGACGCGCTCTCCCCGGGTGAGAGCAGCCCGAATTTCACGCAGAGAAATCTGCCGTGACTTAAAATAGTATAGATAGATAAACAAATAAATAAATAAATCCATAGCAGCACCACCACACCATCCTCATCACCACTGCTCATCATGCAATACAAGAAAACTGTCTCTGATTCGGCGGCCTGGCTGCTCTGGTCTCATGGTGGCCTCCGTTTCAGTTCCCCCATACACTTCTGTGCCTGTGCTGACTTTGTGTCAAAGCCTTCCGGATTGGAGGTTCATGGGAGAAGGTCGTTTGATGAACCTTGTGGCTGTCACCACCTCGGGTGAGCGTCTCATTCAGTCTGGCTCTTCGACTGAGCTCTTTCTGTTGTCAAAAGGGGGAGCTAGTAGGAGGTGTCCTGCGTATGTGAGCTCAGAAAAGGCACTACTGAACACCACCAAAGTGTCCCAGCAGAAATGCAGGGCCGGGCCGGGCCGGGCCCCTCTGGCTGGAGGCCCCACGGCGACCTGAAATTATTGATAGGTTCCCTGAGGACTTTTGGTCCTGAGTATGCTACTTGACGAATCTGGATATGGATGGGGCGGAGAGGTTGAAATGAGCAGTGTAGGAACAGTAAGAAAGGAACATCATAGAAGATAGGATACCAAAACACAAGAGAAAGAAAAGGAAACACACACACACACACACACACACACACACATACACATACACACACATACACATACACACACACACACACATACACACACACACACACACATACACATACACACACACACACATACACACAACACACACACACACACACACACACACACAACACACACATATGTCGGGATAGCCTGGTGGCTAGAGGGTTGCGCATTCCGTTCGTGATCTGCTGACCCGGGTTCGAATCCCGTTCAAGGGGATTTTTCGCCCTAACTTCCCTTCCCCCAAAAAGTCCTAGGTCCTTGTGTGCGAACGCACGCAGAACATTTTGCGCCCACGTTAAAACTGTTCCACTTTTCGGAAGAGTAGGCCATTGTGTGCCGGTGGGAACGGCCGGAAGACAAAATTTATAAAACTGCATACACATGGGAGGAACTGGATGTAAAAAAAACAACCAACCAAACCACACACACACACACACACAGGGACCTATATGGGCCCCTGGCCTAACAAATAACTCATTTGACTTTTGACTTTTCACACACACACACACACACACACACACACACATGACTGCTTTTATCTTCGAAGTAAAATAATACAATTTTTAAAAAATGAATTGTTTTTTTAAAAAAACAACTTGAGAAATGTAGAATAGCCATAAACCACGTCTATTTCCATGCTTAGTTCTAAGTCGGGCACTAGTTTTTGGCGCGTGGTTGCGTCCCTTTTTAGACTTGCAGGGTTAAATTTGGCTTCTTCTGGCCGTATAATTAATTGCTCCCTTTGTTTGAAACTATGTACGTGAGTGTTTATTCATGGTAGGAAAGGAGCCTCCTGCATGTTGAAGTCTCTCTATCCTGTTTGTAGGCCAGTCTCTCTCTCTCTCTCTCTCTCTCTCTCTCTCTCTCATAAGTAAATGTCTGTACTGTTTGTGTGCGTGGGTGGGTGCGTGAGTGTGCGCGCGCGTGTGTGTGTGAGAGAGAGAGAGACAGACAGACACAGAGAAACAGAGAGGGACAGAGTTTTAAAAAGTACAGAGGTAAGAGGAACAAGATTTTTTTCTACTTAAATAAAGTTCATGCAGGTGCAGAAAGCTTTGGGGGAAAAAAATAATTTTTTAACCAGTTTTTCCCTAGGCGGAAGAGCGTCTACGCTTTGACATGAGAAGCGCCCCCTATGACAACTCCTCATTCCCACTGCACAGTTCTCCCCCTTGCATGGTCGCCTTTGGGTGACTCAGCCAATGTGTGGCACAAAGTGTCTTTTATAACAAAGGGTTTGCTGACAAAGAAAAAACAATTAATGAAAATGGGATGGGTTCCTAAAAGTAGGTTAAACCCAATAGCATATAAAATGATGGAGAAATGAACACCAACCCAAAGGTAAAAAAATTCATAGACCCCATGTAGCTGGGCTAGTATTGTAATGATGATTATTATGAGACACTCTGTGATAGTCACAGGAACTGGCCCCAGATCAAAATTATGCATACATCAATTTCTCCCACAAGGAATTAGAGGTTAAAAGTGTCAATCAATCATGTTCATTCTTATTTTTTTGTAAACAGGCAGCCATACGTTGACTTCAGATGAATTTTACTTACTACCACATTTAGATGAATAGTACATTCCCTATAGTTTCAGGAACACCAGAGCACATCCAGTCAAGGGAAGTGTTAGTATGGACTGTACACACCATTCCCCTCTTCTACCACAGAGAGAGAGGGAGACAGGGAGACAGAGACAGAGACAGACAGACAGACAGACATACAGACAGAGACAGACAGAGACAAACAGACGTACAGATACTATCATGTGTGGTAAAGCCAAGATATTCCCTCTTCCTTCCTCCCTAAAGCCGGAGAATCTCTCTCAGCTCTTCCCTTACACATCAACCGGCCTATATCTACATCTCCGATCTCTTTCCAAAAGCTGTCACATTTTTCTCTGTCCCCCTTCCCTCCCCTCCTTCACCCACCTTTGTCGCCCTGAATCCTGTGACTATGTCACAAGGTCCACAGCCCAACTTTCCCCATTATATCGCAGCTGTACACTTACAAGACAACATCACAGAGTGAGTGAAACAGATTTGCTACGAAAGCATACAGAGGACGGCTAGGAGTGCAGGAAGCTGGTTGCAAAATCTTCAGTTGTGCCCCCACGGTCTACAGAACTTCGGGATGGGTGAAGGTGGAGGAAACTTACGAGGGTAGTACAGAGAAAACTTAAAGCTTTAAAATGGAAACCTGTCTTTTCCCTTAATTAAATCCTTGAGGAGTTGTTAGAGGCGCTGCAATGAATAATTATTGTTTAGGCTGTGTGAATAGAACCTGGCGGAGTCCATCCCTCTCCAGACAGCAGGGTGCATGCTGGGTATGTTTGTGTCATCCCAATTTATTTACCGGCCATAGCTGACCTACGTTTTTTTGTGTGGAAAAGACAGATGAGGTTTTGATTAAAATGTGTGTAAAATTGCCTGCGTGAGTTCGCACATCAATATCAACATTGTTTTCTCCTTCTCGTTGCTTTTGTCGATTTTGTTGTTGTTGGTTGTTTGTTTGTTGTTGTTGTTGTTGTTGTTGGGTTTTAGTTGTGTGTTGTTGTGGGGGGGGGGGGTTTGGGGGGGGGGGGGTCTTTTTCTTAGATGTGTCTTTGATTTTTTCTTTCTTTGTATCTATCTTCTTCTTCTGCTTCTTCTTCTCTGGCGGTGGTGTTATCGTGGTAGTTTTCTCCTTGGTGTTGTTTTTGTCGTCTTATTTTAGTTTTCATAAGGTTTTTTCTTTTTCAACGATGTTTTCCTCTCAATCTTCTTCTTCGTCTTTTCCATCTTTTTCTGTTTCTTTTGCCTCTGGATTGTTATCCCCTCCCCCTTTTGGGGGGGAGAGGAGGGGGGTTTGTATTAAATACTGCTAAATCCAAAAGCAGGCAGAGCAGACTGTGAGGTTAGTGTGAAGGAGGATGTGAGGAAACACCCGGCCATTAGACAGGGAACTAGGACAGACAACCTGCACTAGCTCACAAGGAAAAAAGACATGAAGGCCTATTACTCATCTAGCCCTCCTGGAAATAAGAGAAACCAGTGCAGTATTATTCAACTATAGAAGAAGAAGAAGAAGAAGAAGAAGATGCTGAAAGCTAATGCCAGAATCTCTGAGCCAATCTGAGTGGTGGGTTTTTTCTTTTTGTTTCTCAGCCAGAGTTAGAGGTTCACAGATGGTGAGATTTTTCCTTGTGGGACCGTTTTTCAATCCACAATGAAGGTAGCCGCATTCCGACTTCGGGGAAATCAAATTCTAAAAAAAAGAGAAGTGGTTTACAGACGCAGTACCTTCATAGATAACTCTGTACTGTCCAACCCAGAGATGGTCCCTGTCCTAAAGACCCCGCACATAGCCCGTGGTGTCTATAGATAGCCTATAGCAAAGGATGCAACAGAGTAGTGTCCCATGACACAGGTAATAAAATGGCGGCCTCAGGAAGAGCCAGCCATTGTTTTCTGACTCTTCTGGCTTGTCCCGTCACTCACCTGAAAGACGTACATGATGCACGGAAGATGAGAGGAGGCGTGGGAAGGGGGGGCGCTGACAGTCGGCCATTTCTGAGGACTATGCTGAGGACCGGGCGCTGTAACTGTCACATCAAACGTCATACTTTACACCCAGCGTGTCATCGTCTGCTGAATGCTGCTTTTGTCATAAGTGTCTTAAAAGTCTGGCACATTCATCTACCTGTCTTATTTGATTGACTGAATGACTTGACTGACTGAATGACTTGACTGACTGGCTGACTGACCGACCGACTCTCTCTCTCTCTCTCTCTCTCTCTCTCTCTCTCTCTCTCTCTCTCTCTCTCTCTCTCTCTCTCTCATGTTTTGTTTGGTAGTGTGGCATATTCATCTACCTATCTTATGTGATTGACTGAATGACTTGACTGACTGACTGACTGACTGACTGACTCTCTCTCTCTCTCTCTCTCTCTCTCTCTCTCTCTCTCTCTCTCTCTCTCTCTCTCTCTCTCTCTCTCCCTCTTGCTGTTGCTTCCCATAAAAGCACAAAGAATTTTTGACGTTTCTTTCTGTTAGCCAAAATGATACTATTTACGTGGTTTGTTCTCCTTTATATTATGGAGGTTTTGCTTTGTTTGGCTCTGTTTTGGTTTGGGTTTGGGGTTGTTGTTTTTTGGAGAGGGGACTATTCAGTTGTCCCCTCTCCCCTTGTTGCTGTTGCCGCTTTTGTTTTGCTCTTGGTTTCTTGCAATTTTTTCGGTTGTTTCTGTGTTTTCCTTTTTGCTTCTTTCTTACTTGTTGCTACTTTTTTTTCTCTCTCTTCGGTGATTTTTTAAGGGATTTTTGTGTAGATATTTGTTTCCGTATACTGTGTAAGTGTATTGCTATGGGCTTTATTTTATTTTATTATCATATATATCCCTAAGGACGGGGACTGGATGTAAAAAAAGCACATGGGTGCTTATTCATTATCCTCGAAATAAAAGAATTTGTCATTGTCATTGTCTCTCTCTCTTACGTTGTTTTGTTTGGTAGTCCCTAATCAGAGCAAGGCCCGGATGGGTAAAAAGTATGTAACTGCTTATCGGTAACCTGACATAGGCAGCGACCACGACCTTGTGCTGCTGGTATTCAAAATGAAGCTGAAGAAAAACAAACAGCCTGCAAACCCACGTATCAAATTTGACATGGACAAACTGAAAGATCCAGATGTCGAGGAGATCTTCCAAGCTAAGCTTGGCGGACGTTTTGCGGCATTAGCCCTCCTGGACAATGACATCAATGACCTCACCAACAACTTTAATGAGGCAGTCCGAGAAACAGCAGAGGAGGTACTCGGTCGTCAGAGGAATAAACACCAGCCATGGACTACCAATGACATCTTGGACCTCTGCGATACAAGAAGAGCACTGAAACCAACCAGGTCTTCCAACCCTAAAGAATACCGGGAGGCCAACAATCTTGTGAAGAAGTCAATGTTAAAGGCCAGAGAGAAGTGGATCAGTGATCAATGTGATGAGATCGAAAAAAGCATGAAAGTGGGCAACAGTAAAAAGGCATACGACACCCTGAAGAAACTCACAAAACCACTTCAAACCAAATCATCAGTCATTGAAGACAGCTCCGGAAACCTCCTCACAGAAAGCTCAGCTGCATTGAACAGGTGGTCTGAGTATTGTCAAGAACTATACAACTACCCAATACAACCTGACAAGAGCATAATAGAAGAGAAAGCAGCAACATCAAGAGCACCCTCGCCATTACCTATACTGAGGGAAGAAGTGGAAGAAGCCATCCGCAGCCTACCAGTAGGAAAGTCCCCAGGAGCAGACAACATACCAGCAGAGCTGCTCAAGCATGGTGGCGAAACAGTCATCACACATGTTACAGCTATCTGTCAGAAGATTTGGGAGACAAAACAGTGGCCAACAGAATGGACACAATCACTCATCATACCCCTGCCCAAGAAGGGGAATTTACGCCACTGCCAAAACTATAGAACAATCAGCCTCATCAGCCACGCCAGCAAGATCATGCTCAAAGTTATTTTGAATCGACTAAAGAAGGAGGCAGAAGGACACCTTGAAGAGGAACAAGCTGGGTTCAGGGCAGGCAGGAGCACAATCGAACAGATTTTTAACTGCCACATCCTGATGGAAAAACATCTTCAACATCAGAGAGACCTGTTCCACAACTTCATCGACTTTAAGGCTTTCGACAGAGTATGGCACGAAGGCCTGTGGCAGGTCCTCAGAATGTTTGGCATTGAAGAAGGACTAGTGCAAACCAGTCAAGCACTATACAACACCGCAAGCAGTGCATTCCTTCTGAACAATCAGGTCGGAGACTACTTCAAAACCACAGTTGGGGTCCGACAAGGATGCCTGTTATCTCCAGTCCTGTTTAATCTGTTCTTGGAAAACATTATGAGAGAGACCCTCCATGACTTCCACTCTACCATCTCCATTGGCGGCAGACCCCTCAATAACTTGCGGTTTGCCGATGACATTGACCTCATGGGCGGAAGTAACACAGAGCTGCAAGATCTTACAACCAGACTTGAGAACAGAGCTGGAGCATATGGGATGGAGGTGAGCTCGGAGAAAAGTAAAGTACTTGTGAACAGCACGAGCAACGCCACTGCTACAATTTACATGAATGGCCAACAACTGGAGGAGGTAGACGCTTTCAAATACCTTGGCGCTACACTCACAAAGGACGGGCGATCGACGACAGAAATCAAAGTCAGAATAGCCATGGCAACATCTTCCATGACAAAACTCACCACCATATGGAAAAGTAAAGAGATCAGTTTCCCAATCAAACTAAAGCTCTACAAAGCCCTAATTCAGACTATCCTGCTGTACGGAAGTGAAACCTGGACATTGACTGCTGAAACAGCAAAGCGAATCCAGTCATTTGAAACAAAATGCCATAGAAAACCACTGGGCATATCCTGGAGAGAACGAAAGACCAATGAATTTGTCAAGAGTCAAATAACACGGATGGCAGGTCCACAGGAACCCCTTCTCACCATGTCAAGAAGAAAAAGCTGACATGGTTCGGCCACGTCACCCGCCACAACACTCTGCCAAAAACAGTACTGCAGGGAACACTCGAAGGTGGCAGAAAGAGGGAAAGACAGAACAAGTCATGGATGGACAACATCAGAGAATGGACCAGGATGAATGACTCGGCCAACGAGCCCATATAGCAAACTCACTCTGGGTAAGAACCGGCCGGAGTCCGAAAAAAATCCCTAAGCCTCTTATGGGATTCGAACCCGCGACCTTTAAGTCCGAAAACCAAGGCGCTAACCACTGCGCCATGAAGCTAATTGAAATGTGTTCACAAAAAGTATTCACCCTAACTGCTCATGCCTATGATGCACGTGGAAACAACTCTACTCACCCACAGAGGGTTTTTAAGACTGTGTCGCGCGGCTGACGCTCTCATTTCTGGTCTGGCGACGACTGAAACAAGATCGTTTTATAAACCTGCATGCAGCAAATCCAGTCCATGCAATGTCGATTTCGAAATTTTCATCAGAGGCTACAGGTAACTGTTGTGATTTTTGTGTCGTGTGTGTGTGTGTGTTTGTTATTGACGATTATGTTTGAAATGAAAACGCACTGAAACGCCAGGGGGGAAAGAATTCTGTATTCCAAGAAGTTGCAAGTCTTGTCATGGCAGGGCAAGATTTCCGTGTGCTCTCGATCCAGTGACTCCACTTTAAGTCTTTGGGGGTCACTGCACTGAATACTTCAGGCAGTGTTCTGTGCAAGCTGAACCTGATGGAGCCTGACCCTTTCTAGGGCATCCATGCCACCGGCCATAGCCTACTTTTCTGCGAAAGCACACGAGTGCTTATTCCATTATCCTCGAAATAAAACTATAAATAAAATAAAATAAAAATTGTGTAGTCGTAAATCGTTTTCCATTCAGTGGCAGATTGTTTTACATGCTAACATTGTTAGCGTTTGAAACGAACTCGTGTAGCTCAAACCAATTTTAGAACTTGGGTTATTTTCATAATTTATTCTATAGCCAAACCACTGGATCAACACAGTTTAACTAAATGGTTAATAAAAAGTTTTAACTAAATGGTTAATAAAGTTTTACGTTCATTTTATTATAGTTTTTTTCAGTGGGTTCTTTGTTGTTGTAGGGGTGTTTGTGAGGGAGGGGGTTTAAAGGGGGGGGGGGGGGGGGGTTTTGTACTTATCTGTTCAAGCCGGCACAGGATGGGCTACTCTTTCAAAAGGCGGGACGGGTTTAACACGTGCGCAAGATGCTCTGCGTGGGTTCGGGTCGGTTTGTTTATAGGCCTGATCTCATCCGATGGAGTTTCGGGAGAGTGGAGTCGAAACGATGCATTGCTTCTAGGCGCGCATTGCGGGAGTCCCGCACACCTAGGCGCAAGGCACCTAGGTGCTCGCAAAACAAAACACGGCCGCAATACTAGCTGCTGTGCATATAGCCTAAACCATGCATCGCTTTCTGTCGACGTTTCCGATTGACCAAGAGCTTCACAATTGTGACCAATCACGATTTTCCTTTTACTACCATTGCATTTTATAATAAAAATGGCGAACAATACGAAAGTAAGGTGTGACTGAAAACAAGAAGCAAAAGATAAGTCTGGCAGTTAAGATTTTCTCTTCGTCACTTCGTCAAGAATGAGTGCTTTGTGCACCAGTCGATTCAATATAGGCTAGCACTAACTTCGCAGTTCGCTGGTTTGGGTACGTTACCAACTACTGAACTAGTGTGATACTTAGGCTACATCCAGACGATTTATTTTGATTGTAGCCTGCTAGCCTATTATGTTGGACAGTTCCGACTGACTTGCTCAGCCACCTTCTCACAGCCTCTAAATCGGAAATCTCCGAAGGGGCGTAAATTATACAATCACAACAACCCGATATAGGAAAAAGAAGAAAAATATAGAAAGCTATCAATTTTCGAAGGCGGCCATTTGAATGAGGTAGGCCTGGAAAGACCAAAATGAGATAAAAACGGGAGATAAAATAAGATAAAAGAAAAATGCTTGCACAATCTTATAGAAGCCATCAGGTTCCTTATTTTTCAGAATCCACGACTTGTCTATTGCAATTGTTGAGCTGTGATTGTATGTCCCAGCAGAGATTTATTTTGCAAGAACTTGAAGTCAGGTGGATGCAGCATTTCCAACAATGATATAATGTAGTGGACCCAGGGAGGTTGGCCAGCACATGTGCATTTATGAAGGTGGAAAATGGGGAGAAGGGTAGATTGTCAAGAATAGATAACCTGATATTTTTCCTATTTTACCTTTATGAATCATAGTGAATAGATCTGTGACCCCATTCCAATTTATTTTAATATACTTGGAATATGTCCACTGTATGAAAAAAAATTGTCCACCTCACATTCTCAGTTAATAGACCCGACCCCCCCCCCCCCCCCCCCCCCCCCCTTATACACACAGTGACGCACTGCATTTTAATTACACACAAGCACAAATACACACACACTCTTGCTAGGTCAAAGGATTATTGAATTAACTTCATTTGAAGTTATCTCAAACTCCTTAACCTCTCTTATGCAACACAACAAAATAATGTACTTTTGCATAACCCACTTAATCCCCCTCCAATCTTCCTTCTATGCAACACGCAGCCGTGCGCACACACACATGGTATATAAAAAACAAACAAAATGTTAGCATATAAACAGATTAAAATGTCAGATTTTAAGCACATTTACTGTTACATGCAGTCACACAATCGTAACATATTTGCACACGCGATACACCTCATTTACATGCACATGTGGTAGAATAAACTGTGCTGATCACTGATTAGAATAAAGTAGTGCTGGTCAAATAACGGAAACCTTGTTCACAGGAATGCACCAGAAAAAGGACACGCACCTCTTGAGCCTCTCGACCAAAGAAACGGCCATCCTGTGTATCATTGCCATCAACGGGCAGACCCCGCTAGTGCTACCTTGGGGTGACAACAGTGACATGGAAGCAGCCGACCACAAAAACAAGCCATGAAGACTTTCCCAGACAACAAAAGGACAACTGAAGAATGGCAGCTTCATTCACCAGAGCCGAATGCTTGAACAATCCAAGTCATTGACACTGATGGCTCCTCGTTCAAAATGGAGGTGCAGGGATCTGTATGTATAGATCTAGAAAGAAGAAAGATAGGATAAACCTCATTGTTGGCCTCTGCTCCAGGAGCTACAAAGCTGAGGCAGAAGTCATGAAAACAGCCGCAGCCCACATCATGGTCTCTCCGCATTCTTACCCAAGAATTGTCATCTTGACCAGTGCCTTCCAGTCAAATACTGACCTGGATTACCTTTTCTTCACTTCTGCCTCCCCCACACGGCCTACAGAAGTGATAAAATAGTTCCCTTCGAGTACAGCATGCTTGACAATGAGACTTGACTACCTGGCAAAGGAAAGCACAAAGCAGGGCACATGGTTAGGTCTACCAGTTAGTCTGAAGCCAAGACCACCATCAAGGCTAAACAGCAAAACAAATGAATACAGTAGCATCTGCACAATATGTGGTCAGATCCCAATTGTTTGCTGACACGACAGGAGTAGGACTGTATGCTCAGGCTTAGGACAGGCCACAAACACGTGAACTACTATGTACGTGAATCTTCTCATAGGCAATACAGAGCAGTACCTTTGCAAGACTAGCAGCGAGATAAAACATGTGTTGCAGTCCTGCTGGCTACATGAGACATTCTGAAAGAGGACCTAGCCTGACTCCATCCTAGGTGACAAGTAGCTCTATGACAACTTGAAGGACCTGCAGCATACCACTGCCTTCATCGCAGAGACTGAGCTGTCCACCTGATGAACGTAAAAGAAAAACGGGAACGTCGCATTAGCAAAATTTCAGGCCTACAAGCATCTTGCAGCTGTGAGTGCCATTGTGATGGGGGCATGCAACTTCAACCATCGTCAAATTGTGAGTACAATATATTTTGCAGACTCAGGTTTAGAATGTCAAGTAGACATGTATACATGCTGGCAGCAGCAGCAGTTGAGCACATACACATGCGCTTCATGCCTTCCACAAACATGTGCTACCAATACAAAAGCAGAGATGGGGAGGGTGGGAGAGAGATTGGTAGTAGTTGAAAAAAAATACTTGAGGCACAAATTTGTAATAAAATTTAATTGGAAAACACTCGCCATTTTACATCTGTTCACATACAGAAGCCAAATAACTGGGAAAATTCAATGAACCGTCATTGACCATAGGTATTTCAATGTTATAACTTGTACTAGTTGTACAACTGCAGTCTGGGCAAAAGTCACTGATCGATCATTGTTCCTCAGTAGGCACATTCTAACTAAGGGGAATTTTTGTTGTTCCTTGGCTAGAGCTCCAAGGCTCACCAGTGGTGAGATTTTGCGTATGCACACATCTTGGCAGAACAAGTTTTGCCTTGGTGACTTGCGTGCTGCATGAAGTCTTAGAGCATACACTGATACAGTGGAAATTCAGGAGTAAACTGATTTGATCTGTTTTAGAGACACGTTAAGTGTCAACCTAGAGCGTCATACAAATTCTGAGCGTCAGATATGCATTTGTTCATTAAATTAAAAGTAACCATTTCACACTGACACATATGCAGAATCTACCTGCATGCGTGCACACACACGCATATATACTGCATACACACACGCACATGCACGCACACAAGCCTCTACAACCACACACACACCCTTTCCTTTAATTCGATACTATAGACTCATCACATTTGTTTCTTTATTTTCAGATCCTCTGCTGCAATGTTTGACCTTCTCACCACAAAGGCCATGATGCTAGTACAAGTCGTAATCATACACCTTGTTGGACCCATGTTGCTAGAGGGTAGGGAATGGATGATGGGGATGTGTCAACTATGTGATCTGGGGCATCTTCTTCAGTATGGGAATCCTATGTTATCCTTGTCCTTCAGTTTTCACACTCTTGAATAGGCTATTTCCATATGCTACAGGACAGCAACTGAGTTGATAGATCTGTCACATCTGAAATGCTTAGGTGGAGTGGGTAAAACAGACCAGTGAGCAGTAGCAGCAGTAAGTTCATCATTGAGGTTATCATGAAGTCACCAGCCATGTAACTGCTTCATGGCACAGCTAGTTTACTCTGTCTCACCTGCATATAATTCCCTCCTTTTGTGTTCAAAATTTCTTTCTAGTTCTATATCCAGATAGTTTTTGCTATTGGACTTTTCCTGCTAGTTGTCTTCAAATGATCACTGGGCACCAACTTCTGATTGCATCAGTATTGCTTGCTAAAAAGTTATAACAAAATAGATATAAAAAACTAAAATTAGATGGAATAAAATGAATAGATAAAATAAAATGAGATAAAAATTGAGAAATAAAAATTAAGGTACAAGATAAATCGAAATAGAGCAGGATAAAATAAAATAAAATAAAACAAAATAGAATGGAGAAATAGTAGTTGAGGAAAACAAGTGCAGGAAACCACTAGTTTTCCTCTGCCACTACTTCTGCAATAATTAAAACAAAATAGAATAAGAAGGAAAAAAACTACTATAAAATGAGCCACAAAAAGAACAAAATGAAATAAAATAGGAAAATAAAATAGGGAAATTATGTGCAAGAAATCTGAATGCAATCTGGGTGACAGTGATCTGGTACCACCGCATACAAGGGCTTTTGAGATAGTTTTCATGAGGAATTCACTCTTGTTATCCCTTCACATTTCTTATGTTTCGTTATGTCTGACATTACTCACCTACAATAGCTTTTACTAGTTTAGATCATACTGATACGGTCATCCCGTCACATTTGTGGTGCATTTCCTTAGCCTTCCCATCCTTTAATAAACATGGGTCCTGACCTGGTGAGTCATCATGCAGGTCATCTGGGAGTCAGCACTTCAGCACTTGGGCTTTGAGTCATGTGGATCCTCTGGGAGTCATCACTTCTGCACTTTGGATTTGAGCCATGTGGATCCTAGTCATCACTTCAGCACTTGGGCTTTGACTGAGCCATGTGGATCCTCTGGGAGTCTTCACTTCAGAACTTGGGCTTTGAGCCATGTGGATCCTCTGGGAGTCTTCACTTCAGAACTTGGGCTTTGAGCCATGTGGATCCTCTGGGAGTCGTCGCTTCACACTTGGGCTTTGACTGTTTGAGCCATGTGAACCATCTGGGAGCTTCCAGTATTGGGCCTGTCATCCGCTGCATCAAGTCCTTGCATGTGTAAGTACATTGAACTGTACAGCTACAGTGGACTTTACCATACATGATTTAGGTATCTTTTTTATTCAGCTCTGTATGTAGATGAAGTGGGGGGGTAAGTGGGGGGGGGACTGTCATTGCCAACGTGATAATTATTTCAGTCCAGGTTTCGTTTTTTTGGGGTGTTTTTTTAAATCCTGTTTCTGCCTTTTTTTTCTTGTTAAATTGAAGAGAATTGATTTATTTCCTGCTTCATACATGCCCATTCTTTACTTTTATTTTACTCTTTTTTTACTAACCTATCTCCGATTTATTTCCTGCTTCATACATGCCCATTCTTTACTTTTATTTTACTCTTTTCTTACTAACCTATCTCCTGGGATAGTCTTCAGTATTGCTTTGCAATTGTATTTTGTGGCTGCTGTCTATCATTGTTGCTCTGTTGTTTGTTTGCTTAGTTTTCCCTATTTTTAACTTGTTTGTTTTACCAGGTGCCTTATGAAACAGAGTGCCACTTCAAGTCCAACACCACCAGGCATTTCTCATAACGGGCAACGGAAAGAAATGATCAGGTACCTCAACTCTGCCATCTATCTGCTTGACCTAGTATGTGTCTGTCTTTGATTCTTTTTGTCTATTGTCAACTGTACCTGGCTTTTTCAGTTTCTTTGTCCTTGTTAGTATGACTATTGTTTCTATTTTGTCTTTTTTGCTTATTTCTGCCCATCTTTTCTCGGGGCTTGTATTTTATTTGTATTCCTGTCTTTCATGCTCTTGCCCTTTTTTTGTCTGCCTGTTGTGGGCATGAAACAGTACAGAAAAGTTGTGAGATAATAGTAACATGGGGAATTTTTATACCACTGAATCTTGTAAAGCAAATAGTGCTTGCATTCAAAGCATTCACACATGTCTTGCTGGGGTGAGAAATTTCCCTTTCTTAACACTCTTTGTATCTTTTTCCTGCCTTCTTTCAAGAGTATGACATTTTTTTTTCTTTTCAGACGTTACGACATTTTGAGGACATCTGTCGAGGACATCTGACAGAAACTACTCGAGGAACATCACAGTCAAGGAAGAAGTACAATGCTTTTCATTGTTAGCTGTCTAGTTTTTCACGTCAACAGAATTGATAAATTTGATAGATTCATAGAAAATAAACATTATCATAAAAACTGGGAGCCCCTGTTAACTTTCTTTTGTAACTTCCCTGCAATCATTAAGTTACATGCTGGGAAAATAAACATATCGCTTGAACACATGTGAATGTAATCAAATTGTCACTGCCTTATGAAAACTGTCAAGTGTCAAGAGTGGTGCAAAAGTTTATCATATTATGATGGATAAAGTGGAAATTCATGACATCAAAGCTTTTCAAAAATGGGGAGAACAGCTTAATACATTTATTTAGGATGGGAGACATTGTAGAGAGGATAGAAAAGACTAAAGTAAAAAATTGTTCAGCTTAATATCTGTCATTGGATTCTTGTCTGTCACAAACGGCTCTTTGACAAAAATGAAAGTATTAGATAACAAATGCAACTTTTGTGAAAAAGATACAATTAGCCATTATTTGTGAGAATTTGAACATGTCCATATATTTTGGCAAGATCTGGAAAACACTGAGGACAAGTGTGTTGAAGTTAGGGGGGGATTTTGATATTGAATTGGTTTTTGTTCGGGTATGATAGAAAAATAGACGATTTTGTTACGTGGTACTTTTTTTTATGTAAATGTCAAATCAACAAATTGCTCCCCAATCTGTGTTTTTCTCAGAGATGATGTATAGGTACAAAATGGAAGAACTCTTGAGTATCAGAGATGCAATTAACAGAACTTCACAAAAGATGGCTCCTATAAAAATCTTACTGAGTATGAATAAGAATGGTATTGTATGTAGACAGGTCATTACTGAGTATGAATGATAAGAAATGGTATTGTATGTAGACGGGTCAATCAGTGGAAATAGTATAAATGTACTCTTCTCTTTGAACAGTATGGATAATGAACCAATTGAGATAATCGAAGCATGCCAAATCTCCATTTAATTTCTATTCATTCATTTGGTTTTGCTTGTGTTATTCATGAACTTGTGTAAACAATGATGAAATGTGTGCCCATTGAAAACTTTTTCTTTTTTAAGTTTTACAGTTCTGTGAACAAATATGTGTGATAATTTGTTAGTGGTGTTACACTCTGTTAGCATTTTCAAGTACACCAATTAGATTTAATACAATTGTCTTTTTTTTTTTAAAATATTCCCCTCCCCTCGACTAGAGTTCTAAGCATCACCGATGGTGTGATTTTTGTATGTGTGACTATATATGCCCACCTTTTAAGGTAGCTGCATTCCGACTTCTGGAATGTCTGATTTACAAATTGGTGTCATTTTAAACAAATACTGGTTTTGGGGAGGGTTTTTTTGTCTTTAGTGATATAGTGTGTGTGTAATTTCATTTTACGTTTCTTCACTGTGGTGTGTGTGTGTGTGTAGTTGTGGGGTGGAGACATCAGATTGGAAGAAGCAAGGAAGGGAAATGAAAATGGACATTTATAGCAGTGGAGATAGATATAGAAAAAGACAGCTGGGTGATAGATTTTTTTTATTGGGATATAGATGTTAATTTATAACACTGGAGATAGAAAAAGATGGCTGGGTGATATTTTTCTTGGGATATGGATGCACATTTATAGCAGTGGGGATAGAAAAAGACAGCATGCTGATTTTTTTTTCTTGGGATATGGATGCTAATTTATAAGAGGAAATAGAAAAAGATGGCTGGGTGATTTTTTTTTTTTTCTTGGAAAATGGATGCATATTTATTGCAGTGGGGGATAGAAAAAGACAACTGGCTGATAGATTTTCTTACATAGTTCATTTTGGGCTCTTTTTTAAATGGGTACAACTTGTTAAAAAAAAAAAAAAGCTTTTAATGACTTGGATGATACCATATTGGAAATTTATGGACTCTGAAGTCCAGTGCGTAGCCTCAGCTGTTAAGACTCAGATTCTTATTTAAGCTCCATACTACTGCAAGCTATGTATGGCCTTCGTGGTCGATGGGGCTATAAACATGAAATATGAATGAAGCTATATACCATTGTCTATAGCAACATACCATTTGTCTATGTGCTATTGTGTCCACATGTATTGTAACATTCAGACAGACCAGCTGACAGATGACCCTTAACTGTTAATACTAACCCTAACCGCAACCCTAACCCTGGCCCCACATGTGGACACAAAAGGCAGGTGGATAATGTATGTGGTGACACAGTGGTTAAATCTTTTTTCTTTTGGGGTTGAATTGAATTCATTTGAATTGTTTGCGACTTAAATGGGTTAAGTATGTGACTTCTGTCTCCGAAACCAAAATTGTATGCAAACAGTAATGAAAATCGTATGTGAACAGTAATTTAAGCACACGAAAAAGGAAATTTTTAAAAGATCAGAATAAAATACAATATTTTTTTGTCCTTTGACTACAACTCTAAGGTTCACTTATGGTCAGATTTTTGTGCCTGGGACCATTTTTGCCTTCCATTAAGATAGCTGCATTCCGACTTGGGGGAAATAATGACATGAAATCTCGTGAACAAATGCTACTGCTAGGGTAGGAAGGAGGAGAGGGGTTTAGAATTTTGGGGTAAAAGATGCTAAGAATGGGGTTGGGTATAGGGATGGGGGGAAATGGTGTAATGACTGGGGATATATTTTGTATTCATATTATATGGGGATAGGGAGCAGGCAGTTGACTTTCTGGCTAGGTTCATGGGAAGGTGGGGGTGGGGATCATTTTTAGAAAGTTTATTTAAAAACAAAAGTAGACTCCTGCCTTTAGGATGCATGATTGATAGTTGAAAGGGAGGGGATGCATTTTAGAAAAGTTTAACAGAAGTAGGGGTAACTGGTTTTAGAATGCATAATGGAATAATCATGGGGGTAAGGTACTGGGAGACGATGAGGACGCATTACATAAAAGGGGCATTATTATGGAGGGATGAAAAGTAAGGAGTGTTATAATGGAGGGATAGAGTATGTTATGGTCGGTAGGAGTGCGTGTAAAGTGTGCGTGTGTTTGTGTAGGAAGTGTGTGTGTGCTGCAAACAATTATATAGAATAGTATACTACAGGTTATTTGTCATCAACATATGCTGTATTGTTGAACCAGCTCAATAATTGCATTTCTGAAGGGGGGGGGGGGGGGTTGAAGGTGGTTGGGGTTTGGTTGTGTGTGTTTTTGGGGGAGGGGGGTGGTTGTTGGGTTATTTTTAGGGTGTGAAGTGGAAAATAGCACTTACTGAAATAATATGAATTAAAGTTCTCTTGTGTTTGTATTCTTGAAAGAAGTATCTTAGATTGCTGGCTTTGCAGCTGTAAACAAAACTGATTTTTTTTTAAATGCCGTCATTTTGGATAGGATGGATGTGGAGGAAGTACTGGAAATCCTTAATGAGCTCCTTTTTTGTTTTGTGTGTGCACACTTGAGCAACCTTGCATTAGAAAAGGCATTTTTTTCCCTTTTATTATTCTTACAAAAATCTGATAGAAGGAAATTTTTGCCTGTCATTCTGTAATATGTGTAAGACTGCAGGCATCTTGTGTTGGTGTGTCCTCTTACCTTAATAGCTCCTTACCTTTTGCTTTGCCATAGGTCAGGGTCATAACCCTGGTCACATCACTCCCAGTCCATTGATAGAGACTACCCCATCTGCATCTCTCCAGTAGTCTTTTGATTTCCATTGTCTGCATTGTCTGCACAGCCATTTAAAAAAAAAAAAAATCTGAAAAGAAAAAATGTTGGAAGCCCCCCTCATTATTAGAAAAAAGAAAAAACTGGGGAAAAAAGGTTGGAAACCTCACAATGTAATTTTCTTTAAATGGGGAAAAAAGGTTGGGAGCCATTCAATGTTTTTTTAATTGGCGAAACGAGGTTGGGAGCCCCACATAATAATGTAGACAATAATTGGGGGGAAAGGTTGGAAGCCCCACATAAGTATATAGATAATAATTAGGGGGAAAAGGTTGGAAGCCCCACATTGTAAATATAAAAAAGAAAACCCAAAGAAGAATGGGGAAAGAGAAAAACAACAGAAGTGGGGAAGATAGGTCACAGGCCCCACACACACAAAACCCAACCTGATTGTATTGGCAAGACTCGAGTGAAAGATTTGACGTTGATCAGTATACTGTATCTGTCATGTCCATTTGTGCTTTTCTACTAGGTTGGAACTCAACTTCAAATGTGTGTATTCTTTAAAAAAAATTATCTCTATTCCAGTATAGTAAATGTTATTGAATAATGTATTCCAACATATCGCTGCGATGAAACTGTGGTACAGATTTTGTTGGCGGGTTTTTTGTTCTTGCTTATACTTTTGTGCTCTCATGAAACCTGGGTTGTGTAATACTTGAAAATGGCTTGGCATGTTTGTGGTTTTATCTTAGGGGTTGGTCATAAACTGTTTACGAGCAGTTGTATGAAACACTTGGCTGTATCAATAGTATTTTGCTTTAAATCACTTCAAGTATAAGAAATATGTGCATTTCAGCAAGGAATGTTGGTGGACAACTAATCTTGTTTTTAAAGTGCTTGCCTTTACCAGTTTTCTGTTGTCGATCACAAATTTGACATTTTGTTTTGAAACTTTTAGTATAGTTTAAATTACCCAAAGCCGGTGTTCTGTTGTTTATTCTTTTTATTTGTAGTACTCAGTTTGACGTACAGCAGTGCGCAATGTGAAGTTTATTGCTGATGCCCTTTTTTTTTTTTAAATTGTACATGGTAGAATTTGAGTAGTGTAGTGTCAACTGCTGTGTTATGCAGTGTACAGGTCTATAGATCATTATTCCTACATAGCCTGACATCACTGTGTTTGTAGTGGCTTTATGATTTTGCTCATGATGCATTTGCCTGTCTTGAGCTTATCAATTCCCCAGCTGTAAAGGACGTGTGTTGTGTGGTCTCTTGTCCACCTTTGTTGTTTGACTTCACTTTTTTTCTTGTGCATAAACAGCAAGCATGGTAATGCTGCTAAGTGTGACCTGATAAAACTTTCTCAATTTTTTTCCAAACATAACATTCTGTTCCCTCCCCCCCTTTTTTTTAAAGTAGTGAATTATACAATGCTTTTTAACTTGCATGTTCAGTACAACAAAATTTGGTGTTTTGATATTTTCCAGTAGCATATTTTGCTCTCTGGGTTACAAATATTATCGGTCATTTCTTTGTGTTAGTATATTTCATTTTTTAAAAATTATAAACTTTACCTTGAACCTCAAGCTTGTTCTAGAAATGCAACTGGAAATATAGGAAGGTATGGATAAACTTTTACCACCCATTAGACCTATACCATGTCACTGTGATAAAATCCAAACTTGTCCATTTGAATGAGTGGAGAGAATGTTGCATGTTTATCTAAAGGATCGCCCAAAATGTTTCCTGTAACTGGTATGGCATCCATTTTTCCTATGTTCCATGTACAAAATTGAATACCTTAGAAATGAAAAACCAAGTGGTGAGCACACACCACTGGCACTTGACTACCCAACTGACTTCTTTCCTGAGAAAAATGCAAGCTTTGCACAACTCCCTCCTTGTTAAAACTGACAAGCTCTTCTCTCATTCGCTGTCACGGTGTATGTCGGATGCGTTTGGGAAAAATAATGGTGGGAAAAATAATGGCATGTCCTTTCCAGCTCCTCATGGGCTGTAGAGCTTGGTTTGCAGGGTTATCTCCATCGGCCACACGATCTTCCTCAGGTCTCGAATAGCATGCACTTCTGAAGGATGTGCTCATCAGTCTTTTTCTCAAGTTTTTTTGTTGTTGGTTAGTCTGGCTTACTTTACCACAGGCACATAGGGGAGAAGGAATGAGTTTCAGCTTTGTGGACATGCGGTGATTTAGCCTGTTGTGCCCAGTGCGGAGTCAGAATTGTAACTAGTTCTCTTTTGAGATAGTGGTTGTCCTTCTCTACTCTGGGTCGGGCCATTTGACTTGGTGATTGTCTTTTCATGAAAGGTGAGGCTGCTCTTGAACTGTTCTTTCAATGCTCCCTGTTTTTTAAGTTCATCAGCCTGTTCGTTGCCAGGTATACCACAGTGGGAAGGGAGCCATTGCAATATTACACATTTGTTTTGTGTGAGGAGCTGTAGTTCCCTTTGGAGTTCTATTTCTTTGTCTGCAGACAGGGCTTGTAGGACTTGACAGGGCATCGGTGAAGGAAACCACTTGCTGGCATTCATCTTTGGAGTGTCTGACCATGGTGGCAGCTCGTTTCAGGGCTTGGGTTTCTGCATGGTAGTTAGTGCAGTGTGTCCATGTTGGAATGTTTTCTGTACAAGCTGATGATTTGCATTTATATATTCAGGGTGGGTGTTGGTGCTTTCTGGCTGTAAAGAAAGCATGGCTGAAATTGAGCTTTTTGTCACTTGTATGCGTTAAAAGCATATTGGAATGACCACGTCATTGTGGTCTGAGATAGTTCAAATGGTATGGGAATTCAAAAGCAAGTCAGTGGGTCGGTCATTGTGCCACTGCTGGTCAGAGCATTGGGAAAAGCTTACCTCCCCCTTCAAAAAAAGAGGCTGAAGTAGGGTTGGGTAGCCGGCTCGCAGCTGAAATGAAACAAACTGAAACCTCACTGTTTTGTCAAAACGTTATGAAAAGAATACAAATCTGTGCAAAAAAAGATAAAAAATAAACCAAAACATGACCAAGCCAAGGCCTTTGTTCAGAGCTCCATTCATGAGAGTGACTGTTTGTTCACAAATGTATTTACAAATGTAGAGTGTGCACAAGACCAAGGATGCATATACACCTTTTGTCTGTCTCTGTCTCTCTCCCTCTCTCTCATTACATTCAAATGTATTTAATCAGCCCTTCGAATATAATTGTGAACACTGAGACATTCAGATATATTCAAACCCAGTCGGAAATAAACCTGCAAGCACAAGATAAACTCCTCAAAGTAGGTTTTTATACAGTATATGCGTACATACAAATCGTTCGAAGGCATAATCTGCTGCAAAAAGTTAGCAGCAGCATATCCTCTGAAGTAAGAGTACGACTTGCTTGTGGCGAGGTGCTTGGAAAGCTGTACACACAAACTTCTCATCCAGCATGTACATAGAATCTTAGTGATTCCCAGGTGGGAAGAATGAGTCAAGATTGCATATTCTCAGTAACCCTTAACAAGTGTATTTTCATGTTGAGAATCGCACCTTACTAATTTCCACAGAAACACTACTAACATATTACATTAACCGTATTTCCTGCACACCAGTGTGTTCATTTAGTTTACCATCCCACATTACAATAATAAGCAAATGAGGAAATGTTCAGTGCAAAAATGACCATTTTTAGAATACAAAATTTATTGGGCAAAAGGGAAAAACTGCGAAGACAAATAACCAGGTCCATCATATATGATCACACTATAATTGGGGGGGGGGGGGTTGTATGTGGGTTTGTATGTGTAAGGTGAACAAAGCGTTCATGTTTGAGACATGAAAAACGGAGCTGTGTGTGGATTTATAGAGTATGTGTCTGTCTTGTCTGGATGCTTACACAAATATTGATAAAAGGTGAATGCATAAATCTCCACCATAGCTACACCAGAGCCATCCTCAGATCAGACCACAACACTTTGCCTGCCTGCCAGCAGAGGAATGGGGTCAAGACAGAAAGCCTGAAGTCCATAGAAGGAAACCAGGTCAGGAGGTTTAGAGGTCAAAGGGAGTTCACTTCCTTATCCAGCACAATGCTAACCCTGATGGGATCAGAGAATTCGCACATTCTGTTTCTCACTATAAGAGTGGGCTCTGTTTGCTTAGTCTGAATCCCCTACAGTGACAATTTTGGTATTCTCTTTGGTCTGTGATCTGGGTGTTCTTTCTTTCAGGGGCTTGGTGTAGGTTGGGAAGGAGTATGTATGTAGTCCATTTTAAAGTTTTGGATTTTTTTTTCCAAAATAAACACAGGTGTTGAGAGAAGACAAGAGGTGGGACTCGACTCCAGTCGAGCCAAGTGGGGTAGGAAGGTGGGGTGACAAGGGGGCAGTGCAATGCGCTTTCACTCAAATGACAGAAAATGGTAGTTTCTAAGTGTTTGAAGAAGATAAACATCACACACAAGCCAACTATGATGCAAAAACTTGACATGAAAACTTTTTTCCCGTTAAGATCACTAGCTTCTAGGCAAGACAAAAGAGTGAACGGCTTTCACCATGTGTTGGCCTAGTCACTTGGTAATTTTCAATAGAAGACGGTGTAAGGTGTGTAGATGGTGTGTGGCTCCATCTAATCTGTATTTTCTAGTGTTCCCTCACTTTAACCACCTTTATAACATGGTCTTTTTCTAGCGTGTGTTTATTTTCCTGTTTTAAACACCAACAAACACAGGCATCATCTGTTGGGTGAGAGTGAACGAATGAATCTTTTATACCTAAGAATTACTTTAAAGTTTAAGCCAAGCCTTGTGAAACATGCAATAAAATAAATATATAAAACATTGAGGGGGACCACCCCCCCCCCCCTTCCCCAACACACACACACAAAGTGCCCTTCTGATGGGACTATAAACAGGCCCCATGGGCAAACCCACCCAGAACATCTAGCGTACATGTTAAATCCTGTTCTGCTTTTCAGAAGAGAACGAACGCCATTGTGTGCCGGTGGGAACAGATGACAAAATTTACAAAACTACATGCACAAAGGAACTAGATGTAAAAAAAAAACCTCGTATGAGTGCTTATTCCATTATCCTCGATATAAAAGAATAAATGTCAATAATACAAAAATTATATTAAAATCTTAACTATACACTACAATCAATCTACTCTAAAACAACATCACCACACACATACAGAGTTGGTGAATTTAGAGAAAAAGATCAAAATTTATAGTAGTGTTCCATAAAATTAAAAGTTATGTAATCACACTGCTTGCATGCATCAAATTCATGTACATGTTACCCAAAACGAAATAGTTTTAGAAGAATCATGTAAAATCCTGAAAAATAGAGAGGTTTTATCAGATTACACGAATATGTGGGACGAAAAACGGTTTCTAAACATTCATTTAGCTACACATGTTTCATCACTTACGCGCTCAACATTCAGGTAAATTTTACACATGTTGTAGTTTTACTTTCACGCCCAACAAGGGTCCTATCGATTCCGGTAATTATGTAAATTGCACGCGCGAGATTTTGGCCTGCAAGTCGGTAGAAAATGGGAAAGAGTTGGAAAAAGTAGATTGATTTTATTTTAATAGAAAAAAGACCATACTTAAAAGAAGTATCTACCATTAGTAATTGTCATTTGTGCATTCAAAGTAATTACAGGTAAGATTGTGTGTTTTCTAGCGCTAATAAATTGCAAAATTCTAGTTCCGAAAATTTTAGAAGCGTTTCCACAGAAACGGACCACCTTTGTCAATGTGACGTTTGATAAACTTCCGCTCAGCCAAAATGACTGTTGGATTGACAGGCAGACAGTGTACAAACAAGCAGGGAGCTTTGCACTAAGAACCCACGGAGATGGAATTTCACTTAGGATGCAGTTCAGTCACTTGACATTTTACTGCTTTTGCGTTTTGGCAACTATTTACAAATGGGGTATTTTGCTGAAAGTAGCGGCCAAGGAAAAAGAACAAAAATTGTGAGTCAAATACTATTACAAAACTGTTATTACTGTAACAGGCTATCTGGTTGAAAATGAAATGGATATAATATTTTCTCTTTTTTCATTTAATTCGAATCCTTCTTCTCCCCAACATTTCATCCTGTACAGGTGTACTAATCCTTCTCCCCAACATTTCATCCATGTACAGGTATATGTACACACAGTATAATTCTCACCTTGTTACTAGTGTTACTGTTACTAGTAAGTTACACATGCACACACACATTCACACACAAGTGCACGCGCACACACACACACACACACACACCCCCGAGATGGGATGGCCTGGCCTGGTTAGAGCATAGTTGACCAGATTCAATCTGGTTGAAGGTCCCATGTGTGAACCCATGAAGAACATCTTGTGCTCACTTTAAAACATGTTCTGCTTTTTGGAAGAGTAGGCCATTGTGTGCCAGTGGGAACAGATCACACATTTTATAATACTGCATACACACAGGGGACTGGATGCAAAAAAGCACAGTCCTTTTTCCATTATCCTTGAAATAAAAGAATGAATAAATAAACACACACACACACACACACACACACACGTTTGTTATATACTGAGTGTACATACTTAAATGTTTAGGTTATGTTAAATGCACAGCACAGTTGAAGATTGAAGGTGGACTTTCTTGGAATGCATTTCACATGCAAAACAAATTGAGGGAGTGAGGCATTGGAAAGTTTGTTGACTGCATTCTTCATTTCTTCTGTAGTACACCCCCACCCCCCTCTTCTGATTTTTCACAAGGGTGCATTCTTTTTTGGCCCTGTCATAATGCTATGCAGGAATAAGAGGTTTTACAATGTACCATACTTGTTGCCAGAGGCTGTTTGGAAAGCTCCATTTCTCTGACTCTCCATAAGAATGGGATTTTTGTGGGGGTTTTTCAGGGGGGAGGTGGGGGGGGGGGGGGTTGCCAGTCAATGAGTTGTAATACTATGCTAGAGTAAGAGATTTTACAGTACTTATTATCCTTGTTGCTGGGAGATGGCTGTAGAATTTGTCATTGTTTATGTATGCAGAATATGCACAATATTTTGGATGAAACGAAATAAGCTTTTCTCTTCTTTTTTTTTTTTAGTGTAAAAGCTTTTATAATTAAATTCGTTGAGTTATCACAAAATTGAAAATCTGAAAGTCCAACACCTTCAGTGATTCATAAAGAAAGCACAGTTAGTGAGTTATGGGACATGGCAAACTTACAAACATACAAAAACAAAACATTTCTTACTTTGACATATATTTATTTTTATTTTTATGTATGTAGTGGTACTTGAACTTATTTTTGTGAACATACATATTTTGTGCAATATTATCAAGACTTGTCCCTGTATCAGTGTGTGTGCGTGTGCGTGTGCACTGTAATTGTACCTTGCAGAGAAGCAGGCAGGTTGAAGTAATTTTTGTGGTGTGATAAACTTTGATAAAATTGGGCTGTATTGCTGATAGTTGGGTGGGTGATTTTTTTATTTTGATTGTTTGAGATTCAGTGTGTGTGCGTGTGTCTGTGTGTGTGTGTGTGTGTGTGTAGGGGGGTACATGTGTTTGTGCATATGTGTGATGAGCATATAATGATAATAAATTGATATTATATGAAATTGTTATTGCACTGAATCTTGTAAAGCAACCAAATCAAAGTGCTTGCATTCAAATCATTCACATGCATGTTACCATTCAGAAATAAAATTAACAGATTTTAGATTTACACACACACACACACACACACACACACACACACACACACACACACACACACACACACAGAGGGTAAAACACTAAGGTAAAGTGATAGATATGGAGGAGGCTGATTGAAAGTAGGGACAGATGTGAGGTTTAATGATAGAGGAAGATTTGCACATTGCGTGTGTGCGTGCGCACGCATGCATGCGTGCACATGCACTGAGAGACAGAGATGGAAAAACAGAAGACAGGCAGAGAGATAAAATGTTGGGAAGAAAAAGGTTTGCATTTAACTATAAATGATAGTTCTAACTCAAATTATCAGTTCATTATTTCATTATGGCACTCACATAGGTCTATCTTCAAATGCTCAGATGTTGGATTTTGTCTTTTATTTACAGGTATTGTGGCCAGAGTATGCATTCTAGCAGGAGTTGGCAGAGCATCAGACTGTGTGGAAAGGATTTTCACCTCCAAAAATGCCTCAGATGTGGGGCTGCACTTGTCCATGGAGACTTGTGTTCCTGGCCGTCAGCCATTGCCAGATATCGGCTGGTTCATGGAGCGGCCTGTTCAGCGCTGGATAGGGCAATGCTGGTACATGGTGTTTATGTTGGTCACATCTTAGTTACAGTGTGTGCTGATGGGTTTGTTGAAAGTAACTACTTACTGTGCTGGACATATACCTTTGGTTTTCTGCTATGTGTGTTTAGGGGCAATAGACATCTGCTGACATACATATAGTATCTATACATGTGTGTGTGAACATGCTTTTACAATGGTGCATTAACTGATTGTTTTGTGAAATGAAATGTCATGATCTGTGTATTATGATCCATTGTGTCCTTGATGTTCACAGCGTAGCCTCCATGATGCACACTCTAGGATCTATTTGCTTGGGTATAAATATTAGAATCTTTTAAAGCCAGGATGCCATGCACACACAAAACATTGTATGCTTAGTACACGTAAGTTGGTTTATCTGTCTGTGGGAGGTAAACGTGTTTATTCATGAAGCAGACAAATCTTTCACTTTGCACCATAGCATCACAGTCTGGAAATGCTATCATTGATTCTGATTAGTTGCTAGAAAATGGTACTATATTTTGCACCATTTTACAGCAGTTTGGTATATTTCAGATGAAAAATGATAAAAACTTTTATTTCATATCATGACAGATCTCGGTTGGTCTGTCTGTCTGTCTTTTTCTATGTCTTGTTCTCACTATGACAAGAAGAATAATGCTAGAGCTCAACGAGTTCTGAACATGATAGTGATGATGTTGGTGTACAGGAACAGAGTGCAGTGCAGGGTAGGGGTGGAAGCCAGCAGCAGGCAGGTGTGGATTGGCATTGTGCTGAGGATGAGGAAAGACATCCACCGCACCCTAGTGCCACAGGCCTGTTCTGTCACTGTCACTTCACACACAGGTAAACTTCTTCACTGCGGACAACATTCTCCAACCTTTGCTTCTACTTTCCATTCATATGCATACCCATTCAGTTATGAAAGGAGAAAATACTCAGAGGATATTTGATTTCACTTTCAAGTTCCATGAAATTCCCCACCCCCATCCTCGACTGGTTCTTACTACTTTACTTATGTTGGTGAAGTTATTATGGCACTTTGTATGCAGCAAAGTGTATCTAATTGTTACTATAATGAAGTGAAAAAAATCTGTGAATTTTTTAACAGTAGCCCATAGACAAAATGTCTAGTTTATTTATGCTGAATCAAATGCAGGACTCCACAATCAAACTTTTACTTATGTCTGTGATTGTATGTACCTTTTGGTTTCATTTCAGTCTTTCCAATCTTCTGACAACTCAAATGTGTATACATTATACTCACTAGTTTCATGGAAAAACAATTAAAAACATGAAAACACTGTCACTGTTTTTATTCTCTTTTTTTCCCCCACCTATCCCATATTTTCTTTTTTCTTCATTTTTTCCAAACTATCGTATCTGCCTTCAAGGACCACCTATTCCCACTTTTTGTACGTTTCTGTGGCATCTGCCACTTCTAAATCCTTTTTGTCTTAGTTTCATATTGATATGAATATTATAAATGTGTCACTCTGTGGCATCTGTCTTCCGCTTCTACATCTTTCCCACCTTTCTCGTCCTTTTTGTCTTAGTTTCATATTGATATGAATATTATAAATGTGTCACTCTGTAGAACCTGTCTTCCGCTTCATCTTTCCCAACTTACTCATCCTTTTTGTCTTAGTTTCAAATTGGTATGAATATTATAAATGTGACGCTCCACCACGAAATGAGTCACTTTGCACCTGATCCACTTTTCTGCTAAGAGCCATTTTAGACAGGTGGGGGATCAGGTTGTTGATTTGGAGATTTTGATTATTAAACTAAAGCCATTGTTCCATCTTGTACTAAAGTAGTAAGGCGTAATTGTGCTTTTTTTTAGCTTTAAAAACACATTTAAACACACCCAAGCCCTCATTCTGACCACCTATTATTGGTGCAAAACTTTTCTCATTTTGTCACTTTCTGCAGTCTATCATTTCAATTTGTAATAATAACTTTTCATAAAATTGTCCAATTTTCAGTGTGTTTTGAGTAGCCTTTTGATTGCAGATTAATAACATATTAACAGTTAAAACTTTACCTCCAGTACAATGCGACTCATTATATAGTGGAGCGTCACAAATATATATGACTGATCTGAGTGTTTACATGATCTTCTAATCCATGGATGACAATGATAATTATGAAGACTGTGTAACTGAAGGAATCTTCACAGTCTACTTTTGTACATGACTTCATGTATGACGATAATGCTGCGCTTTCATTTCCCCCATTTCCAGTTTTGTAAACAGTGTTTTTGCTGACACTGAAAGACATCAGATATTAGTGACTGTGTATCTTTGCATAAATTCATATTATGTACACGACATTTTGTCCTTGTCCAGCAAAAACTACTGATTTTGCTACGTATCGTTGCTGATTTAAGTGTTTCTTTTAAGGATGTGTGTTTGCTGTTTCAGGGCAGGTTGGTGTATTCCAGGGAAAAGACAGGGACTTAGGCTGTTGGGGTGAAGGCATATCGGGGACCCTGGCTGATCGTGACACAAGCCGAGTACTGTGGACCTTACCAGTCAGAGTGCACCACAACTTTGAAATTTATACAACTCAGAGAAGGCAAGGGAAATTTCGGGACAGGGACAAGAGAGATACTATGGGGAAGAATGTTGATTTTCTCAGTCCAACATCAGGTAATACATTACACAAGTCCAAGAGTGGTGTCAAAGATATCATTTTTTCTGACTTTGGTGACAGCAGCGATGTGTTTACAGGGGAGCTGACTCCAGATGAGGAAATATGGAACGCTGGTTTACCAGAAACGTTGAGCCCTGTCATGACGTTCCCAGATGATTACATGGCCAGACTCTTTCTTGCAGAAACAGACGAGAAGAAAACAAAAGGGATTAACGACGTGAGCAAGCAGACAGCAGCCAGCTTGAAAGGAAAAGGGCTGCCTTTTTTAAAAGAAAGCCTTCTGCCTCGTGTGGGAGAACTGCCTCAGTTCAGTCCCACCAACAACTTGCTGCCCATGAGGACAGTGCAGGAGGAGGCGGAGGAAGAGGCCCCACCTGCTCTTCCTCCCCAGGACCTGGAGGGGCGGGACATGATGATGGCACTGGAGGAGAACATCGACAACAGGCTGTACTCCTCTCTGAGCAGCCTGCTGCAGGACAAGCAGACCCACAACAAAGAGGAACTTTCTCTAGTGGCTGGCTTGGCCCTGGAAAACAAAGTCAGTGATGTTCTTTCTGCAGTTGAGAAAGAACCCAACCCTGCTTTGTCATCGTTCACCAAGCAGTCCGTCTTCCAACAACAGGGGCTTAAAGATGGCATTGAACAGGAACCTGCGTCCGAAATGACTGAGAATGAAGATCACGCACACAGCCAGATTCGAGCTGGAGGCAGAGCCGAGGGTGCTGAGGGCGATGACAACCACACTAAAGTTGAAACTCCAGCTGTGAGCCTTCCTCCTCCTGATCGGACTATCAGCAGCATCAACAAGCCTAGGCCTCCACCCAAAAATGCAACAATGACCAAAGGCCGCAAGGAACCTAGTCTGAACTCTACCCAAACTAACAGCAGCATAAGCCCTTCCAATAACACCACTATAAATACCAACCTGCCAAGTAGTAACACTGTCATCAGCTCTAGCCCGGTGAATGACACATGGTACAGTGCTGATCAGTTTGCAAATGCTGACATCAACACAAACCCCCTGAGCATGCCCATCAGTGTGACTGCAAATGACAGTAGTGGTGCCCTGTTATATCAGCTACCACCCCCAGGAACAGAGTTGACCAAAGTATCATCCTCAGTTCCAGTAAATGAGCATGGCCTGAAGAAAAACATACTGAAAGCAGAGGCCTACTTTCAAACGTCACTGAATCAACTAAAGCGAGGGCTGAATACAGTTCTTCACTCCTATGTTCATCCTTTTCGAAGGAAACTTCTAAACACCATTCAGCCTGAAATAGAACAGTGGGGACACTCAACAGCATGGACCATGGTCAGACAGGTGAGATTGAGATAATGATAATGGCAAAAATTTAGGCTTCCATTTAGAATGGACTCACAGACATCTTGCAGTCTGTTTTGCCATGAACAAACAGTAACAAGGTGGAAAGCTTGTCAAGCAAACCTTGGGGGGAAAAAAAGACCAAACCATTAAGACAGTGTTTCCAAAGACATGTTTTTTTTCATTCCTTGACTAGAGCTCCAAGGCTCACCATTTTGCATATGTGACAGGTTTTACCCACCATCAAGGTAGCCATATTTTACTTTAGGGATGATGTCTAAACATGACATCTGTGTGCATGGGGTTTGTGTTTTAAAAAATTTTGTCTTCCATTCCTA
This sequence comes from Rapana venosa, assembly GCA_028751875.1. Classification (NCBI taxonomy): domain Eukaryota; kingdom Metazoa; phylum Mollusca; class Gastropoda; order Neogastropoda; family Muricidae; genus Rapana; species Rapana venosa. The sequence continues at coordinate 25,111,816 of CM054151.1, read as the reverse complement.
CCAGCAGGAAATGGCATACTCATCTGAAAGGCGGAATGGTTTATAATGTGTACGCAAGATGTTCTCTGTTTGTTCGCACATGCTGCATTGTTTTTTAGTCTCGTCCGAAGGACTTTTGGGGGAAGTGGAGTCAGTACTGACGTTAACTCTAGGATAAAATCCAGACATATTTGGAACCATGAAAGTGTAAAGTTTGCTGGTGCTGACAGTACTGCTGGTTACATACATATACTCAAATTACATACGCGCATGCATGCATGTACACATGCATGCATACACAAACATGCACTACTATGCTGTGTGAAATGGAAATGCTATATCATGTTGATGCTTTATCCAGGCCTTTGGTAAGCTTGATGAGTTCTTGTTCACTGCCTGCCAGGCCATCAATGTCATCTGCAAAGTCAGAGTTCATGACGGTTCTTCCTCCAGTGCTAACTGTGCTGACGTGATTTCCAGGAATATGTTGAAAAGTGTGGGAAACAGAACTTTAGAAGGCAATGCAGACAGAACTCCGTGATGTTGAAAAGTGTGGGAAATAGAAGGCAATGCAGACAGAACTCCGTGATGATGAAAAGTGTGGGAAATAGAAGGCAATGCAGACAGAACTCCGTGATGATGGAAAGTGTGGGAAATAGAAGGCAGTGCTGACAGAACTCCTTGATGATGGAAAGTGTGGGAAATAGAAGGCAATGCAGACAGAACTCCGTGATGATGAAAAGTGTGGGAAATAGAAGGCAGTGCTGACAGAATTCCTTGATGATGGAAAGTGTGGGAAATAGAAGGCAATGCTGACAGAAGTACATAATGAAAAGTGTGGAAAATAAAAGGCAATGCTGACAGAAGTACATGATGAACAGTGTGGGAAATAGGAGGCAATGCTGACAGAAGTACATGATGAACAGTGTGGAAATAGAAGGCAATGCTGACAGAAATCCATGGGGGGAAAAGTGAGGGACATAAAAGGCAATGTTGATGGAACTCATTGAAGAAAAGTTTGGAAAATGAAGGCAATACTGACATTATAAATATTGAAATTGTTGTTAAAGATTGGTCCTATGCTTCTTTGTTATTCAATTTTAACACTAGTCTTTCATAGTTTCTATAAAAAAAATTTCATTTGTTGTTTTTTTGTTTTGTTTTCATGGCATATGTTTAAATTATATCTTGAAATATTTGAGTGCCGCTCAGCCTGTAAAACTGGCCCAAGTGGAAAAGCTAGGTGGAAAAGCTTGGTCAAGTTATTGATGTAAACAAAATGCTAAGGCCTATCTTAAAATATTGTCATGCTTCAAAATGTTATGTTGAGACTGTCTTCACCCATGATAAACTCTTGTCTAAGTTTGACAGCCAGCACTGTCCATTAAAGGAGAAAAATCCTCAGAATATGGCGGGGTACTTGAAAACAGCTCAAAATGCAAACCTGTCACTCTGTGTATTATATTTACAGTCTCATATCTAGGGTGATGCCCAGACTTTATAGATTGTCATCCCAAACGAAAGTATAATACTTGGAACAAATGATACACTGTATCGTGCAGTAAAGAACACTTAGGCTTTAATTTGGGGGGGTTGGAGAGTAACTGTACATCTACCATTCCTCATACCACATCTTGCCTGTCCATGGCAGGTATGCAGAGATGCCATGTTGAAAGAGAGCACAGGTAGCTCCAACTGGCAGAACTGGTTGCCCTGGAGCCAGTGTACAACAACGTGTGGCCTCGAGGGCTATCAGATCCGACATCGGGACTGTCGGCCAGACCAGGAGTGTTTGGGATCCAACTACGACCTCAGGCCTTGCTTACATCAGCATCCTTGTCAGGGTGAGCTTGAAGGCGGCCTGTTCTTTATAAATTATGGCTTTCATGTTGTGTGAGAATAAAACTTTTGACCTGAAAGTGTTGGAACATTTGAGCTCTGAGCTCTCAAGCTTTCTAACTCTTTGTTTTTTTTAGGTCAGTCTTTTGGCTCAGTTGTAATCAGTATTGATAGGTATATATTTTGCAGTGCATATACTGTTAGTGTTACTTATTTCAAAGAGTTCTGAACAGGATTTCTGCAGGATTTCTTGTTCAGTTGGGAAGTTTGTAGAGATCTAGACATAAGATCTCTGTAATATATATATATATATATATATATTTTTTAACTTAAAAAAACCCACCAATATAGTATTATATACTGAAACACAAGAGAAGTATTTATTGGAAATCATGCATAGAGCTCCTTCTTTGAAAAATTAACTCTAAAAATTCGAATACCCAGCAGGCATAGATCTAGAAAGCCACATTCCCTTTAAGTGAGCTGGAACACAGATCTTAGGGTGTGGGAATTTCTCCACAGAGCGTTTGTTAGATAGAGCTGAATACTGGGGCAGCAAGCTTCTGCCTGGAGTTCCATGTTCAGTGCTTCAGGCCATAGCTGTGATCTGCTTGACGCAGCAGTTTGTGTGTGTGTGTACGAGGTGTGAGTGTAAGGGTGTGGGTGGGTCGTTGTGTATGAGTGTGTGTGTGCGTTTGTGTGTGTAATATTGGACAAAAAGATAAATGTCATTTGTGTGTGTCATAATGCGTGTTTTGTGCTTAAAATATTTGTGCAATGCATTTGTACATGAATGGGTGAAGTAGGGGGGTCTGTGTGTGCATGTGTTATCATTTATTTATTGTTATTATTTATCCTTTTATTTCGATGATAATGGGATAAGCATTCACATGCTTTTTACATCTAGTCCCCGTGTGTATGCAGCTTTGTAAATTTTGTCATCCGTTCCCACCGATGCACAATGGCCTATTCTTTCGGAAAGCAGAACAGGTTTTAATGTGCGCGCAAGATGTTCTGCGTCTTGTGTGTGTGCGTGTGTGTGTGTGTGGATCTATGAGCACATCTCTCTCTATATATGTATCCAAATCATTACATGTATTGCATACCTGTTTGATGCTGGGGGTTGTTAAACAGATGCGCCCTCCTGGTTGGGGTGGACGGAATGGGGACCTTGTTCTGTCACCTGCGGAGATGGAGTTCAGTTTCGGGCACGCACTTGTGTGACTGTTGACTCTGCACTGGCTTGTGAGGGGTTTGGCACGGAGTTCAGTAACTGCACACTCTCAACTTGTGCGTCACAGAATGATGAAGTAAGTGTGTGTTGGAGGGTGTGTATGTGCACTTGCAATGTTTGTGTGTGTGTGTGTGTGTACGTTTATTCATTTATTCTTTTACTTCAAGGATAATGGAATAAGCACTCATGTGCTTTTTCATCCAGTCCCCATGTGCATTCAGTTTTGTCAATTTTTGCCATCCGCTCCCACCGGCACACAATGTCCTACTCTTCCGAAAAGAGGAACAGGTTTTAACATGTGCACAAGATGTTCAGCATGCGTTTGCACATGAGACCTCAGTTTATAGTCTCATCCGAAGGACTTTTGGGGAGAGTCGAGTCAGCACTGGTGTTAATTCCAGAGGAAAAATCCTCTTGAACGAGATTTGAACCCGGGTCAACAGATCACGAATGCATAACTCTAACCACTAGGCTGTCCCATCCCCCCTCTGTGTATAAGTGTGTGTGTGTGTGTGTGTGTGTGTGTGTGTGTGTGTGTGTGTGTGTGTAAGAGCACTTGAGAGATGGGTGCTAGCATATGTGACGCTTCACCATGAAATGAGTGGCTTTGCACCTGACCCACTTTCTCACAAGGAACCCATTTTAAGCAGATGGGTGTCGGGATGTCAGTTTTGAGATTTTGATTGATTATTTAACTATAACCATTATTCTTACTTACTTAATCCTCTTCATCCCATGTGCCGGGACACAAGGCGCCAACAAAATCCCTCCAGCCTTTTCTGTCTTGGGCAAGCCAGCTCAGTTCATTCCAGGTCTTGCCCCTCTCTCATCTCCTCCTCTACTGGCCTCCAAGTGCCGAGTGGTCTGCCTCGTTTCCTCTTCCCTGGTGGTGCCCATCTCAGCACAGTATGGGGGAGTCTGTTCTTGCCCATTCGGAGGGTGTTTCCCAGCCACCTCCATCGCTGCTGTTTTACCTCGGCCACAATGTTGTTAATGCCAGTGCGCTTTGACACTTCCCTTTTGGTGACATGCTGCTGCCAGTGAAGTTTCAGGATTCGGCGAAGACACCTTCCTTCAAAGCCTCTGAGCCTGCTCTCAATCTTCTTGTTGGTTCTCCATGTCTCCGAGGCGTGTAGGAGTACTGAGCGTACATTGGACTTGTAGATCTTCAACTTGGTTTTGGTTTGCAGGACAGTTGACTTCCAGATGTTTTTCAACCCACTAAATGGCCGGGCTGCAAGTCCTATCCTGGTTGAAATTTCTTTCTCAATGTTACTGTCGGCTGAGATGTAGCTGCCGAGGTACTTGAAGTGTTCTTCCTCCACTGGTCTTCTCTGCACTCTTTGTCTTCACTTTCATGATCTAACCATTATTCTACCTTATACTTTAATATCATTGCGTTAGTTTGTTTCCTTTAGCTTTAAAACGGGTTAAAAATACCCAAGCCCTAATTCTGACCACCTGTTATGATGCTGAACTTGTCAATTTCTCATTTTGTCTCATCCTGCAGTCGATCATTTCAATTTGTAATAACTTTTCTTAGAAATGTCCAATTTTTAATCCTTTTTTTGTGTGTTTTCTTTTTACATTGGATAGCCTTTTGAATACAGATCAATAACAGGTCAATAACTAAAATTTGACCTCTGGTGCAGTGTGACTCATTATGTGATGGAACGTCAGATAATTATGGTGACAAAAAATTTTTAAACTGATTTACTAGAGTGATAATGAAACTGTTGTGCTTTTCAGCTGTGTAAAAATTTTTTCATTTAAAAAAAAATCTGTGTATGGTTCTATGTTTGTTGTTATTCCTGTATCATGGTTCCTTTAATCACAGTGTGAGGCTTAATAAATATCTATACTGAAGCTTTGACTATAACCATATCCCCCCACCAACTGCCCTCTGACTCTGAAGGTGGTTGTGGTGTCCCATAAAGTATGTGGTCGTAGGGGAGTGAGGCATCGGAGACCTCAGCTTCTCAAGGGGCCAGCATATTGAGGGCTCTCACATAAACTCCCTATGGATATGAAAGAGTAGGAGAAATCAAAGCTCGCTCTCAAAGCAATACCTAAAAGCTCACCAAATATGAAGCATTTTTTCACAACTGTGCAGTGAACAGCAGATGTGGATGTTAATGTTATGGAGGTTCTGGGGGCCACAAAGATCCAGGAACTTTTTTCGTGATTTGTGTACCTGTCTGAAACATGACAGAAACAACAACAGTTTTCCTTGGGCTCTTGTGTCATGTTGGCATTCAGGACAATGGGGTAACTACTGACTTACCAGGATTGCCACCCCACCCTCCCAACCCCCCCCCCCCCAGATATTCAAGTTCATGTTTGATGTGGCATACCTGTTCACCTGCTGGCAACAACATTTTTGATGGTAGCTGCTGATACACACCCCATCAGTTCCATCCCCTTCTATCTTGAGTCCTTGTGAAGAGTTCATCCTTTGGCGACTCTGTCCATGTGGCTATGCTCAGTATGTAGGATGTTGGTGGTCTTCTTTGTCGTCCCTTGCCCTCCACCATGCCCTGGGCCACAGTCTTCATTGCATGGAAGCTCTGATGTCTCATAGCATGTCCTGAATAGTTCATCATTGCCTTTTCCTAACCAGGTGTTTGTTCAGTTATTCCAGAATGCTTTGGTTGGTTTGTCTTTGGTCCAGCTTATTCTTAGGAGTCTTCTGTAGAACCATATCTCTGTAACAGTGCAAGTGTGCTTCTGTAGTCTGTTATTTCGTAATGCTTCCTCTTTCATCTGTCTGTGTGTGGATTTCTGTAATCTGTGTTAATTAATTGACTGTTACTTAGTAACTTATTTTATTTTGTATATATACTAATGTCATTGCATATTTGGGGTTTTGTGCAACACAGTTTTCCAAAAATTTGATTTTTAACCACCACCACCCCCAAACTGTGAAAGCCATGGCCCAAACAGTCCAACAAGGAAGGGGTCATTTCTTTCAAAACAGAAATGGTCTCAAAAGACAGTTATTTCTTGTAAACAAACAACAACAAAAAGAAAAGAAAAAAAAAGAGTAAATTTATAATTATGAAGTGAGACCATCACCAGTGACTGTGTCAAAGGCTTTTCTTCCTGTCTGTCTTTCAGGAAGGCTCCAGCAACCTGTGTTCCAAACACGGCCATCACCCGGGAAAGAACTCTTCCCACCATCATCCTCACTCCCACAAGGAAAACCAGAAGAAGAAGAAGAAGAAGAATCATGGCCGCAACACCCACAAACCCGTGAAACACACAGCTCCCTCTGCAGGTCAGCTCCTTGGCAGAAAAAGAAAGAGAAAAGCACGCGAAAGAGGGCTCACGCCACCCAGAAGACCCAGATGGCTGGAGCAGCCAGCCCCTGACCAGCTGCAGGGCTTCCAAATGCTGGACAGCGTGATGGAGGAACTGCAGGGCAATGAGGGTGTCGTTGAACACAGGAGGGAACCCGACATGATTCCTCTGCAGCCCTTGGACAAAAAGAAGCTGCTGCAGCACACCTGGAACAGCAGAAGCTGCCTGCTGCGCAACAGGACTTGGACTTGAAATCCGTCTCGTGGTCCATATGGGGGCTGTGGTCAGAGTGCTCCGTGTCCTGCGACAAAGGCACCGAGTTCCGCCGCCGGCAGTGTATACGGCGCAAAGCAAACAGCCTGGATGGGGAGCCAGTGAAAAGCACGCTCTGCTTTGGGAAAGGCAAGGACAGGCGTAGCTGTGCTCTTCTTCCCTGCCCTGTCTCAGGCAAGTGACTCACTAGGGTAGTTACGGTTCCTGAGACTGAGTAGACCATAGTGACCGGAGGGGTTCACTGGTCAGTGGTCTAAAGTGACATGACACACCTGCTTAGAAAGTGAGAAGTGCAGGTTTGGCGCCGGTTTGTGCCCAGACTTCCCCCCCACCCCTCCCCCCTTCCACTCAACCTTCAGAGGTGGTGGTCTGGCTGATGTTAGTTTTTTTGGATGGGAAGATAACTGATGTCCTGGGTGTAACATGCATTCAGCATACATAAAAAACCAACATGGCAACAAGATAGTTGTCCCTGGAAAAATTCTGTAGAAAGAAAAGATGCTTTGATGGGGAAACAAGTGCACATTCAGACAGGATTTCTGTTGTTTTTTAAATGGGTGGGAACTATACAGCTGTACAGCAAGATAAACAGTACACAGAAAGAGCAGTTAAGGAAAGGTAAGACATCTGGAGCCAGTTTGGTGAGATTGATCACCGCACTTACACTTAATGGACTGAAAATTGGATGATACTCACAGAAGGCATATGAGGTCATTAGTTCAGAAAACACACACTGAAGGTAGACATGCACACAGACCAGATGCTCAAATCTCATGCATACTGAGGTGGTAAAGATAGCACAAATTGTACACATCCACTTATCAAGCATTATGAACACAGAGATCAAAGAAGGGACTGCAGCCCCTACACAGCAACGTGACCGTGAAGCAGCATCTTCCCACATCCCTCACCCCACCCATATATGCTGCTGCTAAAATATGTGAAAAAATCCATTTCTGTAGTTTCCAACTCTTCTGTTGATTGCAATAGGGCTTTTACAAGCTATGTTTGTTTTAAGTACTTTGATTTTGTCACTGTCATTTGTAAGCCGGTCTGTACTGATATTCTGTCTTGTTTGTTTGTATTTTCTTGCAGTGAGTGTGTGTGTGTGTAAGTGTGTGTGTGAATGTGACAAGAGTACTAAATCTTGCCTACTTCCAAAGGAATAAGAACAGCCATAGCATAGTCAAGAGCTTGCAGAAAGCGTGATGAATGAAAGAGTATCATAAACCAGTTAACTCGCATGAATTCTTGTTGCTTGACCCAAAGGATAAAACCCTAGATCACCAGAAGAGTAGTGTTGTGTACCACAGACTATGTAATAAAGGTGGTGAGGACTACACTGCTGAAACCAGGAGTCTCAGGTCTCAGAGTGAAAGGATATTTTTATCAGCATGAACTGATTCTCCTTGGCAGCTGTGGTGAGGTAAAAAGGTAAAGTGTTCCCATTCCCTATGCAGTTTTAGGGAGCAAGGTGTCAGAGACCTCACCTTCTCTAGGGCCAGCATCTTGAGGGTGGTGGCAGATGTGTGGTAAGACAATGCAAAAGCTTTGAACATTTAAAAAAAAAAATCTCCATGAAAGACATAAAAATGTTCACCACTCAACTCAGAACTTGAGGAGAAAAATTAAAAAATTTTTTTTTCAAAAGCTTTGGAAATCATGCAAGGGAATTCATCTCTGCATGGAGATCTGTACAAGACCTGAGCTCCCAGCCAGCTGCTAGGGGTGTCTGTTAAGGCTGAGGATGCATGAGTTGATGAAACAGTCAAATCCAAGCCACCCCAGCCCTTCTGCTTGAGAAAGAGTTTGTTTAAAAAACCAAAACAAAAACCCAAAGCTTTTAGGAAGCTAGCAACAGTTGGATGAGTGCAGGAGAGTGGTCTTTGATTATGCTGTGGTTATGGATCATAATTATGTGTTGAAGCTTTCTGCCTGGTGATGCTAGGACACTTTTCCTGTTGTGGTGGTGGACGTTGTCATGATTCTATTGTGATGGTAGCAGGACTAGAGTTTTCGTGATTGTGGACTGTATTGACTGTTCCAGTGTCCATCCCAGAAACCTTGGGCCAGCTGAGTGATGGAATGGAAGGGCACTTGACCTGCCGGAACCAAATAAAGGGCCAAGTGCACGCCTTGTACTGGATTGCGCCCAGTGGGGAGATCATCAACAGCAAGTCGGACAAAGGCAGATACACGCTGAAGGACAACACTCTCACCATCCACAATGCCAGGAAGACTGACCTTGGCCAGTACCAGTGTGTTTTGGTGGGCTTCGGCCATACGCCTCCTTCCCCTCAAAGCTCTAACAAGACCTGGTCAGATGGCCAGTCTGACAGTGAGTTTTTCTTGTGTTTTGTTTAATGTCTATTCACTACTTCGTGATTTAGACACACCCGCAGTCACACCACGACAACACCTATACACACCTCATCTCTCTCTGTCATTCACTCCCTCTCTCTTTCTCTCTCTCTGTGAATATTCATAGATAGATGGATAGATAGATAGATAGATAGATGGATAGACAGACAGACAGACAGATAGATAGATATACATGCATACATACATACATAAACACACATACATATGCATACATACACACATACATGCATACATGAATATATACATACATAATAGATGCATACAGACATATATCCCACATAATTACAATAAATGTCTTATGGGAGAAAAATATATAACTTCAGCAACTGATATTATGAATTGCTGGGAGTCATGTAGGACTGACAGTGAGTGTTTTCTAAATATATGTATTCCTAATCCTTTGTGGGGATGCTTAGGGCTCTTTCAGTTAGAAATAGCTTACCCACCTTCAGGAAAAGTCAGTGCAAGAAATTTCCCCATTTTTATCATTCTCTTCATCCCTGTTTTATTCCTCATCTTTTTTTAGCCTCTGTCTTTTGCTTATTTTCTGCCTTCCCTGTCCATTCTCTTGCCCTTGTTTTTCAAGTAGCTGACTTTTTTGTTGTCATATTGTATGACATTTTGCCTGTAGTGTAATGAAATTCTAAATTCTGGGGCGGCTGTTGTGCAATATTATTTGCTCATATGGCATTTCATATATATATATATATATATATATATATAGTTGTGGGCGTGTTTTCATATTTTGAAATGTTTGTTGAGAGGTTTGTTTTTTTCAGTATTTATGCTTTTTTTTGTAATCTAGAGATGTCCTCAGCATGACTTGGTTTTAATTGCCTTAAGGAATGAAATGAACAAGGTACTACATCATTAAGTGTGATTGTTTTGTGTGTGATTTTTTAAAATATTTTGAGCTCGAGGGGAGTTCTCTTGACCTGAATGAGGTGACAGTCCTGATATGGCCTTTCTGGTTGGTGGGGCTATAAACACAGCTGTCAGTTTCCTTCACTTTCAGCTGCTCTCAGCTACTATCCATCCATCCATCCTAGCCCAGCTGTGGCCAGCTGGTGCTAATTATAGCAGGTACTGACCACATTTAGTAAAAGGAAGGGGTGGGCTAATTTTAGCAGCCCTGGACTATTGACTGAGTTATGATGGATGAAAAGACACACACACACATGCACGCATGCATGCACACACATACACACACACACACACACACACAGTGGCTCTTAAATCCAAACATAGTGATACAGAAGCAAAGAACATCTTGCGCACACGTTAAATCCTGTTCCGCTTTTCGTAAGAGTAGGCCATTGTGTGCTGGCGGGAACAGATGACAGAATTTTTTTAAAACCGCATACACACGGGGACTGGATGTAAAAAAGCACATAAGTGCTTATTCCATTATCCTCGATATAAAAGAATTTTTTTTTTTTTAAGAGTGAATGCAGGAAAAAGTGAGAAGATAGGGAAGTTGTCAAGAAAACTGGAGCAAGAGTTTGATGACATTTCACACAATGAACCCAGTACTGTTTTATTCTGTGCAGGCTTTTTCGTTTCTCATTCCTTGGCTATAGCTTCGAAGTTCACCATTGGTGAGGTTTTTGCGTATGTGACCATTTTTCCCCACAATTAAAGGTAGCTGCACTCTGACTTCACAGATGTAGATGGGAACTGACAGTTTTTCCATGACTGTTGGGAGGTACCTCCCTGCTCTTTCCGATTCTCAACTGCTGTGGGGTTTTTTGGAAGTGCACAAGTCCCTAGCTGCATGAGTCTGACTACTTTAGAGTTTCCTCTGAAAGACTTGACTTTCGGTTCAATTTTCCCATCAAACTGGGATGTAAGGGCAAGGCTGGGAATTGAACCCAGAACCTCACGGTTTACTTGTTAGGCAGGTGAATGTCTAAACCATCCTGCCACCTTTCTTCTTGTGTGGGATTAAGAAAGTTACACCTGCTCAACATTGTGCCAAATATTTTCAGTGCATACAAAGAAACAAATTTCCAAAAGTGTAAAAGACATCTTGTGTTGGAAACGTTCATCTGGTAATTGACGTAAGTTCCAACGGCCACAACGGCCATTACAAATGTAGATAGATAGATAGATAGATAGATAGATAGATAGATAGATAGACAGATAGACAGATAGATATTCCTTTCAAAAATGCCATTTTTACACAAACTGATTTACAAAAGACTTTTGATTCCACATGAAAATTTTATTTTTTAAATATAAGTGTATAAAAGTACCTTTTCTTTTTCATAGTGCTTAATATGCTATGTAAGAAAGATGTTTAATGATAGAGAGGTCCTTGTTCATTCCGGAAAGATATCTTAGATTATAGAACATCCTTACACTATTGGTTATTCAGTGTTATTATTTTATATAAATAATGACCCTGCATGTGTTAACAGAGGAAGACTTTGGTAACTGTCTGGAAAACCCCTGTGAGAACGGAGGAATCTGTGAAGACGATCATAACGGGGCCCATGGACAAGTAGCACCGTATCACTTCCGCTGCGACTGTCCTGAAGGCTTCTTTGGCAAGCGTTGTGAACAGAGTGAGTGAGTTTGCTGGTGTGGTGATCCCCTCAAGTTTACACCCATCTGTCCTTTAAACCGGGAGTCCATGTTTCCCATGTCCTTTAAAAGTGGTGGTTGTTTTGTCTCCTTTATTTTGTGATCCAGCATAGGCTGGACAGCAGCTAGTGAGCCCCTAATTAGTGATGCTTGGTGACATAGTCCTGTTGCTGGATGGATTGAAATGTCAAGGCTAGAATGAGGACAGTTGCTACCTTCCTCCAATGACATTGTTTTGTGACACTGTATTCGCCATAGACTGACATGAATTGTCCTTGGGCCCTATGGCAGAGAAATCAAATGCAGGTCCCCATGAGGCCAGGGCAAGAGGGACCATTGAGCTGAGACCTGCAGGTTCACATTGTTTAATAGTCAGTGATTTTGACACAGATGCTTATTTTGGTTATGCAGTATTCGCACAGAGATAACCTTGATACATACCTAAGCCTGCTAAGTTCTTTTGTAGCTCTCTATATGTATTCTCTGTTTCATTCATAAATGAACATACGATATACCTGTTGAAATAAAACAGTTTCACACACACACACACACACACCTTCGGATGAGACTATAAACCGAGGCCCCGTGTCCAAACGCATGCAGAACATCTTGCACACACGTTAAATCCTGTTCCGCTTTTCGGAAGAGTAGGCCATTGTGTGCCGGTGGAAACAGATGACAAAATTTACAAAACTGCATACACACAGGGACTGGATGTAAAAAAGCATATGAGTGTTTATTCCATTATCCTCGATATAAAAGAATAAAAAAGAATAGATATTGATCATTATCAAATATACATTGTTTGTGATGATGTGGTAGTGACTGTCCATGCTGATGATGTGGTAGTGACAGTCTGTCAATACTGATGCTGGTGTGGTGTGGTGTGGTGTGGTGTGGTGTGGTGACAGAGTCCTTGGTTCACCAGTACACTCCCAACTTGAAGATCATGGGACTGGTGCTTGTGGGCATGATAACTCTCCTCTTTATCACCTGCACCTGCCTCTGCATCTACTATTGGTTTGTTCATTCTGTGGTTTGTGTGTTGTGTGTGTTTGACTCAGTATATGTGTGTTTGTGACTTTGTGTGTGTGTGGGTGTATATATATATGTTTGTACACATGTGGGCATAACAAGAAAAAGGAAGCTGTAATATATTTTGATCTGTCAGTAGTCTCATTGAATGTTAGACAGAGCACACCAAAACTGAATTTAAAAAAAGAAATAATGATATATACCAAGATGTCAGCGAATACTGTAACAAAAATCAGTTGGAAAAGACACATACATACATACATACACACACACGTAGAGAGAGAGAGAGAGAGAGAGAGAGAGAGAGAGAGAGAGAGAGAGAGAGAGAGAGAGAAAATGCCTCTAGTTAGACTTGCATTGAAGGGAGGGGGGGGGGATGCATAAGAAATGGCAGAAGCCCAGACTCATTCTCAGAAGAAGGAGTGAGCAAGTGGTGGTCTGCCTTTTTTTTTTCTTTTTGCCTCAGTCTTGCCTTGAAAGACATGTCTTTATGATGTCCCTCTCTTGGTTTTGTTGTGTATGGCCTTCATGTCTTAGTTTCTGTTTATTTATTGATGTTAGAAGTTTTCTTGTTGTTCCCAGTTCGTATAGTGTGCTTTCATTTGTTCTTCTAGCTGTCCAAGTCGTCAGCGCCTGGGGTTTATCACAGTTCTTGATTAAACCATTGACGCTGGGGGCAACAGCAAAGTGAGAGGCTGTATGACCAGTGGCTTTTCCACTCATGGAATTCCACTTTACAGCTTAGTCTTTAGTGATCGACTCTGACTAGGAGGCTTGACTTGCACAGTCCTTATGAGCTGCAGCCCTGGGGGCTAGTTGGCCTTTGGAGAACATCTCCAACGCTGACTGTCCTTATGCCCACTTGGCTGAGAGAGTGGGGATGTACTGTGGGCAAGGAATCTCCACTATAATCAAATGTCTGCCCAATTTCCGAAACAACAGCTGCCTCCTCTGCTGTTTTGGAGGTCATCGTCAAAACGACGGACTAACATACTATCTGTCCAACTGACTCTGAACAGCCTTCTAAAGAAAACACATCTCAGCTGCATTACAGACCATAGTAAAGCATTTTCTTCTTCTTTTCTTTTCATTTTCAGCTGGTAAGGAATGCTGCAATCTTTTCACTTGTTGTTTTGTAGGATAGTTCTGTTAGCCCTGTCTTTGGTACATGATTCGTCGCTTGTTTTGACTGAGCTGAGGTATTTAAGCTTCTGCTGATATATATCCTTCAGATAGTTTAGCTGTTTCTTGTGTGTGTTCTTTATCATAGTGACATTTGTCCACATACAAATCTCATCTGTGTATTGAACAAGGATGGCATTAGTTGAGAGATACTTAGGAAGATCATAAAGTAAATTTTGAAAAGATAGGTGCAATCACTGATCCCTGTAGAATGCAAAGGAGTTTGTGTGTGTGTGTGTGCTCATGCATGTGTACTTACATTCTTTCATGTCATGTACATGGAAATGCAACTGTACATGCATATTACTTTGAGTTCTTTAACTATGATGATGTGGAAAATGAACATATTATGTGCATGTTCTGAATGGATGGATAAGGTGTATTGTAGTGATGTAATATATGTGCAGGATTGAGAGCAAGAGAAAGGGGCCTTTGGACATGGGGCCTGTTATGACTCGCCGTCGCTCTGAAGATCAGTGGCGTAAAATGAAGAGTTTTGATCACAAGGCGCACTCCCGAAAGCAGAGTAAGTTTTAAGCTTTGACCGTGTTGTGTACATGTGTGTGCACGTGGGTGCATGTGTGTCCCTCCCCCCCCCCACCCTCAGTGTGTGTATGCATGGTTTAAGTGACTCTCCCTTTCCTTGTACATATGTGTGTGTGTTTTGATTAATGTTTTTGTCAGTCACTGAAATTATTTCAGTCATGGGTTTGTCAAATTGTGTGTGCGTTTATATTTGTAAATGTTGTTTTGTAATTGTCCATGTTTTCCTTTACCTGTGGCAACTGGAACAAAAGAATTTCTTCTAAAGGCAGAAAGAACATGGACAGTGTCAAGGTTTTATCTTGTGTCAAACGTGTGCTTTTATCCTTTAAAACAATAAGCACATCAATTTCACATCTCCTTGCAAAATTTGATAGTGGTTTACATTTTCAACTTTTGAGAAAAATATGGCAAAATTTCATAACCTTTCCAACAATCATGAATGTTGGATAGCATAAAAATGGTTATAAAGTGTAGCTAGTAACCTCAACCAAAGGAAAGAAAAGTGTGAATACTTTAAAGTGAAAACAAATAATTAAGGTGGCAATAAAAACATCAAAATACTTTTTTTTTGTTTTTAAATTGTAATGATTGAAGAAAACAATAAAAAGAAAAAGCAAGAAAATTAATACATTTCCCTTTTCTTTGGTGTCGTTGCAGACAAAAAGCTGATCATGAAAATGAAAGCAAAGATAAAAAAGCTGCGCATGCACGGTGATGAAGAAAGGGCCTTGAAGGCCTTGGGTCGCCTGAAGAGAGCTCTGAGGCTGAAGCACAAGCGATTCAAATTCTGACACACAGGAGGATTGTTTCCACTCTCCTGATTAACCCGGGCTTTATTTAAAAGCAGTATGTTTCAAGAGACATTCGCCTTCCTGTTTGGAAGATTGTGTTGATTCTGTCAGTAATTTTTATTGTTTGAACTCTGAACATGTTCTTCCTGATAGTTTCTTTGTGGTGCTAAGTGTTTGAAGATTTTAGATTGGAATGAGGGTGATTTAGATGTTAAATCTGGCCCCCTGTGTTGTTGGGATTGTAAGGTTTTATATGACATTTTCATATTGGAAATGTATCTTTGCCTCAAAGCCATGTTCTTTTTCTTAATTGTGTCTGTTTAAATAGGCAGTGTGTGTGTGTGTGTGTGTGTGTGTGTGTGTGTGTACACATGCACATGCCCACACACACATTTATGCAGTGTTGGGGTAGTGGGGGGGGTTGTTTACTTTTGGTTTGTTTTGAGAAAACGTAAAATGAGATCAGAAAATGTACTTCATGCTTCATCTTCATTTTTAATTTGTGTTTTTTATGTGTTTATTATACAGTGCTGTATTTTCTTTAATTTATAGTTTAATTGTATGTATTGTTCAGTGTATTTCATCATTGCATTTTGAAACTGGATTTCACTGTATTTCATACACAGATTTTTTTTTCACTGTATTTCATACGCAGATTTTTTTTTTTTTTTTTTACAACTTTATATCATTTTGTTCTATGCCATTTTTTGAAGTTTACCTTTTTTTGTTGAAAATACATTAGACTTGTTTTGTATTCAAGAACAACATAAATAAAGATAGGATTTTGTCACAATTCTAAGTGTTTTGTATCTGATTTTCAATCTGACATCAAAGTGTGTATGTGGTATTGTGAGTCCTGAAGCAGAAAATGGAGATAGTCATAATAGTGGACATAATGGAGAATTATTTTTTTTGGCTCCACGGCTAGAGCTCCAAGGTTCTTCAATGGTGAGATTTTTGCATTTGCAACTCTTTTTTTGTCCACCATGAAGATAGCTGCATTCCGACTTCGGGGATGTATGCTGGGTATGTTTGTGTTTCCATAACCCATGTTGGGAAAGGTTAATGTCATCATCCTCTGTTGTTATGCCTGGTATTCATACAAAGCAAAGGGTTGGAACTCTGAAAGAGTTTATTGCTGTCTTTAGACCAAGATTGATTGTCATTGGCAAACGTGGAAGGATCATATTCAAACTAGTGACTGATATAGGACTTGTCAACAATTCATAAGCTTACATAACGTTGAACCTTATCTAAAGCTTGAAATGGATATGCATTTTATTAAAAGAATAATGGCTAAATTCAGACTGGGTGTGTCAGATATAAATGTTCATAAACTTGGATATAGAATGCATAGAGAATCTGACACAATTTGCTCTTTATGTAAGGAAGCAATGGAAGTTCAAGTACATTTTTGTCTTAGGTTGTCCCGCCCTTGTCATAAGACAAAAATATACCCCAGCAAAATATACCAACCAGCCTTATGCATTTAGACACTGTTTGTTCCTAGGATGTAGTTATCCTAATATCATTAGCAATTTAGCTTTATAGTTGTGCAAAGCCTTTAAAATAAGAGATATTATGTTGTCGTTAGTGATGTTTTGGGGTTTGTTTTTTTGTTGAGGTTTTCTTTGTGCTTTTTTAGGGGGGGAGGGGGGGTGTTTTCACTTATTGGGTTTTTGTTTTTATTTCCTGTGGATTTGTTTATCACAGCTGTTCTTCACAGTGTATTGCTGTTATAATTCACTGAGTTGATCAGCAACCCCCTTCATGAATGAATTCTTTCAGAGCTCTCTCTCTCTCTTTCTCCAGTTTCTCTCTTTTTATATTGTACAAGGAATATATCTTTCAGATCACTGTTATGTACGTGATGTATTTTCTTGGCTCTGTGTGTGTGTTGGTGTGTGTGTGTGTGTGTGTGTGTGTGTGTGTGTGTGTGTGTGTGTGTGTGTGTGTGTAATATTCATACAAACTTAAGTAAGACTCCATTAGGACTGGACCCCATGTGTGTGTACTCTTCAGTTTTACGGCCTTTCACTTAAACTAGTTAAAGTGATACCAGCTGATGTGTGTGTGTGTGCGCGCGCGCAGATGGGTGTGCATATCTGTACAGGCATGTGCACAAATACAGCGTCCTGCATTTGAACTGTGTCAGTTGGTGGTTGTATTTTTATGAATCATTACCGTTTATTTTTGTATGCCATTTGTAATCATTACTGTTTATTGTATGTCATTTGCAATCAATCAGATGTGTCAAGTAGTCCTTAGCATCATCATCATCATCGTCATCAGGATGGAATTTTTATGGCACTGAATCTTGTAAAACAAACAAATCAGAGCACATGCATTCCCGCACATGCAACCAATCACAAATAAGTACCAATACTATTGAAATTTACACATACACACACACACACACAGAGTAATGCATTAAAGCAAGGTGATGGAGATGGAGGAGGCTGATTGAAAATAGGGACAGATTTGAAGTGTAGCGTGATCCTGGATTGGAAAGAAATTGTGTCTTGAGGCTGAATTTGAAAGTGTCAAATGAAGGCTTTCGGCAAAGGGAGAGAGGGAGGTCATTCCAGGTCGACAGAGCAGAAAAACGGAAAGAATGATGGCCAACAGTTGTAGTGTTGCTATTGTTGTTGTTGTTGGGAAGTGTTTCAAGTCAGTGACAGCAAAGAGGAGCAGGGTGAATGGTGCTGATGCTAAATTTGGGGCTATTATCTGTTTGTTTTGGGTCCTTTTTCATACATAAATGGATGATCATACTTTAAAAAGAAAAAAAGTGAAACTGAAGTTTTTACTGTTGTCATTGGTACACTAACTGGCAATGTGTTCTTTTTGTAGGTTTCAGTACCAGAGCGATGAAACGCCTGAGTCGGATATGGACAGGCAAGTTGAGTCAGCGGGAGGAAAAGATGTCTGCGGTGAGGTTTGGACTGAACCCTGACAACGAGCCGACCACCAGAGCGGGAGATACTTCTTCACCTAATGACATCGATGAGCTCAAGAATGAACTCACAAGCGGTGTTGGAATAAAGAAATTTTCTTCAGAAAATTTGTCACAGAATGCCTCACCTCCCACCCTGGAAGAGTTTGAAAGCGAGTGTGAGAGTTCTCCTGAGCAGCCAGGTGGTCAGACATATCGCAGGGAATCTCCATATCTTTACAAACCTCAGACTAGTTGTAAAGGCACACAGAAGGGTTCTTCTGCTTTTCAAAACAGTGAAGAATTTGACGGTGAATTTCAGTTCAGCCAAAGATCTCCAGATAGTTTTCAAAATGAAGGATTGCAGGACGGCCAGAGCCCTCCAGCTGAAGATAACTCAAACCATGTCATCATTAAACTCCAGAACAGCCAGTTGTATGTAGATTTTCAGGGTGATCCGAGGCACACAAGGAAATGTCCCAGCAAACAAGAACATGTGGAAGAAAAAGCATGTGTTTCGTCTCAGCACAGTCAAAGACAAGCTCTGCAGGCTCCTCCCCGTGTCATCTACAGTGATGATAAGATGGAGATGTTTTCAGACAGCAGTGGGCCACACATGCAGGGGTTAGAGGAGCGCCTGAAACAGCAGAGATACAGCCCCTTTCTGGGTAGCTCTGGAGAAAGTCTTGTTGACCCTGTCACTTACATCTACAGGAGTCAGATGAGCATGGACCCTAAGGATGTTGATGCTCCCACTACTTCATCGTCCTTCAGTTGTCGATCCAAACGTAAACGCCATTCCAAAAAGTCGGTGAGACAAATCCGCAGTGTGGAACATGGGTTCAACCAGAATAACAGTGATGACAGCACTGATGGAAATTGTCAACTCTTTGGAGAACAAGAAGAAAGTGAGGGAACAGGTACTACAGCCTCTGGCTCAAACCATTCCCCTAGCCCATCAGATCTCCATCAAGCCAGCCATTCAGGTCACAGCTCATTCTCTGCAGAAAGAGGCCACCATTCTGCCTGTCAGTACAGTTCTACAGACAGTGGGGAAGAGTCAGAGACTGGCCAGGAGGGCGTTTGTGGCAAGGATACGGGAGCCAGACTTAGAATGGGAAGCAGGTCCTGCCAGAAAGTGAGAGACTTCAGATCTGCAACCAACGCAGCAGACACACGGGCCAAAGACAGCCAGATGAGTCTCCCTAGGCACCCTGTCTGCTCTGGCCTGAGTCACCACAGGCAGGTCACTTCCAATGCTGATGGCGCTGACACAGCCAAACCAGCGTACTTGAAGTACGAGGTACACCACCCTGATGAGCCCTACCCTTTCAGACTGGCCAGAAATACACGCAAGTTCAGAAAGGGTGAAGACAATACCGGTACCAGTTCTGGAACCACAGAGCAATCTGCACAGGCTTCATCAGACAACCGGACAAGAAGAATGCAGGACAGCCATTCAGTTCCAGGAAGTGTGCCAGTGCCTGCAAACGTTGACTCTTATCAGCAGAGACCCTCAGCCACTTCTTCCCAGCAGCTGTGCTATCTGGAAGGAGGAGGGGAGGGTGCCTCAGCACAGGTGCATAACGAGTTACGGAAGTCTGGCAGAGACATGCTGTTGCGCAGAGCCATGGAGAACTCCTACATCCAGGCCACCACAAGCCACGAGCCATGGAGGTCCCCTTTCCCCAACAAGAAGCAGAGTGGTTTTTCTGAAGGTGAGCAGAATGAGACTAGTAATGCCCCCACAAGATTACAATGTCACCAGTCAGAACAGTCCGTGGTCAGTTTAAAGCCAGAATCTTCTACCAAACATCAGTTGTTCTCGGCTTCAGCATCATTGTCCACCACTCCTAGTACATCCCATGGGAGGAGAATTGAGCAACAGTCTTTTCTTGCTGGCATGTCCCAGCCATCAGCATCTGTTGCCTCCGGCAGTCATACTGTAAAACATCACAGCCTTCCAGAAGGCAGCACAGCTAATGACTTCTCACCACAATTCCAGACCAATGCAAACACTCCCCAGTTTGGCTTTCCGCATCAAGCTTACCCTGCTGACAAGTCTAAAGTGTTTGACTTTGCAACAATAGTTGAGGCCAGTAGTGATTCCTCAGGCCCGTTCTACCAAAGGTCCTGTATATCGGAAGCTGATAGTGATACCTCCGCTGCCTCTGGCTGTAATGCTCTGTTTTCCAATTTGAATACAGCCAGAACACCTCAGGTGACAAGGAGGCCTCTTCCTGACAGAACAGCTCCGATGACTGTGATGAGGAGTCCTGTCCACTCACCCGGTGAGGGAGGTAGTGTCTGTAGACATCATCTCATATCAAAGACAAAGAAAGAAAGGAACGCTCAAAATCAGCAACTTTCCAACAACCGGCCTTCAGAACCTGCTATCAATAGTCATCAAACAACTTCTTCAACATTGCAGAGAAAGTCTTCGTTTGGCTTTGAGCAGCGCACCAAATGCCAGTCAAAGAGGGTTCTAAAGTCTGCCCTGAAACAGCGCTGTAACCAACCAAAAATGATCCTTGCAGAGATAAAGGCTCAGCCTGCACGCCGCGTGTCTTTCAGTGAGCCCTACATACACATCCGCAACAGCATGGACTCAATGGTAGATGACAACAGAGAGTGGCAGCATCAAAGGAGTAGTGATGTGAGTGTGAAGACACACCATGGTGCTACAAGAGCTGCAGATGACAAGCCGTCAAGGGAAGATCAGCACATGAACAATAAGCAAAGACTTTCTGCCGTCACACACATCCACAGGCTTTCTGCTGCCTTTCCTAGTGCAGGGTGTGCTGAGCAAGTACCCATTCCTGTCTGTTGTGAAGAAAACTTAAACAGGATGTACACATCTTCCCGCAGATGGACAGGCAATGCACAGTGGAACACCTTCCTGACCAGAAGGCAGGGCTTGGCCCAGCAGTTCTCTGACAACAGACAGGAGAGAACTCTGGGTGGCAGCCGGCATCCTGCCACAACAAGCACCAATGCTACAGGTCCTCGGTCCCCACATACCAAGGCTTCAGGAGGAGAGACGTCACAGAGCCTAAGTCTTTCCAGACCAGTAGCGGAGATGGCAAAGAGCCCTAGTGGGCCCCAGCCACAACAGCCCCATATCCTGGTGGACATTGAACCAGACAGCTCTGTCCAAAGCCACCTCCACGCACAGTGTGATGCGTCCATGGACAGAGGGAAAAAGACCACAGCACCACCACCACAAAGGTATTGCAGGACAGGAAACAAAGTCTCTGTATATAGGGGATAGGAGTTTTATTCACATACACACACACATTTCACCTCTCTCTCTCTCTCTCTCTCTCTCTCTCTCTCTCTCTCTCTCTCTCTCTCACACACACACACACCACACACACACACCACACACACACACACACACACACACACACACACTCATGTATGCATGGGTCATATTTACACATGTCCATACATGGTCATATGCGTGCAGACACAAAGATTCAAGAAATCGAGAAATTTGATCCATTGACTCCTTTTGGGGCATAGAGGATATAAAGTACTCTAAGAAAGTATCGACACATTGAAATTCACCGTAAACAGTCATTGACAAGTATGAAACTGGTGATTTATAAATCAAATAACAAATTATTTTATAGCCTTTTCAAGTTTAATATGTTAAAACCATATTTACTTTTTGCATATGTTACTTAATATGTAGAAGTAGAAAAGGCTCTGGTAACATTTATATTGAAGAATTATATTTTTGGCAGACACATAATTATATATTTCCTACCTTTATGGTGGGCAAGAGTGGTCACATACGTAAAATCTCACCATTTGTGAAGCTCGAAGCTCTAACTAAGGAACAAACAAAAAAACCCACACACACACACACACACACAAAACATATTTTGAAGATAAAATGTTTATACTGTTTCAGTTTGATTTGATTATGTAACCTTGCTTAAAGGATAGTTTGTTTCAACATTGTAGACAGTTAGGCTCTGCCTTCATTAGTGTGGCTGGTGGGTTTGTTCTGTGTAGCAGTCAAGGTCTGCTGACTCCTCTGATCCCTCAGCCTGCCGTGAAGAAACCGCAGCAAACAGGCCAGCAGGACAGAGAGCGACAGTCGGATACCGAGGGTGGTAAGGGTGAAAGCAGTGGGAGGGCTGAGGCAGCAGGAACACAGTGGGGTGGGCCCGAACCATCAACAGGAGCAAACCTGCTGGGGGCTATGTCCTTCAGGTCTTTCCAGGAGATGGTGGCTATGCGCAGCCCTGGTGCTTTCTTCAAACCAATAGACCACACGGAGAAACCTCCTCCCCCAGATAAATGACATGTCTGTCCTTTTTTTTTCATGATTTATTGAGGAGGTTTGCTGTGTGGATTAACTGTATATGGACTCCATGCCAAGTCCTCTTGAGCTGCTTGGTACCTGAGATTTTCCCATTGCAGTGAGCCTGTCATCGTGGGGATTGATGAAGGAGAAGTGAGATCCGTGTTCACCATCCCTCATCCAGGATGATGTGATGACTGGCTGCCCCACCTCCTGCCAGCCTTGAGCTGTGGCAATGTTATGGAATGAAGAGGACCTGCTGGAGTCAGGTGATCCTCCTCAGCAAGCACAGGACTGAGCAATGTCTCAGGGGTTGGGCGGTCCAGAGATAATATGCCCATTTGATAAGCCAAAGGCTCAAGATTCAAATTCTGACCACAGTGAGACTTTCACCCCATCTACTAGACCATGAATGAATGGTGTACCTGGAGCTACTTTTAAAAGGTGGGCTCTTGTGTGCAACAAACATTTAAAGGAGACGTCAAAGTCACAAGAGCAAAACCTGGGCTGCCTGTATTGCAGATGATCTTAGAGAAAGGGGCATAAATAAGGAGGAAGCTCAAAACAGAGAGATGGAGAAGGCTCATCAATGTCAAACCTCCCCTGGGAGAAACATGACAAAAAAGGAAGAAGAAGAAGCAGTCAAAGTCACAAGAAGACTTAATAAAGGACACGCTAAGGACTGGTCCTGTGGTGCACTTCCAAAATGATGACATTTTCTTATCACACTTTCTAGATGCTACTCCCTGGAACACACTTCTCTCCAGTTTATTAAGTGAATGAGTGTTTTGTAGGAATTGTGTGCAGAAGATGGATGCTTTGTGTAAGTGTATTTATTATTGATGGCCCAAAAATCTGTATGGTCAACCCCAGGGCAGTGAGATGTTGACATCCACATAGCTTGATATGGTAGGACAGTATACATTATGGAGTCATCCCTGGAAAATCCAGCAGATTAGCTTTTTACCAGCCATGTGCAATGTAGACTGTATCAGTATGGTCATAGAAACACAGGTTCAGATCTAGTCTGTATGAAAATAGTGATTGATTGTTGCTGGATGAAACTGTCTTATTGAGAAGAGAAGACATGATGTCATTCATTGCTGAGTGAAACTGTCCTATTGAGAAGATGCAACTTCACTGCTGAATGTCGGAAATGCGGTTTGACATTATCTTGGCTACATATTAGCTGGTCATCTTCTAGGAGGTTTAGAATAGTGTACACCCCTGATTACATAATTATGTGTGTATTCTTTATTGCTTCATTGAATGGAGTTTTTATATATACATACACTGAGAAGAATTTTTAATTATATTCAATGCTCCTTTGTTCCCTTTAGCCCACTACTCTATTCATATATGAAAACTGCACTGCCCCTACTATCAGTTGGTTCCTTACTATGCTTCTATCTTTCGATAAACCCCATTACTACCAGTATCAAAACATAAGCCTAGCTATACAACCTGAATGACACTATTGTCATGTTTTCAGTGCACTTCACTTCTCTTAGAATTTATCAGGTTCTTGTCTTGAATTAAAATTGCACACTTAAAATGCACACTTAAGAAAACTCATAAATGACTCTGGCCTATATAAGCTCATAAAAATAGTGGCCATGAATAGGACAAGCGTGAGACTCAATACTGTGACATGATAGATTTATCAGCATAGACAAGACCAACACCACTGGCACACATGAGTGTTTGTCTGGCACCCTATACACGGTTCTAAGCAGCACTGCTGTAGACAGCCTGTGGATGATTGGTGATGAAATCAAGTAACATAGTATGGAGAAAATGCAGTTGTGTCTTATAGTTATTTTCATCTTTTTTTTATTGTTCTTTTCTTTTTTTCTTTTTGACTTCCCTTCCATCATCATCTATCATTGCATTGGTTATACTTCTCATATTCTGTGAACTTACTGTTAGTCCCCCCCCCCTTGAACAGTGCCTCGGTGGTGGCTTGAACCCAAGCCATCAGATAACAAGCTCAACGCTCTAACCACGAGGCTATCCTGACCCCCTGGTTAGTTTGATTTGTAAATGTTTATGAGTCAACAAGCATTCCATTAGTTCAAGTTATTTTGAATTGTTTTAGTGACTTATTGAGGGTCTTTTGAAATTATTATATTATAGAAATGACTGTTTATGAGTGCATGACTGTTTATAAGTGCAATGACTTTCATATGTGATGTACATTTGAAATTAAAAAAAGATATGTTTGCAAACTTCTGGAGTGGTTTTTCGTTGGAAGGTGCAAGGGAGGATAGGAGATAAAGTACGGACTCAGGCACTTAACTCAAGAATGAAAAATATTGACACTAAAGCAGCAGAAGAAAAACTCAGCAGAAAGAAGAAAGAAAGAAACCAAAACCATTTATAAGTGACAAGGTATTGGAATTAGCACAAGAAAAAAGCAAAGCCCACAAATCAGATGAAAGAGAAGAATACCCATGATTAAAGAGAGAAATCAACCGCAAGATTTGAAGAAATAGGAAAAAATGGGTGGAACAAGAATGTGCAAAGATAGATGAACTCAACATAAAAGAAAAATTTACATAACTCTTTCAACAGATCAGATCAGTCAAGCAAAATGTATACGTTTCAAGTCAAAAATCTATGTGTCAGTACCTCAGATGGAGCTGCCCTAAGCTAACTTAGCAAGAAGACATTGTAAAAAGATGGCATGAATATGGTAAAACATTCAATAACCAAGAAGAACATGTAGGCCCTACCTCAAACTGGCAGAGATTTTAATTTTGACACATCATGAATAGACATGGAACAGTGAAAACAAACAATGAGGGTAAATAAAAGAGAGAGAGAGTGGGGGGGGGGGGGGGGGGGGGGGGGGGGGGGGGGAGGAGGCAGAAACAAAAACACAGACTACATACACTCATACAGGCAAACAGTGTCTTATGTCAGGATGGGCCAGATTAATGTGCATTATTACTTTAATTGGGGACGGAATAGCTCAGTGGTCAGAGTACTTGCTTTCCCCAGCTAAAGTTAAGCAGCATCGAGCATGGTTACCACTTGGATAGGTGACCTTTTGCACACCTTGGCTTCAGTACAGTCCCCCAGTTCACCCAGCTGTAAATGGGTACCTGCCTCTTTAGGGTCAGGGAAGGTAAAACAGCAAGGGAGAGGAGATGGACACCGCCCTCAATATGCTGACCCCTTGAGAACTTTAGGTCTCTGATGCCTCACTCAGTTACGACCACATGGGTTATGGAACACCTTTATCTTTACCTGATTACTTTAATTACATTAGGACAATAGGGACAAGCTGAAGGTGATCATCACCCAGAAAGACCGCTTTTTGGCCTTTCTCATCTATTGCTCAACCACCAGTACCTTCCCTTAGATTCACTCCCTACAGGGGACAGTACAAGGAGGGAGATATAGCTCTAGGCAGACACAGAAAACAATGGGAAGACATCAGAGAGTGGACTGGCCTTGAGTGGAATGACTTGTGCAGGAAGCTAAGAACTGTAAGGAGTGCAGGAAGCTATTTGTAAAATCTTCAGTGGTGCCCCAACGGTTGATCAGAATATGGGATAGGTTAAGATGAAGGATTCAGTCTGGCAGATACAGCTAAGGAAAAACTCGCCCCTATTGTCCCATCATAATTAGAGTAATAATGCCCAATGATCTTGCCCATCCTGGCGTAACATGGTGTTAGAGTAAAGTTCGACTACCAAATACATCAGCATTGTATTAGAGACACTATTAAATCAAGTAAGTGTGGCGAGAATCATGCCAAAATTCAACCCTCCAGATATAGCTTTGACCTCACCAGACCAAAAGCATGGCCTGAATGGAGAGAACGTTTACATATTCTCAAAATTTAACATTTTGTTTTGACTTGATTTGAATGCACCTCTGTGCAACTATGAGCATATAAGCGAGTGTGATAAATCAGAAGTGAGACAGAATAAAAAGACAGAAATGTTAAATCCTGCCGTCACTTCCACCACCCACCCACATCCCTCACTCACGCTCCTCTCGCGCTCTCTCTCTCTCTCTCTCTCTCTCTGCAATTTTGGCATGATTCTTGTCACACCGCATACACACGGGGACTGGATGTAAAAAAGCACATGAGTGCTTATTCCATTATCCTCGATATAAAAGAATAAATAAATAAATAATCTCTCTCTCACACACACACACACGATACCATACGTTACACGTAGGCTGCGCACCCTTAAATAATGATCTCTTTCTCTCCTCTCTCTCTCTCTCTCTCTCTCTCTCTCAAAAAAAAAGCATTAGTACTACCCACTTTGGGTGAATTAGGGAGATTTCCACTGACCCTTAAAATCATATGCCAGATAATATCCTTTTGGATTCATTTGACAGAATCAAAACCAGACTCTTATATTAGAATAGTATACGATTATTTGTATCAGAAGAATACATACGATAAATGGATAAACACAGTGAAAAATATTCTGTACACAATTGGATTCAAACATGTCTGGAAGAACCAAAGCACTCTTAATGTTCATCGGTTGAGTTATGCTGTTAGAAGAAAACTTGAGGACATGTATAAAACATTTTGGATCTACCAAAAGAAAGAGTTTGCA
This sequence comes from Rapana venosa, assembly GCA_028751875.1. Classification (NCBI taxonomy): domain Eukaryota; kingdom Metazoa; phylum Mollusca; class Gastropoda; order Neogastropoda; family Muricidae; genus Rapana; species Rapana venosa. The sequence goes on along the minus strand of CM054151.1, from coordinate 25,084,830 downwards.
AAACTAAAATTTTATGATTTTGCTACCAAAGAATACAGATTGGAACCATACTTAGTAAACTATGAAAACAAAACTCATAAGAAGACATATTGTAAATTTCGCACAAGCTGTCACAATTTAATGATAGAGAAAGGGAGACACCAAAATATATCCAGAGAGGACAGAAAATGTAGACACTGTAACAAAATTGAAGATGAATTTCATTTACTTGATGAATGCATTTTATATGATGAACTCAGAAATAATTTGTTATTAAAAATCAAAACGAAAGACAAAGAACGCAAAAACTGTGTACATAAATTAAGTGACATAATCACAGTTGATATATATCAAGCAGATATCATCAGATATGTGTATGAGTGTTTTGAAAAAAGAGAGAAAGAGAAGTAGAATACAACATGTTTTTAGTGTACATCACTTTTAGCCAAAATAGATAATTATAGTTGATGTTTTTGTTGTGTCAAATAAGTCTACATGACTTAAATGGCAATAAAATATTCTGAATCTGAATCTGAATCTCTCTCTCTCTGGAAAGTACTATCATGGGCAATACCATCTTGTCATAGAGAGGAGCATAGATCTTTATTTATATCCATCATAGATCGTACATTGCATATCTACCACAACTGACATAACATGATCAAGAAGACGTCATCAGCAAACTCAAGTGCTTTGCACATCATGGCATAGGCCTACTCCAGACGGTAGTGTCGAGCAATGGAGTGTTCACAGTTCAGTTCAGCCAAGTTCAGAAAAGCGTGGACTAGAACTTTTAGGCTACCATGTCACTTAACTCCCAGCACCCGGTTCCCATTACCCTAAGTGGAATGAACAAATTGAAAGTGCAGTGAATACAACGATATTGAACACACACTGGAACATCTTGTGCACACATGAAAATCTTTTCCTCTTTTCGGAAAAGTAGGCCATTGTGTGCACACTGTTGTGTTAACATGTCATCCCCGAATTCGGAAAGCTGCTGCCTTCATGGTGGGCAAAAACGGTGCATACACAAAATTTCACCATTGGTGAACCTCGGAGCTCTAAACAAGGAACGAAAAAAGGAAGACAACAAAAAAAAAAGGGGGGGGGGGTGGGGGAGGTGGAAACCACAATGAGAAGTGTGCATGAATGACTTGTTTTTTCCAAGTAAAAAAGGAGGTAAAGGAGTCCCATAACCTATAAGGTCGTAGGGGAGCGAGGCGTCAGAGACCTCACTTCTCTAGAGCCAGCATATTGGGGGCGCCCATCTCCTCTCCCTCACTGCTTTACCTTCCCTGACCCTAAAGAGGGCAGGTACCCATTTACATCTGGGGGAACTGTACTGAAGCCAAGGCCCGCAAATGTCACCCATCCAACTGGTAACCAAGCTCGACGCTGCTTAACTTGGCTGGGGGAAAGCGAGTGCTCCGACCACTGAGCTATCCCGTCCCCATGTAGGCTACCTTAAATGATGCGTAAAATTCATAGTCACATACACGAAATCTCACCATTGGTGAACCTCGGAGCTCTATCCCAGGAACGAGAAAAAATATATCTCACCATTCAGGCACTCATACTCCTACTTCTGATGATTTTTTTCTCTCCTTTAATTAAAGAAAATGTATAGGCTGTTATGCTAAGAGCTTGTCATGGCTGAAGACAAATTCAACACATTTTAGAGCAACAACGGCACTGTAACCCTAGCTTACATAAATAAAATAATGATAACACTTTTGGCTTAGGTCAAAAATTATTATTTTATCAATAGCATTACTAAAACGACATTACAGTGTATCTTTTTCTTTCCTTCCTCTGCAAGAGCTCCGAGGTTCACCAATGGCGAGATTTTACTCATTTGATTGTTGTTGAGGTAGCCGCATTCCGACTACGTGGAATATAATATATATATATATATATATATATATATATATATATATATATATATATATATATATATATATATATATATATATATATATATATATATATATATATATATATATATATATATATATATATGTGGGAGGCACCGTGGTCGAGTGGTTTAGGCGGTCAACTCGTGATCCAGAGGTCGCGGGTTCGATCCCCACTCGGCTCGGTGTTGTGTCCTTGGGAAAGACACTTTACTCCTATTTTCCTCACTCCACCCAGGTGTACAAGTGGGTACCAGCTCTGCTGGGGAAGTATCTGGCGACAGACTAGCGTCCTGTCACAGGGGTGGTGAAAAACCATCAGTTCGCTTAACGCTACAGAAACCGGGATAAGCTCCGGCTCTATGGGCCTTCTGGCTCGAAAGAACATACTTTATATATATATATATATATATATATATATATATATATATGCTTCAATGCACTTACAAAAACTGCTGTTAGTACTTCATTGAGAAACCCTATAGTATGTCATAAGCATCTAAAAGGTAAAACTTTCTTGCGCCCATGTGTGTGGGTGTGTGTTCATCAGGCCCTGGCTCACTTGCTTGCATGTGAGCCCTGACATGTGTGCACCTAAGTTATAAAAAAAACAAACAACAACAACAACAACCCAACAACAGCAAAACCCCATACAACACTATAATACTTATGTAGGCCATTTGCATTTGGGGAGAGTGGAGGTGGGGCAAAAATGGAAGAAAAAAAAGTGTGTTTATTTTCCTTTTTACAATGGGTGAGGGACAATGGCCCCTAGTTACATGAATACATGGGGGATAACTTCTTCACTTCCTGATCTTTTGTAATTTCTACACCTCCCAATCTTTCGTAATTACTAGACTCTACACCTCCCAATCTTTCGTAATTACTAGACTCTACACCTCCCAATCTTTCGTAATTACTGCACCTTCCAATCTTTCATAATTGCCACCACATGTTGCTGTCTTTCATAATTACCACTACATGTTCCAATCTTTCATAATTACTAGTCTACTACATGTCCCAACCTTTCATAATTACTACTACGTGTCCTGACCTTTCATAATTACTACTGCATGTCCCAACCTTTCATAATTACTACTGCATGTCCCAATCTTTCATAATTACTACTACATGTCCCAATCTTTCATAATTACTACTACATGTCCCGATCTTTCATAATTACTACTACATGTCCCGATCTTTCATAATTACTACTGCATGTCCCAATGCTTTCATAATTACTACTGCATGTCCCAATCTTTCATAATTACTACTACATGCCCATCTTTCATAATTACTACTACATGTCCACCTTTCATAATACTCTGCATGTCCCAATCTTTCATAATTACTACTGCATGTCCAATCTTTATAATTTACTACACATTCAAATCTTTCGTAATACTACTACATGTTCCATCTTCATAATTCTACTACATTCCAGTCTTTTAAAATTACACTACATGTTCCAGTCTTTCATAATTACTAGAACTGCCAATCTTTGTATTTTTTAAACAAAGCCTTCCTAAACACTCACAGTTTGTGTTGTGTGGATTCAGCTTTGCTTTGATTAAAAAAAGATGTCACAGCACTAATTGATGTTGGATTTTGTTGTTGTTTTTTCTCTTCTCTCACGTGGTTTTGTGTGTGTATGTGTGTGGTGTGTGAGCGTGTGTGTTTGTGTGTGTTTGTTGTGTGTGTGTGTGGTGCGTTCTGTGTGTGGTGCTGTTGTTTTATTCAGTTGTTTGTATGGTTGAAGGTTTTTGTGTGTATGTGTGTGAGGGGTGGGAAGCAGATGGTGTTTAAAAAATAATTGTTTTGTCTTCTTTGTTTTGGTTTGGTTTTTCTTTGTTGCTTGTTTGTTTGTATTACGATGGATATATTTTCAAAATATTTGAATTATTTGAATTGTATGGTTTAATATTTTCAGGGTTTTTTGTTTTGTTTTCAATTCCATGTATGCATATGCTATTGTCTTTTCTTGTTTGATTTGTATGGTTTACCATTGATTAGGTTTTAAAAATTCTATGTCTGCATATATATTTTCTTTTTTTCTCACTTTTTTCTTTAGATAGATGGCTTGATGAAAAAAAAGCAAATGCGCTGCTTATTCAATGTACCATCTGAAAATAAAAGTTTGACTTTGACTTTGACTTCGACACACAAACACACACACACATAGACACAGGGTGTGTGTGTGTGTGTGTGTGTGTGTGTGTGTGTGTGTGTCTAAATCAAAGAAAGAACACACACACACACATTTGAAGCAAATATGGAAAAGCACAGGGATTGAATGAAAACGAAATCTTTTTGCAAAGTGAACTACCATAGAAAAAACAAAAATGAATGATATCGATTTCCAGCCGTATTTTTAGACGAGAGCAGTCGACAGATTTTCACATTATGACGTAGTACGCTTTTTGGTGTCACGTGGTACACATGATACGGCCGCCATGTCACGATCTAATAATGGCCAGGGACCATAGGATGTGAGTCACAAAGAAATTTATTTCATGTTTAGTTTGGGTCCGGTGTGCTCTTCTGTTTATGGCTCGGGACGTATTTGTGGTTGACAGTGTAAAAAATTGCCAACGTCAACAAGAAGTCAAAAGTAAGTATTTTGCTTGGTGTAAGCTATCTTTGACACGAAACGTTTGTTGGCGAATGCCTCTGTCGCGCTTCGATCTTTGTTCATAGTTTGTTGTTAAACTTGTTCAGCCTGAAAGCCCCGAAACAATGATGTAGAGACGACATGTGGCCGCACGTTCTTTGATCACACAAAGCGATGTCCGTTCTTCAGATAACCGAGCCTATTTGTTCTAACAATTTCGTATTTTTCTTGAAATAAAATGCCATTTCCCCCTTTATAAAAAAGAAAAGAAATAAATAAAGAAGAAATTCAGCAGAGTTAAGACTAGACTAGAACTCTTTCCATAGTCTTAGTGGAGAGACAATAGATTGATTGTTTGCAGCACCCCAAGATTTGCTACTGAAACACAGCTTAGTAAATTCAGTAAATTGTAAAAGCATAAAATCCACACAAAAGCTGGATTAAGGAGGAAATATCTGGTTTAAGCTGGGCCTTGCTTTTGTGTAGGAACTTTAGGATGCTGTTGTTGTTGTGATTATTTACGTCCCAACCTTTGATGCTGCTAGTGGTTGTTTATTAAGTACTGTTTTATCTCCAAGTATTGTTAACTTAAAGCGTGGTTTGTAACTAGTAAACACAACAGGGCTGTACAGTGTACAATCCTTTGTAAAAACTAGAGTGAAAAAACTGCAATGCATTCACATGATTACAGAGTAGAATTAGAAAGTATTGGATTGCACAGTGTACACATGTGTGCACTCTGTACATTTGGGTAAAAAAAGTATTCAGTCACTCCAAGATGCACACATGCGCACACACATGTATACACACACACCAACCACATGCGCACACACATACACACTCACTGAGTGAAGTGAGTCACTCTCACACTCACACACACAGAGCCCTATCTCTTCTCTCACTCACGCGCGCATACACACACACACTCACACACACACACACACACACACACACACACACACACACACACACACACACACACACACACACACACACACGAGGGCTTCCTTCATCTTTGACAGCAAGTGTATCTCTTTGCAGTTACCTAGACCCTTTTTTTTCCTTTTAAAAGTGTACATTAGGCTACAACTTTTGATCCCAGGGATTGGGTCGTCTGCACGCAAGCATAGGCAAGCGTAGGTGTGGCTTATCTAACACAAATGAGGAAAAGAGACAGAGCCCCTGCTTGCTGCTGTCACTGTGTCAGTGTGTCACTATGTGAGTATGTCACATAGTGACATATATCCAACATAAGCTCGGCCATAACTTAATCAGTTCGAATTGTATCAATTAAAAAAAAAAAATGCTGACAGCTGCAGAGATGAAAGAAAACAATGTAGCACTAGTAGGCTGTAACAGCATAACTGTAAAGTTCTAAGCAGTTTAAGGGGATTTCTATACTTTGTATCCATCGCTGTATAAATCTCATGTAATTTAAAAAAAAATTATTGATGGCTACATTAGTATAATCAATCTATACATGTATATGTGTGTTCATGATTAATTATTGTACAAATTTTATGCTTTTTTTTCTTTTTTAACAGATGAGGCTTTAGGCTAAGACCTGTTAGAGGGCTGCTGCTGTCAGGACCTCCTGCTCATTGAGTTCTTTCCATCCCATACTGCCCCTGCTTCCTTTTTCCACCCCAGTTCTGGCGTCCCTCAAGCAATGAACATGGGGCAGAAGGTCTCCGGTGGCATCAAAACCATCTCCAGCTCCAGGGAGCCCACTTACAAGAGTGTCACCCGTGAACCAGCCTTTAACCCCGACTACCAGAAACCAGCACGCCTGGATGCTTTGCTGGACATGCCAGCAGTGCCAAGAGAAGTGCAATACAAACATGCCTGGAATCCTGATGATCGCTCCCTCAATATTTTTGTGAAGAATGAAGATCTCCTGACCTTTCATCGCCACCCTGTGGCTCAGAGTACTGATTGTATCCGTGGTCGCTATGGCTATACTCGTGGCCTGCATGTTTGGGAGATTGTGTGGAGCACGCGGCAACGGGGGACTCATGCAGTGGTAGGGGTGGGGACAGCAGAAGCCCCTCTCCACTGTGTGGGCTACCAGTCTCTGGTGGGAAGCAATAAAGAATCTTGGGGCTGGGACCTAGGTCGCAACAAACTGTATCATGACATGAAGAACCAGCCAGGCATCACCTATCCCACAGTGCTGAACTCTGATGAAAACTTTGTGGTTCCAGACAGCTTTTTGGTGATTTTAGATATGGATGAAGGCACATTGAGCTTCATGGTGGACGGTCAGTACCTGGGTGTAGCCTTTCGCAACCTGAAAGGCAAGAAACTTTATCCCATCGTCAGTGCTGTGTGGGGACACTGTGAAATTACCATGCGATACCTTGGAGGATTGGATCGTAAGTGACACTTGTCACCTCCTCTTTTTTCTCCTATACTCACTGTCTTTTCAGTGTTTTTTCAATTTATCTTTTTTTTTTTCTTGATTTAATTTCTCAAATGCTCGTGTATTGGTTTTACATAGTTGAAAAAGTTGAACCAACCTTCAGAAAGTTTAAAAAATGTGATGTCTGATGATGAATTGAACTAACCTTCAGAAGTTTATAGAAAATGTGAGGATGAATTATGTTGCAGCCAGAATCAACAAGCATGAGCATTGGCTTTGTGTTTGATTCAAGTATTCAAGCAGTCAGGGAAGATGTGTAGGGGTACATGAAGTTAAATTACTTCTTTTATTTTTTAGGTTGAATTTTAGTTAAAAACATAGTGTGAAGGGCAGATAAGCACAGGAGTACCCCCCCCCCAAAAAAAAAAAAAAAAAAAAGTAATAACTAGGCCCTGCCAGGTTTTTGTTTCTGTTGCTTTTTGTTTGGTTGGTTTAACAATTTATTATTATTATTTTTTTTTTAATTGTACTCCCACCCCTTCCCATGGGGATGTTGGGGGCTCTTTCAGTAAACCATAAACAGCATCCCCCCCCCCCCATCTTCTGGAATTTCTATGCTAGAAATGTCCCTTTTCTATCACTCTCTTTCATTCTTTGTTTCTTCTTCCTATGAATGTATCATCTTATCCTCTCTCTCACTCTTGCTTATTTTCTTCCTTCCCAATTCATTCTTCTGCTTTTTCTCAGGCAAGTCTGACAACTTCCCCCTGCCCTTTAGAACTTAAAAAAAAAAAAAGATGTTATCATGACATTTTATTTGTATTTTGTTTTGGCAACCAGATTGGCAAGATACTGAGATAGTGATTATAATCACTGGGATGGGCGCAGGATGACCAATCATTAATCAGGCATTCTGCAGTGTTGTTGGCCTATAGTATTGTAGCGATATCGTCGGAGCTCCCTGAACTTACCTTATTTGACCGTAAACTGAGACTGAGAGTTATCTTTCTTGCATGTTACTGTTAATATGGTTTAAGGATTATTTCTGAGTCATATTGAAACTCAGAAACTAACTAGAAGTCTGTGTCATGTCTTTGGGTTGTGAGCAACAAATTATTGTAACACTTAAATATAATATGGCTTTTTTTTTTTTTTTGTTTTGATGCCTTATCCTCTGAGATGTTCCTGCCCCTCTGGTATTCCCACGATGCTCATTTCAATCTCCCCACCCCAGCCATACCCAGATTTGTTATGTTGCATCATCAGGGTCAAAAGTCCACAGGGATCCCATCAGTGTCAGGCTGCCATAGGGCCACCAGGCAGAGGGGATGAGCACTGCTACTATTGTACTACTATAGCTATTGAGTTAACATTGTATACTTGTCTTAGAACACCAGGTAGTGGTACTAAGCCTGACAACTGACGACCGTATTAGCTCAGTCGCAGAGCCAGACTGAGTCACTGAGTGAGTGGTGGTGACCACCATCAGGTCTCTCCATAACGGCATAAGCTTCCCCTGTGATTGTGAACCTCCAGCCTCAAAGGCTTTGAGTTTGACACAAACTCACCACAGGCACAGAAGTGTACCCAATCCATGGGAAACTGAAACTGAGGTCACCCCATGAGACCAGAGTGACCGGGACTGCTGAATCAGACATTTTGTGTGTGTTATTGCATGATGAAGAAGATATGATGTAATGATGCTGCTATAGAACATTTGAAGTACATACAATGTACTTTGAGTTTGAGACCATTTTGAGTGAGAGAGAGGCTAGAGCTACACTTAGTGTTGTAAAATACTGGCGTCAACCAGGGCGTGAGAATGAGATCATGCAGACACCTGCAGTGTTGGTCAGGTAAATTGAGCAAAACTCAACAAACTCGCATCCATAAAATGGATGAAGCTTGACTGTGTCACAGTGTGTGGTTCCAATCTTTTCAATGGCTAATACTGAGCCCACAGCACTCATTCTGGGTAGGAGCCAGCTGTATTAAAAAAAAAAATTCCAATGACTTGAGTTTCAAGTCTTTGGCCGTTTGGGATTCAAACCCACAACCTTCCAGTCTGTAAAAGTGTAACCTAAGGCACTAACCACTATGCCAAGGTGGCTGGTTTATAGGGCCTTTAAAACCCCCCAACAACTAATAGAATGTATATATTTTGAAGTATTTGTCTTTTAGGTTTTTTTGTTTGTTTTTTAAAAACTTTTTTGTGGTAAATGGGAACATAAGCAGAATTGTTGGCATCCTCAACATGGACTTGTTTCATTGGCCTTCATTTAAGAAATGAAATGATTAAGGTAATTTGTCATTTATTATTTAATGTTTGTTTATGTTTTATCAGATTGATGGTGTTACTGTTACTAGTGTTACTGTTAGATATTTTTTATTTAGAACATTTTGTTCTTTTCTTTTGAGGATAATGGATTTTAAGCACTCATGAATACATGACATGTACGTATACATGTATCATACATATCTTTATACATCCAGTCCCCGGTGTACATATGCGGTTTTGTAAATTTTGTCATCGTTCCCAGTGGCACACAATGGTGGACTCTTCTGAAAATCAGAACAGGTTTTAATGCATGAGCAAGATGTTCTGTGTGCGTTCGCATATATGGGACCTTGGTTTATACTAATTATAGTCTCATCTGAACCCTGTTTAGCATTTGATTATTTGAAAGGATTAGCTTTTAGGAAGTGTTGATTTTGAACTGAAGTGTATTAGTTCATGAAACTGAATAACTTCAGTAAGGTCACAGCCCTGATAATTGATTATATGGCCTTTAGTTTAATTTAGTTTAAACAACATGAAATGAAATGGGGTTGGGGTTTTTTCCCCTCTTTTTGGGGTGATGGTGGTGGTATTAGGGCACTTTCATTTTTGTTTTTTGTTTTGATCCAGAATACCCTCTCTTGACTTGACAATAATGAAATTTTGCTTTAGTTACTTTAGGTAGAACAAAACTATGATAAACTAATCAGTAATGAAGTAATGAAAAGTATTACTATTAGATTCAAGATTTTAAGATTTTTTTCAAGATCATCTTAGTCAGTAAGTGTACTATACCTGAAGTCTGAATGAATGTGGCTACCTTAATGGTGCCAAGTGGGCAAATGCTGAAATGGTCACAGGTTATATTTATGCAATTTAAATCACTTCATTGGTAAACCTTGGAGCTGTAGGGAGTGTAGTCAAGGAAAGGAGTTCAGAAAAATAATTTCTTAAGCAAACAAAATTTGAATTGAAGAGGTAACATAATTATGTGAGTTTTTTTTATGGTTAATTCTAATCTAAGTCACATTCTATGATTCTATTGCACATATTTGAAAGCCTTGGTGAGTGTGCGTGTTGTGTGTGTGTGTGTGTGTGTGTGTGTGTGTGTGTTTGAGTGTGCATGTGTGGTCTGGTCATGATAAATCAATGTGTTTGTTTTGATATCCTGTTGTTACTAAATAGTAAATCAGTAAATGTATCACTATCAGCTTCCGCAAAAGAAAAGTTCTTGAGCAGATGGCATGTTACATATGTTCAACTTCAAGCATTTTTTGCTTTTCAGAAGAGTAGCCATTGTATGCTGGTAGGAATGGATGACAAAAATTACAAAAGCGCATGCACGCTGCTAGTGTTTCATGTTTATAAATTATACGTCATCCCTAAGTTGCTACCTTAATCAAGTTAATGATGTGTAAAGCCTAAGGGCCCACAGGCTCACACATAAATGTATGCATACTAGTTACTACATGAAATTGAATTTTTATGCATTTTTTGCCATTATCTTATCTCCTATCTGCCATGATTTTTTTTTTTTTTTGAAAGAAAGGTACTGGCGCAGTGGCTGTGTCAGTGTGTGTAGTCTACCACTAATCAGTGACTGAAGGCGAGTAAAGCTGCAAGTAGATCCAAATTCTGCACTTGAATTTAATAGTTTCGACTTAAAAAATTTTTGGTTATATATTTATTTTTGTTAACACATTATTCATGCAGTGAGTCAGTCAGTGCTATGAGTATAAGGCCTGAAATGTTGCCATTGCTGGTCATTACGCATGTGATTAGCAATGCCAATTAATTATGAATAATTGTGATAGAATGACAAACTCAGGTTTGCATTTTTATTTAAATTGAAACAATTTCTTGGTTAATTGATGCAATGATAGTTGATGTTTAAATAATCAGTAGGTCATTTTATCCACCAGGAACTGTGTTAAAAATGTTGCGAGTTCTGTCTAATCTCACATTCAAATTTAATGGTATTTTCTGCTATGCCTTCAATTGAAAAGAACTGTGATTAATTATACTAGTTATATCACTAATAGCCTCTTTAACAAAGAAAAAAGTTCATTTGCTGTGTTATGTAATAAGAGAACCACTGACATAATGTGTATTGAGTTTGCTTTTTCATCTTAAAAATAACACTTTGCAGCTTTCCATATCAGTGAATGAATGATATTATTTATTACATAGTCACATAGCCCGCTGATGGGAAAAATCCTGATAATATTAATGGGTCTGCTATAAAGGCATAAGCCATAAGGTCTGCTGTTTTGCTGTTCTTGTGGGCATGGTGTCAGCTGTACATGCCTATGTTGTCTTTTTACTGTTTCCAGAATTCTTTTACTACCTATTGTTTCAGTGTAATGCTGATTATGTGTTGTATGTGTGCAGCGGAGCCCTTACCACTGATGGATATATGTCGCCGTGCTGTTCGGAGCCAGGTTGGCAAGAATCGTCTGCACTTCATCAAGGACCTGCCCATTCCTAACTCACTCAAAATGTATTTGTGGTACCAGTCCTAGCACCTGCCTCCCCCATTGCTGTGCCATCCACTTTCCCCCATACTGTCATAACCATCACTCCTTCATCCAAATCCCTTGAACTCACCATTTGCATCTGCAGACCAACTCATAAATCATTTGCATGCATGCATGTGCGTGTGCACACATGTGCGCGTGCGCACACACACACACACACAGAGCCATGCATTCATGCACATTCACCCACCACTCGATGCATACAACATTCACACATACTAACATCATCATGCTGCGCTCACACTCAGTGTCCAAGGAAATGTTCATTTCTCAGCCAACTCAGACCACTTCTGGAATTGTGTCGAGATTCTACTGCTACAATCCTCTTGTGTGTCCTGACTTCCACTCCACCAGGAAACCACATCCGAGGGGACAGTTAACTGCCTCCTCCTCTCAGATCCCCACAGTGGAAATGTGAAAAAGAACTGGTTTCATGCAGTGACTTTGTGAGGAATGGCTGGTTTAAAACAACCAGGGAGGGTACATGTTACATGTATTCTAACACCACCTTGCTTTTCAAAGTCTCCAGTGTATCATTGGATAGATGATGTCTCAGTTTGTGGATTAGTTTTCTGTGGAGAGAAGTCTGGTGGAGTGTGTGTGTGTGTGTGTGTTCAATTTAACGTCTATTCACACTCAGTGATATTAGACGTGTGTGTGGTTGTGTGTTGTGTGTGTGTGTGTTGTGTGTGTGTGTGTTGTGTGTGTGTGTGTGTGTGTGTGTGTGTGTGTGTGTGTGAGAGAGAGAGAGAGAGAGAGAGAGAGAGAGAGAGAGAGAGAGAGAGAGAGAGAGAGAGAGAGAGAGAGAGAGAGAGAGGAGAGAGAGAGAGAATGAATCTACATCACAATATGCTAGAGCTACGAGTGACAAGAATGTGCTAAACGTTTCTCAGATTGTTCTCCACAAATATTTTGATAATGATGATTGATGATCGTTGTAAAACTGACATCAAAGTGGGTGCTTCCTTCAGACCCAAAATGTCCAGCTGAATCAGACAGAGAATTATATTATGCAAGGTTGCAGATCTTCAGTCTGAGTGCCTCCATCACACAGGCGAGGGTGTTTCAAGCTCCAGCACTGAGAGTGAGTGACCAGTACCAGTACTACAGGAATTGACCAGTCTCCTGTTTGAGTGGGATACTGTCATGACACCATGAAGTGGCATCATTTGGGTGGAAGGAGTTCACTGTGTATGACTGTATGCTGTGGCTGAGGGTGAAGAATGAACAAGTGCAGTCATCCGTGAGCGGACACGTCTTACTTTAGTCGTTTCAAGTGCAATCCTAATTGATCAATACAGCCCAGTAGATAATGTACATTATGGTTTTGTTGTTGTTATCGTCTCTTTTCATACTGCTCTGTTGTGTGTGCGAATGTAGGCCAGTTGTGTTGTACTGTCTTAACTGTTTCAACCACTACTTGATGTTTCCATTTTGTATTATTATTTATTGATTTGAGATGTGTTATATATGAAGGAGACTGAATGTAAATGTTTTTGTTTTTATTTGATTTGAGATGTGTTATGTATGAAGGAGACAGAATGTTACTTTTTTGAAAATTATTATTATTTGATTTGAGATGTGTTATGTATGAGGGAGACAGTATGTTGAATTTTTGAGTTAAATAGAAAATAACTGTGTGTGTGTGGTTACAAGTTCTGCTTTAATAGAGGATATTACTACAAAGCGAGTGTGGCTTTGAGTGCTGAAATTTGAAGGTGTTTCAATGCATGAACGTTTCTTTCAATTTTGTCAGGCTAGCTTACTAGTGGGGGCTGAGACTGCCAAGTTGTCAGAGCATCGAACTCATGAACTGATGGTAATTGAGGGCACAGGTTTCAGCTTCCACTCAAATGTTACGAGTCCCAAATGAGGTATGCATTTTTAAGAGGATATTTTTTTTCCTGAACTTAACACTTGAACTGGCTGTTTTCCCTCAAGTCCTTTAGATCATATCATAAGCCTAGGTCTCAAATGTGGATGCACACAGAGCATTTTGCACTCTCTTTAAAAACAGCCACTTTTTGCAGAAAAGTCGGCCAGTTATGGTTGGTGGCTTGAACGACACAAACATACATACCCAGCATGCTCCCTTCTATCTGGAGAAGAATGGTCTCCACAAGATTCAACTTGCCCAATTGGTGTATAATACCTGAAAAATACAGTGCAATACCCCAATGACTCGCCTAGAAGCTCAAACAGAAGACACAAAGCAAAGTTGACAGTTGTCCATTTTTTAAAATAGGGTTTTTTTATATGTTAAATTAAACTTAAATCGCACAAAGCCATTACACTTTCAAGTATTGCAGAAGCTAGCAACATAAACCTGCCCTGTAGTTTGGATTGTACATTTTGTATGAATCCATCATGGTAATAGCTAATCCACCTATGACTAGTATAGAGCGTAGTGGGAAATAACAATTGTCCATCATAGGTTTGTATCAGGAGTATACATGTATGCATGCATACACAGGTACACTTCCATGCATACTCACGCTCAACTCTGAAAGTGCTTAGTGGTTTTGTCCTCCTCCCCCCCCCCTCCCCTGCCCTCTTCAGATTTATTTTTAAACACGACAAGAGAACTTTTAAATATTGTGTTCAGAATTGTTGATATGTCAGATAGAGAGAGAGAGGTTTGTGTGTGTGTGTGTGCGTGTGTTAGGAGGTGGTGAGTGGTAAAATAACATGAAATTAATATTCAAGCCTATACTATTACTTTAGCAGTGTCAGCTACCATATTGCGTAGGGAGAACACAGATTTATGTTAAATTGCAGCAGCTCGGTATTTGAAGCCAATTTTGTGACATAACAGCCTTATGCCTATGGGCATGAAGGGGACAGAAGGGTTGTTTTTTTTTTGGGGGGGGGGGGGGGTAAAAAAAAAGAAAAAGTTAGAAAGTTCAGACAGATTCTCTTTTAAAATGTTTGAAAATAGTTTTTTGATTGGAACTTAAGACTTCTCTGACAAAGCACCAATCATAGAGTTTTCACATGAAGGTAAAAACTCACTGTGATTCTCCCCACTTTTCATTCAAAGTAAATTCCATAATTTGTTTCCTCCAGAATGGTTGACTGACACTTTCTGTGTGGTTCAAGCAACTTTGGTCATTATTTTTTTTCTTAAAATTTTGCAAAATTGTGGTTGGTTTTGTTAGACAATCTTATGTCTGCTTTAGTTTATATCAATGATGTCAACATTTCTGATGAAAACCAGGTAGATTCTGGATGATAAAATAGTTTCAGAAGTCAGTGGTTAGAATTGATGTGGCAATGCCATCAGTTAGTGCTAAGTATGATGAAATCTTTGATTTGGTGATGGACAGTATGATCTACACTAAAGTTGATATAATAACTGACAAAACAAAAAACCCCAACCAATCAAAGTATAAAATATAAATGCACAAAAAATAAGCAATTGGTATGCAGATTGGTTTTCTACAACTGTGTTTCCATCACTGGTCAGTGATACTTGTCAAATTTTTTGGAATGTATCATGTATGTACTCGCCCATGTTTTCAAGGCAACCTCGGGCTAGCAGACCAGCAGGCCTGGGGCAAGCCCAGTCACAGAAGCATTGAGGACGATAATTCAAAACACTGCTTAGCTTCCTGAAAAGTATAATCAAGGGCAGCACTGAAGAGCTGTTCACCAGATTCCTTGATTTTTTTATTTTTGTTATGGTGTGCCAAAGCTTGGGCCTCAGTGTTTAGTTCTCCTGTTCATTGTTGTCAGTCCACCATTTTCTCTGTCTACCTTGTCGTTTCCCTTCTTCAGCAGTCCCTAGAAAGTTGTATTCACAAAGCCACTGGACCATGTTAGTGGCTATATCGTGTATGAAGTTTATTTTTCCTAGCAGTGGTGACTGAAAGCTTGTCATGTGGACCAATTATCTTTTGATTGTCTGACAGTGACATGCTAGTCCATTAGTGCTATATGTTAACCGAATCTGAAAATTGATACCTTTCAATGACGCCTCATTTCACTGGCATCAGATTTTCTTTTCTAGATGTACTGTCAAGATTCTTGTTTTGCATGCATACAGGAAGGTGGAGTATACTAAATTTCTCAGGAGTGTTATACTTGTGTTTCATAGAGATGTTCTTGTCCTTCCCTACAGGTTTCTGTCTGAACAATGATGATGTTGTCTTTACTATCCCCTTTGGAGAATTTCTGCTTTAGATTCCACTTTGTTGATGGTGGATCCAATATACGTGAACTGTTAGTCCTAGAACAGTTCTAGCTTGTATCCAAGCTCAACCTTGATAAACCTCTTTGTTGTAGACTGAAAATTACCTAGATCTTTAATTGGTACAAGGTTAGGTATGTTTAGTTTTTTCTGAATCTCAAAAAGTAAAGTAACATAATGCTGATAATTGATATTGTGGCCAGCGCTGTAATAATTGTAAATTGCTTCCAAGCAGTTGAAGCATTTTTTTTTTCCTACCAAAAAAAAAGGAAGCACTTTTTCATCATTGATGTCACTGTTATTCTAACCATCTCTTACCTTGATTATACTATAGCATCAATCATAATTTGAGATAAAATCCTAACAACTCATTTCTTTCTGTCCATTGACTGTCAATTCCAAAGTGATATTTTCTTCACTGGCAGAATCACATGAGATCATGTTTATTAGTGATATTACTTTTATAGCTATGAAATATTGTAATGGTTTTGAGCGAAATCACTGGAGCAGATAACACACTCTCTCTCTCTCTCTCTCTCTCTCTCTCCTCTCTCTCTCTCTCTCTCTCTCTCTCTCTCCTATGCATGCACACTCACTCACTCATCCACTCACTCACTAACTACAGATTAAAATGAATTTATATATATATATGGTCCATCACCATGTGTTCTTTCAAATAGCTGCAGTTGGAAAAAACTTTGAGCAATGCCTGCTGTTACGCAGTCTCTTTTCACATATAACATTACATTTGCAGTTGCTAGGTCATATTAAGCCATCACCTTTAAAGTTGTGGGGTCCTGTCAGGCATATATCCATAGAAGACATGTAGCTTAAGGCTCATGTTTCTGAGCTGGGGCTGGGAATGGGTTTACAAATGCATTGCTTCAAATAAGTCACATGACTGGAGATAACTGCCATTGGCAATCACAGCCAGAGGCCAGATGAAGAGTCACAAATCAGCACATCATTTTATCTGTCGAATGCTGCATTTGATTTTTGTCAGCTGCTTCCCTGAGATAAATACTGTAACCAGGGCATGAGGGAACGTTGGACATTCCCTGCACTGATGTTGGTTAATTTCAGCAGAAGGGTGGAAATTGAAGAACATTACTCACAGTCAGATTCCCAGTCTGATCCATTCCATTTGAAGATGGTGCCAAGCAATGAAGTATAGCCCTCAGCGACCATACATGTTGCTGACAGTGACTTTGCATTTGGCTCAGAGCTGTGATTACCTGTCAGGCACTAGCATGCAATTGATATGAAGTATTCTGTTCCTTAGTTCAAGGTTGCATTTGTTTATTGATTGGTTTTGATGTCACACAGAAAAAGAAACTTCAAATGTGTACCATCAGCTCATAATTATTCTGTTCTCTTATGTCAGGCAGTATACTGTGTATAAAGAAATTTGATGTGCTTTTATTTCAAACCTGAAGCTTTGGAGAAAAGTTTTTTTTTGGTGGCGTTGTTGTTGGCATGGTTGTTGCTGTTGGTCATTTGCCATAACTTATACTATTTTGAGTGCTGCATCAATGTGGAGTAAAAAGAATTGTTTTAAAGCATTGTGTGTGTTGTTGACTTGTTATGTTTCATTTGCAGCAAGAGAGAGAGAGAGAGAGAGAGAGAGAGAGAGAGAGAGAGAGAGAGAGAGAGAGAGAGAGAGAGAGAAATGTGTGTTTTTATTTGCAGCAAGAGATTTTGTGTGTGTGTGTGTGTGTGCGTGTCACACACACATACATGTAAAAGCAAACATTTAGACTTGCTGTTAAGAAGAGGCTGTTTCTATCTGGTCTGGTGTTGTGATAGATGTTAGGGAGAGTGGAAAGAAATAGACAGCAAGGTTAATCTGGCAATGTACATAGGTCTGGGAATTAACATGGTCCTTCTGCTCTCCCAGGCAAATGAGATTATTCCTCAATACTCTATGTTGCATTAAAAAAAAAAAAGATAATTTAAATTTCAGATTTGTAGTTCAAGCAGTAACTCTCTCATTGAAAGTAGATATCTCTGTAGGTCAATTGACTTCATTTTTTTCTCCGTGATATTTGATTTTAAGAGGCGATTTCACCCCCACCCCTTCCCCCAAATATGTTTTGTGGGGGTGGTTGACTGGTGGTTTTTCCTTTGCTAGCTTTGTGGGGTGTGGGCATTTTCTCCTTTTGGTTTAGAGAAGAGGGGGAGACGTGTTAGATCCTTTTGTTTTTAATGATCAAAAAACCTTGGAAGATTTTTGATAAATTTTCTTAGATTGACCTCTACTTTTCTCAGGTCTTTCATTTGTGTGTTTACATGTGCATGTCTTTTTAAGTTAACAGTTTCTTCCTTTCCTGCCTGGTTCCACTAATTCAGTAAAAGTTCATCAGTTTTGCTTTGTTTTTATAGTGAAACAATTGAACATGAATCTATTTAAAAAGAAAAACAAAAAAGCCCATCTCCTTGTCCATCACCTGCCTAGACTCGACTCTACTCTTTTTCATTTTTTATTTCCTAATATTGAACATATTTTTTTGCTTGTTGTTGTAAAGTAGGTGTATGTTTCTGTCCACTTCCCTTTCACAGTACTGTCTTTTTTCTTCTTCTTCTTCCTTTTACTTTACTGCTGTTGTAACTGAAGACTGGCTTCAGAAACTCTTTGTTATGCTTTTTCTTTCTGTCTTGAGGTAGCTTGTCTTCATTTTTGTTACACAGGTCTGCTTACAGTTTTGACACACCTGGGGTAAAAGAGAGAGAGAGAGGGGGGAGTCATCATGTAGACTGACATGTGTGTTCAGATATCATGCACTATCAAGGCATGGTAGGTAAACAACCATAGAAATGAAGACAGAAGTGTACCAAGGCTTCATAACAGTTGCTCAGGTCCCCCATAAGTATAATTGAGGCTAATTTGATTCATGCTTTTGGCAGTTGTGTAAGCAGTTTTACAAGTTTTCATTTTACTTTACATTATATGCTGTTCAGAAAAGAAGCCACTCTGAAGTTGGATACGCTGGGCCTGGCAGTGCAACACATTTTCATCACATGACAGAAAACATTGAGCTTATGGAAAGTAGTTCTGAAGACTTTAATTCTATGATGGTGGTTATCTGTAGCCTCTCTCATCTTGTGTATAACATGACTGAAAGAGGATATAGAGAAAATGAAGCCTATATTATAATATATGAAAAGTTTTCTTGTATTGCCGTTATACTGACAGTCAAGAATTAGGCACATTGTGTGATTGTCAGCTGAGGTCCCGAATATGAACTGCAGAACATCTTGGTTATAATGAAAAACCCCCCATCAACCTTTCATAATAGAAGAAGACCAGCTGTGTTCAGAGGCATGAAAAATGCAGGCATACCCAGCATATAGCTGAGAGAGAGAGAGAGAACTGCTTCTCTGTCAAGGCATTGTGACAGCATAACTTTGTAACCGATATGAACAAGGACAGAAAAAGCAGTGTATTTCTAACAAACAGAAGACAGTGTTTTATGAGCGTGTTGTATTCTCAGATTTGTGAAACAGAAGCAGTTTCAAATACAAATGTGGAGACATCTGATTAAGAAATGATAATAATGATATGAAACAAACATACTTTATTGTGAAGCTACTTATTCATTAATGACACTGATGTATAACTGATATACTCTAGTGCGCATTACTGAGACTGATATACTCTAGTATGCATTACAGCTTTAGACACCAAGGCCTGAGGCAGTTTTGTGCAAAAAGTTCCAGCTCTCATTCAAGCCAGTTGTGATATAGGAAGGTCAATGGAATTTTCTCTTACACAGCTTGTGTGTGGGTTTTTGTTGTTGTTGTTGTCTTTTTTTTCTTGTAATGAAAGTGAACGTAATGAGAACACCAGCTGTTGGAATGGTTCCTGATGATATTACTGCCATGTGTACTGCTTGTTCATTACATGGGTATGTGCAATATTATTTTTTTAATCTGTTCATGGTTCTGTTGTTTTCACAGTGTATAGAATTTAGGTGTGTATATATAACTTTATCTGGTCAGCTTTTTAACAAAAAAATGTCAGCCGTTTAATCTCCTCTTTATCATCTGATTTTAAATTGTTCTGTTGATTTGTTTAAATCTGTTGTTAAAGTTATGGTCCATTGAGATTAATAGAAGTACTGAAAGAGGATGAGTACTGTCTGGAGGAAGAGGACATAGAGAAGTTTCATCTCTATAATTGTTCCATATGCCCCCAAATGGAAACAACATGTGCAAACAAAGAGCAAAACCAAGGGAAACAAAACAGCTAACATTCTATCACAGATGAGAAAGTTCTAGTAATGTTCATGTATCATGCAGAAAATGTTTTGTGTCTTTGGTGGTTGTTTTTTTCATAGTCATTTGGTGAAGTAAAGCATCAGTGTGTCTCCTCAGTGTGATACTTATTGTAAGCTGACCCTTGTAACACAAGCTATGAGCCATATGTCAGGATGCTACAATTTTGCATCAAGATAGTGAGATTTGTGGGAGAAATATACATCAATTAGGCTTTTACAGAGTGTTAGAAAATGTAACAACATAATCTATTAGCTGTGCCTGTTTTGGATGAGGACATTACAGTTTTTATTTATATATGTGCAAGGATTGAGCCAGCAGTTTAAAATTAGTTAAATAATAAGCAAACCTGACAAATATCTGGGCTGATGGAAAACAATTGAAAAGCATTCATGTCAGACATTAATTTGAAAAAAAAAAGAGCATGAATGCAAATGCACTTGTAAGCATTTGATGTGTTGTAAAGAAAAATCCTGGTTGCAACACTTCTGGCATTAACATCAGTGTTAAGTTGAGGCCATGTTATAAGGGTGGGAGAAGCTTTGAACAGCAATTCAATACGAGATAATGGTGCCCCATAATCAAAGGGAAGGAAATGTGATGCTGAAGACCATAGTATCTTCAGCACAATCATCATGATATTGGTCCTTAGAATGAAGAGGGCAAACGCCTGTCCACAGCTACATCAACTCAAGGAGTGTACTCATACCTGGGATTAAACGCTGATCACTTTGCTGTTAGACAGATACATAAGACTTTGGGAAGCATACGTTCCTTACCATCCCTGTGAGTCGAACAGAATCAGCATTATAACTCAGAGATAAAAAAAAAAAGAGTTTGATGGAGAGTTAGGGTAGCTCTTGTTTGATAGAGAGCTAAGGTTGGAAACTTATGTAAGTTCTGAGGTTGTGACCAAAGTAAGTGAGATAAACCACAAATGAGTTTTGACAGTTGATGATTTTAATTATGTGCATCAGTAAAGAGTGTGTTGGTGTCATTGTTGAACCATGTCTGTCATGACCACAGTGTGTCTCACACCATATGATCCCCATGAATGATAAGCCTGTGTGTTCACCATCATCAGATTGAGTGCAGTAGTGTCTTGGGCAGTGAACAGCAAAAAGAAAAATATATATATAGATGGCAGGGAAACATGTCCACAGATCATGTGTGCCTGTATGATTTAAAGTGCTTGTCCAGCCTCCAGAGAACATGCATTTTCTACTAAATATGTCTGTTTGTTCCTGCCAAAGTTGTATGTTGCTGTGCCCAAATTTCAAAGCTGTACATGTCGTTTGTATGTGCGTGCAAAGAAGCAAAGAGTACTAGTGTTTTTTTGACACTTACAGGTGCAGAAGTGAGAATATCTGTGGTGTTAAATACTAGTGATGGGTTTGGTGTGTGGTGTCTTCAGTTACTTAGCATAGTGAAGGCTGCTTTGTGCTCAGTGCCCTCTATTCTGTGATGGTGTGGCAGTCTAAGAGGAGACTGGTGTAGCCATTACTTTGTACTCTGGATTGTGTTTCCAGCTTTGTGTAGAGGAAGAAATGGATATATATGTATATATATGTATATATATATATATATATTTATATAATTAAAAATTTTTTTTTAAAATTCTTCCTTCTATACATAATGGCAGAACAGAAATTCAATTAACAAAATAGTTTGATAATGATGAATGAATACCTGAAATTGCATAAGAAAAATGCCTCTCAAGCTTATTGTTTATGTTAAAAACTAAAAAACATGAAAAAAAAGTCTATTGAAAACAGTTAAGAATAGACTGAATCTAACAGAAGGTTTCTAGTTGAAAATAAAATTACACGACAAAAAGTAAGGGTCTGCTCTGCTGCGCTGATACAAAACAAACGAAAAGAATTGAAAGATAATCACAAGTGAAAGTAGACATACGCATGTACCAGGTGTGGAACAAAGACTGAAAAAATAATTAACAAAAGGGGGAGGAATGATGGAGGGGTTGGTAAACAAATTAAAAGGATCAAACATAAAAAACAAATCAGTGAACATATAAAAAAAATAATGAAAAGCAACCTGCTTCATGGAGGAAAATACCTCTCCCCCCCCCCCCAAAAAAAGAAGAAAAAACAACCCAAAAAAAACCCAACAACCAAAAAACAACAAAAACAGCAACAACCCCCCCCCCCCCCCCCCCCCCCTAAAAACACCAAAAAACAAAAAAACAAAAACAAAAAAAACCACACCAAAAAGCCCCCACCCCCACCAACAACAACAACCCCAAAACAACCACAACAAAAAGAACAACAAACCCCCCGAAACAAACCCCAAAAAACCCCAACCAACAATGAAATTACAAAACAACAGTTACCCCAGGGGTGGTATGAGTGGAAGGAGGAAGAAAAATAAACTGCTCATAACCCAAAAGCTTGTTGAATTTATCAATGCCCGACAGCAGAACTTTATTTTCATCACACAACAATGGTCAGGACTATCAATGTAGCTGTAACTACATCCTTCTATTTAAACAGCCCACAACTGTTAAGTGACCATTTGCCCTGGTTAAGGTTCTAGGTTATGAGCAACATTTGAACACTCATTCTTATAATATTACTGTAATGTTAAAGTCTTGGTGACAAATTTCTGTAGAGAACCATTCTTGGATATTTTTTAAATTTTATATCGAGGATAATGGAATAAGCACTTATTGCTATGGTATGAGTAATAAGCATGCTAAATTGGAGGCCAAACCGTGCATTTGTTTTGATGTGAATCAGCCACAACGGACCAACTCATTTATTGCTAAGGCAGATTCTTGTTTTATCCATGAGATGTGTAATGTTTGTTGGTGGCACATTAAGCAAGATAGAAAAGAATTATATCTCTCATTGAGTAAAAATAGGAAAGATAGTAAAATAAGGGAATGAAATTCTGAATGTGACCTCTCTCTCTCTCTCTCTCTCTCTCTCTCTATATATATATATATATTTAAAAAAAAAAAAAAAATCTTTTCATTGTTTTTTGTATATGTTCACTGATTTGTTATATATATATATATATATATATATCAGCTCAGACAACTGATTTTGAAAAAAAAGACACCATCAAACCACCAGACATTATCCTGAAAAAGTGGGGAAATAAATCTATATTTGGTGTTGTAGTAATTTTCTGTGGGCCATGGATGTAAAATGTATACAGAGTAGAAAAAAAAGTCATAATTATATATTTGATGATTTTGCATTTTAGTTTATGTTGTTTGTTTTTAATTCCTGGTTTGCACCTGCTGCCAGTGGGAAAAAAGTCATACATTAGTTAATTGTATTTTAAAAAAAAAATTGAATTAAAAATAAAAAGCAACATATGGTGCAACTAAATTAGTTTTCATATCTCAGTGAAGTATGAAAAATATTTTAGTTTAGTCAGTTATGTAGGTGTTCTCTAAACTGTGTGAAACAATGAAAGTTTTGCACCCCTTACCAGTTTATGTATTAGTACATTAATTTTGTGTCAAGTACATAACTCTGGTGCCGTCATGCAACAGTCGTCATTGGTGTGTGTAACTTGAGGCGGGGTGGGGGGGGGGGGGGGGGGGTGGTGGGGGGTGTATTAAAATTAATGATGTACAGCTGACAAGCAAAATAAACCTTGAACAATAAAGTGATTTGTGTAAAATTTAAGCAGCGTTGAACTTTTCAATGAAAGAGTGTCTTAGTGACCAAAGAAATTCCAACACTTTAAGGTGATAGAGCTTTCCTTTTTTGTTTTCATTTTATCAGCCGGGGGGCAGCATAGCCTAGTGGTTAGAGCGTTAAGCTCGTGACAGATGCGGGGTTTAGACCTACCACTGATAGACTGTTCCACCAGTTTGACCCCACTCCCCAAAAGTCTTCAGTTGTGACTTTTAACTTAGGTTCCATGTGCAGATGCATGCAGAACATCTTGTGCTGGTCCCAAGCCTCGGCAGATATTACTGACATAATTTCAACCAGCCACATGATCCTAGTTAGCGCAACCTAAAACCTGAAGCATGCAAGTATAACGCAAGTGATTTTGCTGTCATCTCGGTAAGAATGGAACACAAATCCCTAAAGCATGCAAGTATAACGCAGTGTTAGCTGTTTGTGTATCTGTCGGTAAGAATGGAACACCAAATCCTAAAGCATGCAAGTATGACGCAGTGTTAGCTGTTTGTGTATCTGTCGGTAAGAATGGAACACCAAATCCTAAAGCATGCAAGTATAACGCAGTGTTAGCTGTTTGTGTGTCTGTGTGCAGGAATGGAATACCAAATCCTGAAGCATGCAAGTATATATCACAGTGTTGGCTGTTTGTGTATCTGTCTGTAAGAATAGGACTAAGTTGTGCTTTTATGAATGTACGTGGACACTGAGCACAAGCAGTATGATGGTGTGGCTACGAATTGTGAGTTTTTTTCTTTTTTAATCTCTGTAAAATTCTGATTGTTGCTCTCTTGCTCTTTGCTGCTGCCAGAACATGATCAGTAGAGGGTGTCCTGAAATGCCATTTTCTGGGTACAGATGTCATCCAGGAGTTGTACCTTTTCAGGTATCGTTGTTTTAATGTGTATGATATGCTTTTTTTTTATATTTCCATATCAGGAACTGTTTTCATGTATGAATGTGTACACTTTATGTCATACGAGTTAAGTTTTGTCATAAGCGTGTTTTGTTTTTGTACAAATTGGAATGAGAGAATGAGAAAAAGTTTGCTTCAGCCTTTTATGGTGTTTGTGGAATGTCCTTTACAAATAAAATGTCACAAGTTGTACAATGGCTACTGATGCCTTTGCATGGCTTAGTTCAGGGCAACTGGAAAATGAAGACCTAGAGGTGGAATGACCTCATGTGTTTACACATTGATGAACAAGCAATGTAGAGGGAGTGGGGGAGCATGAGGAAAGTTAACAGAAATAGAAATTTACTTAAAAAAAAATTACGCTCACTGTAGAGAGAAAAGCCATTACTGCTGGGATTGTTCACCTGTTGATGACACTGAGTTGACATTCTCTTGCCATAAATACCTAGAAGTATACATATTTGTGCATTAAACACACACACACACACACACACACACACACTGTAAATTGTACAACAAAAGGGAAGAGAGGAAAGAAACACAAAGGTGAGCAAATGAGCATGGATCTAATCTTGAATTTAGAGGAAAAGTATATAGTTATTTTCCATTCATTTTTAGGGGGAAAAGCACCCACTGTGCCACCACCTATAAGAATATAAACCAAAGTACTGTACCCTTCTCATCACATTTAGTACAAGAGCTTTAAATATGATATTGTCGTATCATCACTGTTTAGTACATTACTTTTTGTCAGTTCAGTCACACTTGCTGTAGTGTGAATCAAAATTCTAGTTTTTAATGTCATGTAAAATGGCTACAGCCTGAGCCATTGTAAAGGCTTCATTGTGACAAGTTAATGAAGGGGTTCACTGTTTAATTACAAAAGTAATACCCATTACTAGTTCATGATGTGAAGTACTAACATTTTTGTCGGTAATATGAAGTCAATTCCAAAATAATTGATTGGCACAAATGTCTCTCGAACCGTGCCAACAATTCATTCAGTACAAAAAGCAACAAAGTCAGCTCAACAGGCATTCAGTACAAAAGGCAATTATGTCAGCTCAACTGGCATTCAGGCTTTTAATTAAATGTACAAAAAACACCAGTATTTGTCATTCCCAAAGCCTTTGTTATTGGTTCTTTTCACTGCGGAACTTGACTCTGTTCAGTGTATGGAATTGATAGTCGTAGTATTGTACGTTATCCTTGATGTCTGGTTATTAATAATTCAACAAGCGACATTTTGATGTTTTGCTGAAGTAAACGTGGCAGCCCTGTATTGTCTTGCCTTTTTTTCCTGTACGTAGAGTTGGTGTTTTGTTTTGTGTGGGTCTTTTTTATGGCTGAAATGTTGACTGGGACTTTCTTTTGTTCCAGCCCATCTTGCCCCACCCCTCCCTCTTTTTTGTTTGTGTTGTTAATAAATTGAAAACTTGTCAGGGAAAGCATACCCCATCATCCTGGGATCTGCTTTGAAAGTCCCAAGACCTGATGTATTTTATAAAGAAGAGGAGGTTTATTGGTTGATACAGAGTTCCCCACTGTGAAACTACACCAACTTTTGTCAAAGTAACAACAACAACAACAAAAGAATGCTACAAACAAGTTATTGTTTCTGTTCATTGCTATTGTCATAAAACGTTTGATTAGTGTGATGGGGATATTCTTATGAAAGTTTTTTTTGTTTTGAAAACGTGATATTGATAAGCAAGGTGCAAGATATTACCAGATATTGGGAAATATGGTTAGGTTCAAAGGGAATAATGCCTATTTTGAGATGCCAGGGGCTTGTGTAGTATTATTTCTCCATATCTCCACCCCCCTCCAACCCTTCTACAAATTCTGTGCAAGAAATTTCCTCTGTTGTATTTTCCCCCCATGTTTTCATCTTTTTCCTTATCTTATCCTTTCTCTGTGATTTTGTTTTTAGTTTTGTTTTGCTTTCCTTGTCCGTTCTTATGACTTTTTTTTGTTCATGCAGGTCTGATAAATTTGTTTCTCTTTTCTTAAGATATGGTGTTTTGCGTGTTCTGTTCAATTCTGGTGACCAAGTTATGAAGTTGTAAATTCTCTTACGGGCACAGGATGCCCATTTTGCAGTGTCATTTGCCCACATGGCATTTCGTATGATGATTATTTTTTGTTAACTTTGAAATTTTTTTTTATTGATTGACTGATTGATTTTCTTTTTTGTAGTATGGAGATAAAAATGAATTTGGCAAATGTCAGACATCCTCAGCATAGAGCCTGGAGTTAACAGCCTTAACAAACGAACCTTAACAAACAAATATTATTGAATTTCATTCATGTGGTTTTATTTCTGGGTTTAAGTGTTGGATATTTGAAGGGATTAGAAAGTGTTGGTTTTGAACTTGAAGTGTTTGTTTGTGTAAGCTTTCTCTCTTTTAAAATTTTTTTTTTTTTACTGAAGGTGGTGACAACCCTGATATGGCCTTCATTGTCACAAGGGCTAGAGACAAGACGAAGTGAAATTAAAGGGAAATAACTTAGTGTGTGCAACATTTTTTTCTCTCTCTGTAGCCTCCCCTACATTTGTCTCCACTCTTGTGAGGTAGTTTGTTGTTTTGTATATCTGCTTACCAACTTAACAACATAGTGTGTGAGTGTGTGTGTGTGTGTGTGTGTGTGTGTGTTCAGATGGAAGTGTATTCTTTTATGTGGATTATTGGTTTCTTGCTTCTGGCCATTTGTTGTTGTTGTTGGGTTTTTTGTTTTTGTTTTTTTTTTGTTGGGGGGGAGGGGGATATTCATTGCAGAATCTGTTTAATTGGTAGGAATCTTGACCTGTACTTTCATTTTTTTAACAATCTCAAAAAGAGTTTAGTGCCTGAATATTAGTGCATGTGCAGTTTTTTGGTCTAGATTTTAAACCACAAAACACATGCACTTACAGTGACATACTCATTCATTTTCTCTCTTATTTACTCACACCACATAACACAACATAAAAAGAATGATTTAAC
This sequence comes from Rapana venosa, assembly GCA_028751875.1. Taxonomy (NCBI): domain Eukaryota; kingdom Metazoa; phylum Mollusca; class Gastropoda; order Neogastropoda; family Muricidae; genus Rapana; species Rapana venosa. Next base: position 25,057,118 of record CM054151.1, on the reverse strand, counting down.
AGTCTGGAGATGATTGGTCATAAGTTTACCATTTTATAATCTTGTACTCCAGTAGAGTTTGCATTAGAATGTCTTTGTGGCTTCAAGTTAAATATGGAAAACGGTTTACAAGATTTACACAAATTTTATTATATTAAAACAACGGTTACCATTGTTATTATAGTCTCAATAAATAATCAGTTGCATATATATTAAAACAGAAATGTCTATTGAGTCATTCCTACTGTTCATCACAACTTTGTTCTGAATATGAGGTAGATTTGAAGACTACAAACATTGAATGCAAGGTAACTCAGGCTAAAAGTGAACCACGTTATTCTTCAGTAGCGCATTGCATCCTGACATGATTTGTGCCATTGTGTATGTGTGTCTTTGATGATATTGTGCCAGACTGTTTGTCATCTTCAGTTTTGTTCTTGTTATAACTTTCCAACTCTGTTGTTTTTCTTTTCTTCTGTTTATTTTTTTGTTATCAGTGTTCAATGCATTGATATTCTACTGTAATGAATGAATGATCGAACGCCAAATTAGTGTTTGCACTATCACTTTTGGTTTATTAAATAAAGATATTCAAAGTGATTTGAGGCTTTGACTTTTCTGTCTTTCATGTGCTGACAAGAGAAAAAATAGTGATGTGCATGCATGCAGATATACACATATGCACATACACACACAAGATGATAAACTTTACAAAACTGCATACACATGGGGACTGGCTGTAAAAAAGCACACGAGTGCTTATTCCATTATCCTCAAAATAAAAGAATGAATGGAAAAAAAATGAATACATACACGTACATCACTCACACACACACACACACACACTGTCCTAGTATCACGTAATGTGAAAAGACGTTAATGAAGAACATGCACACGCATGCACACGCGCGCGCGCGCACACACACACACACACACTCCTCAGTCTGAATCCAAGAAAATAATCTCTGGAGTGATAATTATACTGATGACCATGATGCTTGCACAATCCTTCATTTGTTGTATCACAAATGAAAAAAATTAATATGTTCACCGTTTCCTCATGGTTTAAAGCATGTAGTCTTGGCACTGATGCCTGTAGTGGTTATCAGTTGTTGGGGCTTTTCCCCTCTCAAAAGTGCACACCAAAACATGCAGAAGTCAGTGTGTAGCTTCCTCAGTTACCTTCACTCCAGAAACAAAAAAAGTAGAACAGCAGGATCCCAAACTAGATCGTAATGGCTTGTGTCATGAATTGTTAAGTGGAGCACCAGCAAGAAGAGAGCATTATGCCAGCAAGAAGAGAGCATTATGCCAGCAAGAAGAGAGCATTAAGCCAGCAAGAAGAGAGGAATAAGAGAGCATTATGCCAGCAAGAAGAGAGCATTATGCTAGCAAGAAGAGAGCATTATGCCAGCAAGAAGAGAGCATTATGCCAGCAAGAAGAGAGCATTATGCCAGCAAGAAGAGAGCATTATGCCAGCAAGAAGAGAGCATTAAGCCAGCAAGAAGAGAGGAATAAGAGAGCATTCATGCCAGCAAGAAGAGAGCATTATGCTAGCAAATAGAGAGCATCATGCCAGGAAGAAGAGAGCATCACGCCAGCAAGTAGAGAGCATTACGCCAGCAAGTAGAGAGCATCATGCCAGCAAATAGAGAGCATTATGCCAGGAAGAAGAGAGCATTATGCCAGGAAGGAGAGAGCATCATGCCAGCAAGTAGAGAGCATTATGCCAGGAAGAAGAGAGCAACACGCCAGCAAGTAGAGAGCATTATGCCAGCAAGAAGAGAGCATTAAGCCAGCAAGAAGAGAGCAGTATGCCAGCAAGTAGAGAGCATTATGCCAGGAAGAAGAGAGCATCACGCCAGCAAGTAGAGAGCATTATGCCAGGAAGAAGAGAGCATCATGCCAGCGCCAGGAAGAAGAGAGCACCATGCCAGCAAGTAGAGAGGAAGAAGAGAGCATTATGCCAGCAAACAGAGAGCATTATGCCAGCAAAGAAGAGAGCACCATGCCAGCAAGTAGAGAGGAAGAAGAGAGCATTATGCCAGCAAACAGAGAGCATTATGCCAGGAAGAAGAGAGCATCATGCCAGCAAGAAGAGAGCATTATGCCAGGAAGAAGAGAGCATTATGCCAGCAAGAAGAGAGCATTATGCCAGCAAGAAGAGAGCAAGAAGAGAGCATTGTGCCAGCAAGAAGAGAGCATTATGCCAGCAAAAAGAGAGCACTGTGCCAGCAAGAAGAGAGCATTATGCCAGCAAGCAGAGGGGAATAAGAGAGCATCATGCCAGCAAGAAGAGAGGAAGTAGAGAGCATTATGCCAGCAAGAAGAGAGGAAGAAAAGAGCACTATGCCAGCAAGCAGAGAGCACTATGCCAGCAAGAAGAGAGCATTATGCCAGCAAGAAGAGAGCACTATGCCAGCAAGAAGAGAGCACTATGCCCGCAAGCAGAGAGGGAAAAAGAGAGCATCATGCCAGCAAGCAGAGAGCACCATGCCAGCAAGAAGAGAGCATCGTGCCAACAAGAAGAGAGCATCGTGCCAGCAAGAAGAGAGGAAGAAGAGAGCATCGCGCCAGCAAGAAGAGAGGAAGAAGAGAGCATTAAGCCAGCAAGAAGAGAGGAAGAAGAGAGCATCGTGCCAGCAAGAAGAGAGCATCGTGCCAGCAAGAAGAGAGGAAGAAGAGAGCATCGTGCCAGCAAGAAGAGAGGAAGAAGAGAGCATTAAGCCAGCAAGAAGAGAGGAAGAAGAGAGCATCGTGCCAGCAAGAAGAGAGCATCGTGCCAGCAAGAAGAGAGGAAGAAGAGAGCATCGTGCCAGCAAGAAGAGAGGAAGAAGAGAGCATTAAGCCAGCAAGAAGAGAGGAAGAAGAGAGCATCGTGCCAGCAAGAAGAGAGCATCGTGCCAGCAAGAAGAGAGGAAGAAGAGAGCATCGTGCCAGCAAGAAGAGGCATTAAGCCAGCAAGCAGAGCATTATACCAACAAGAAGAAGAGAGTATCATGCCAAGGAGTGGAAAGAAGAGAGCATTATGCCAGCAAGAAGAGAGCATTATGCCAGGAGGTAGAGAGAAAGAAGAGAGCATAATGCCAGGAGGTAGAGAGAAAGAAGAGAGCATAATGCCAGCACGAAGAGAGCATTATGCCGGCAAGCAGTATGTCAGCAAGAAGAGAGCATTGTGCCAGCAAGAAGAGAGCATTATGCCGGCAAGCAGAGCATTATGCCAGCAAGAAGAGAGCATTATGCCAGCAAGAAGAGAGCATTGTGCCAGGAAGAAGAAGAGAAGAAGAAGAGAGCATCATGCCAGCACGAAGAGAGCATCATGCCAGGACGAAGACAGCATTATGCCGGCAAGCAGTATGTCAGCAAGAAGAGAGCATTGTGCCAGCACGAAGAGAGCATCATGCCAGCACGAAGAGAGCATCATGCCAGCACGAAGAGAGCATTATGCCGGCAAGCAGTACGGCAGCAAGAAGAGAGCATTATATCAGCAAGAAGAGAGCATTATGCCAGCAAGGAGAGAGCATTATGCCAGCAAGGAGAGAAGAAGAAGAGAGCATCATGCCAGCAAGAAGAGAGCATTATGCCAGAAAGGAGAGAGTATTATGCCAGCAAGAAGAGAGGAATAAGAGAGCAATATGCCAGCAAGAAGAGAGCATTATGCCAGCAAGAAGAGAGGACTAAGAGAGCATTATGCCAGCAAGAAGAGAGGAATAAGAGAGCATTATGCCAGCAAGAAGAGAGCATTATGCCAGCAAGAAGAGAGGAATAAGAGAGCATTATGCCAGCAAGAAGAGAGCATTATGCCAGCAAGAAGAGAGCATTATGCCAGCAAGAAGAGAGCATTATGCCAGCAAGAAGAGAGCATTATGTCAGCAAGAAGAGAGCATTATGCTAGCAAGAAGAGAGCATTATGCCAGCAAGAAGAAAGCATCCATTCATCAATCAATCAATCTATCAATCAATCATTCAGATGTAAAAGGCCAGTGATGATATACTCTCAAAAGAAAACAGTCTCTTTCGGCAGGTCGATCAATCAATCTGTCAATCAATCAATCAACCAATCGTTCAAATGCTTAAGGCCAGCCTGACATACACTCTTATAAGAAAACATATTATCTCTCGACTGTTCAATCAAACAATCAATTAATCAGATGCAAAACGCCAGTGCTGATATACTTTTACAAGGAAACATAGTTTCTCTTGGCTGGTCAATCAATAATCAATCAATCAATCAATCAATCAATCAATCATCAATCAATCAATCAGTCAGTCAAACTGTTGGTTTTACTATTTGAGAGGACTTTGTCAGTGATGTGGGTCCACTTCACGCTTAAAAACGTCTCAGTATTTGCAGTATATGCAGTTATCACACTATAGGCTACATGGAGCTAGCTGATTCTTTAACATTAAAAAAATAATAATAATAATACACCAAGTACCATATCTTTTGACCTACATATTAATGCATGGTTGCGAGCGCGCAGAAAACCCCCCCCCGCGCGCGCGCACCTACGCACGCACGCACACAGA
>CM054151.1:25045108-25047608 GCA_028751875.1 Rapana venosa | reverse complement strand
GTTTGTGTACAAGAATGGGAGTCGAATGTTTGCCTTCCAATTTGTGTCTCCGCTATGTGATGCATACTGCCATTCAGTGCGTTGAACGAATACTTAAATCATTGGCATCTTTGTGTGTGTGCGCCCGTGCTTGCTTGCGTGCGTGTGTGTGGGAGGGGGGTGGTAGTGGTGGTGGTAGTTTTGGGAGGTAGGGAGTGGGGGATATGAGGGCAGTATCTCTACTGAGGTGTCCATCCGAGGGGATATTCCCTTAACGAAAATACTGACACTGTTTTCACTATCATGATGGTCCTCCCGATGGTGAGACTGTAATCGAAAGTTCTGTGTTCGAGTGCGAACATAGGCAGCCGAGCATCTGCCTTCCGCACACGCTGAAAGCCCAGCTGTCTTTCATACAAAAGTAGAACAGCTAGCGAGGGCTAGTGGTGTGAATCAGACCCACTATTATGATCTGAACTAAGAATGGGGATTTTTTACGATATCCCAGGTCAACTTCACACACACACACGCACACGCACACACACACACACACACACACACACACACACACACACACACACACACACACACACACACACACACACACACACACAGAGTCAACTTCGCACACACACACACACACACATATGCAGAAGATCAAATAATATGCACGTTAGAGATCCCATAATTCATGTCAGCGTTCGGAAACACGAATGCACCCAGCATACATCCCCGAAGTTGGAATGCGGCTACCTTCATGGTGGGCAACAATAAAACAACAAGAAACCAAAACCGGTGGCAATCGCAAAATCTCACCATTGGTGAACCTCAGAGCTCTAGCCGAGGAACGAGGAGAAAAACAACAATCTGTACAAGGCCAGAGCATGTGATCCACCACATGTAACCAGCCCAAGAGACCCAACCTGAACATCTCAGTGCCAGAGCATGGGACCCACCACATTTAACCAGCCCAAGAGACCCATCCTCAACATTTCAGTGCCTTACCCCCAACGACTTCTCAGGGAGTTTAGGGAAGAAAAGGAATGTCTACGACATCCCGTGAGCGTCTGTAGGTGTTTGTACAGTGACCTGCAATTTGTTTGAACCATGACCTTTGAATAAACATAGACGTGTGTGTGTGTGTATGTGTGTGTGTGTGTGTGTTGTGTTGTGCGTACGTGCGCGCGCTCACAGATCGTAAGTCCTTTGCAGTATAAACTGTGACTACTCAGGTAGGTGTAATCATGTGTGCAGGTGGCCCTGTTCATTGACGTGGTGGTCAAACACCTGTCCAACCTCAAGTTCAGCACGGTGGATCAGTGTATCCTTTCTTTACCCCCCCCCCCCCCCCCCACACACACACACAGAGTCATGTTTATGTATATAGTGTGGATTCATGTATCCTTTGTTCACATGCAGTCAGGGCTTGTCATGGTGTTTACGTTTACAGCGAAACCGACCACAAACACAGACCATAGTAGACAGAAGTGTAGTGTAGTGTAGTGTAGTTAAGTGTAGTGCAGCGTAGTGCAGCGTAGTGTAGTGTATGTAGTGTAGTGTAGTGTAGTGTAGTGTGGTGTGGTGTAGTGTAATATGGTGTGTGGTGTGGTGTGTGGTGTGGTGTAGTGTAGTGTGGTGTAGTATTGTGTGGTGTGATGTGTTGTGGTGCATTGTGGTGTAGGGTGGGGTGGAGTGGTGTGTGTGGTGTGGTGTGTGTGATGTGGTGTGGTGTGGTGTAGTATGGTGTGGTGTGGTGTGATGTATTGTGGTGTAGGGTGGTATGGTATGGTGTGGTGTGGTGTGGTGTGTGTGATGTGGTGTGGTGTGATGTGGTGTAGAGTGGCGTGGTGTGTAGTGTGGTGTGGTGTGGTGTAGTGTGGCGTAGTGTACTGTACTGCACTGTTGTGTAGTGTAGCGTATTGCACTGGAGTATAGTGTAGTGTAGTGTAGTGTAGAGTAGTGTTGTGCAGTGCAGTGCAGTGTAGTGTAGCGTAGTGTAGTATAGTGTATTGTAGTGTAGTGCAGACAGAGGAGAAAGTGGGCCGACGACATCCGTGATTGGACAGGGGAGGACTTCAGTGTCACCCAGGCACTCGCCCACGACCGCGCTAAGTGGAGCCAGCTGGTCCACCGTTCGTCCACCATGCAGCGCCCCCACGACCCTGGCGGGTTACGGGGAACAGTGAACAGTGAACAGTGTAGTGCACTGTAGTGTAGCGTAGTATAGTGTAGTATAGTGTAGCAGATACACGCCTGCATGCGTGCATGTGTGTATATGCATGTATTTTACGTATGTACAAACGCACGTGTGTGCTGTCCTTGACGTGGAAACAGCTATACAGCAATGTGGGGAGGAAGGCTGTCTGGCTGTCTCTCTTATCTACCTCCTTCTATTCAACGTCGGCTTCGTCATCATCGCCTCTGCCTTCGTCGTCTATGAGGTCAGCCCGTCTGACAAAATAGTTGTAAGAGATTTAAAGTAGTAGCAGCAGCAGCAGTGGTAGTAGTAGTAGTAGTAGTA
>CM054151.1:25032608-25042608 GCA_028751875.1 Rapana venosa | reverse complement strand
GGTGGATGGGTGGGTGGATGGATACATGGATTTGGGGGGATGGATGGGAGGCAGGGTGGGTGGATGGATGGATGGATGGAAGATGGATGGATGGATAGAGGGAAGGAGGGAAGGAGGGATAGATGGAAGGATGGATTGATGGATGAGTGGATGGATGGATGGGTGGGTGGATGGATTGGTGGATGGATGGATGGATTGGAGGATGGATGGGTGGATGGATGGACAGATGGATGGATAGAGGGAGGGAGGAGGGATAGATGGAGGGAGGGAGGGATGGATGGATGGAAAGAATGGATGGATGGATGGGTGGATGGATGGATGGATGGATGAGGGATGGATGGATAGATGGATGGGTGAATGGATGGATAGATGGGTGGAGGGATGGATGGATGGATGGATAGATGGATGGGTGGGTGGGTGGGTGGATAGATGGATGGGTGGGGGGGTGGATGGATAGATGGATGGAGGGATGGATGGATGGATAGATGGATGGGTGGGTGGGTGGGTGGGTGGATAGATGGATGGGTGGGTGGGTGGATGGATAGATACATGGATGGGTGGATGGATGGGTTTGTGGATGGGAGGCAGGGTGGGTGGGTGGATGGATGGATGGAGGGATAGATGGATGGATGGATAGAGGGAGGGAGGGATGGACAGATGGAGGGATGAATGGATGGAGAGATGGATGGGTGGATGGATGGATGGATGGATTGGAGGATGGATGGATGGGCGGATGGATGGGTGGATGGATGGAAGGAAGGAAGGATGGATGGATGGATAGATGTAGGGATAGATGGATGGATGGATGGATGGATGGATATATGGGTGGATGGATATATGGATGGATGGATAGAGAGATGGATGGATGGATGGATGGATGGGTGGGTGGGTGGGTGGATGGGTGGGTGGATGGATGAGTGGATAGATGGAAGGATGGATGGATGGAAGGAAGGATGGATGGTTAGAGGGAGGGAGGGAGAGATGGATGGATGGATGGAAGGAAGGATAGATGAACGGGTGGATAGATGGACGGATGGATGGAAGGATGGATGGATGGATAGATGGATGGGTGGATGGATCGATGGATGGATAAGATACTGCTCTGCAGGTAGACGCATAGAACCGATAACTAGGTGAATGAATGAATGATTGATTGATTGAATAAGATACTATCCTATTGTTATTGTTGTTGTTTGTTATTGGTTCAGTCACTGACTGACCAACTGACGAACTGACAGACAATCAACAAAGGATTGAATGGATAAATGGTCTTCAATATCTAAGGCCAAAGATTTTGTTTGATATCCAATGTCAAAGCCTGGCCTTAAATTTATCCTTATTCGAAAAAGATAATCTAGAAAGCAACGAATGTCAGTACAGACATAATTATGCCCATGAATGCAATGAGAGACGTATATTTGGTATGGCTGTGAACAGTACTAATTCAGCGTGAATACCCTTGTAAATCGCATGAAGTTGAAAGTAAAATGAAATCAAGGTGGATACTATATATTTAGACAGACATACGGACAGACGGATAAGCGGACATACAGACCAACGACGGATGGATAGACAGAGACGTAAAATTGGAGATGCACTGATATTTCTGATACTTTATCCAGTTCCAGAGTTTGGCGTTTCGGAAAATCAATTTCAAGTACTCTTTCTTCAGAACAGACAGGTAAGAGGAATTCAGTTCTGCTACCTATCTACTTGACAGCCTGACCACCTACCTTCCTACCTACTAACCAAACACCCATTTAGTTTGAAAACGAATGAACGAATGAATAAATAAATAAGCAAATTAATGTATGAATAGATAGAAAAATAGAAATAAGCAAACTAATGTATGAATAGATATTAAAAAAAACCCCACACCAGATATTCAAATAAATGTAACTTTAAAAAAGCATTTTGCTTTCTTCATCATTGAAACTTTGAGTTAATTTGATGATAAAAACAAAGCATTTATGAAAAATGTTATGTTAAGATTTGTATGTTAGCCTTTTAGTTCATGGCAGTGAATTTGCTTTTTGTATTCGTAAATGAAGGATTCACAAAGAAATTCATAATTAAACGTTTGAACACTTTTGGCTAAGAAGCAATTCTGTAGCTCTGAAAGTCACAGCAATTGCTTTCCCTGGGGAGAGTTGACTACCATAGAACAAGTTGATGGACTACTTGTTTGAGGGAGTGAATCGTAGTGTGTGTGTGGGGTGGTGGTGGTGTGGTGTGTGTGGTGTGTGTGTGTGTGCGTGCGTGCGTTGTGTGCGTTTGTGTGTATGTATGTGTGTGTGTGCTGAGAGAGAGAGAGTATACGTGTGCAATTTCATGCATACGCATGCATGTTGCGTGTGTGCACGCACTTGTGTGTGTATGTGCATGTGTTTATTTATTTATATTTATTTTATTCTTTTATATATCGAGGATAATGGAATAAGCGCTTATGTGCTTTTTTTTACATCCAGTCCCCGTGTGTATGCGGTTTTGTCAATTTTGTCATCTGTTCCCACCGGCACACAATAGCCTACTCTTACGAAAAGCGGAACACGATTTAACGTGTGCGCAAGATGTTCTGTGTATGTATGTGCGTGCTTGCGCGCCCGCGCCCGCGCGCGTGTGTGTATGGTTTCTTTCACCCTCTGTCTGTCTTTTTTGGTATCAAATCTCCCAGATAAAACCACAGGGAATAAAGCAGTCATCAAAACTCCACTGTTCCATGTGCAGGGACAAACGAGACTTTGTGTCTGGCGGTGCGGCGGCGGGTGTTGCAGGTATGACTGCTGAATTGGTAATATAGAACATACACACACACACACACGCACGCGCGTGCACGCACACACGGACGCATACATACATACTCACACACACGCACGCACTCACGCATACACACACGCATACACACACGCATGCGCATATACACAAACGCACTTAATGTGAATAGACGTTAAACTGAAGATATCACGCACGCACACACGCACACACGCACACACGCGCACACACACATACTTGACTTGACTTCACACACACATACCGCACGCACGCACGCATGCATGCACATACTTGACTTGATTTGACTTGACTTCTCACAATAATTATGCGGAATACAAAACAAAACAACAAATAGATCAATAAATAAAATAAATAAAAATAAACAACACAACACACACATACACACGACAGATACTCACCACACGACACGACACGACACGACACGACACCGACACGACACGACACACACACACACACACGCACGCACGCACGCACGCACGCACGCACGCACGCACGCACGCACGCACACCTCACCACACCATGCCACACACACACACACACACACACACACACACACCACACCACATCACACCACACCATACAACACACCACACCACACACACACACACGCGCGCGCGCACGCACGCACGCATGCACGCACGCACACCACACCACACCACACCACACCACACCACACCACCACCACACCACACCCACCACACCACACCACACCACACCACACCACACCACACACACACACCACCACCACACCACCACCACCACCTCCTCCGCCTCCTCCTGCTGCTGCTGCTGCTGTGTCTATAACTGCGAGTGTGTCCCTATATGGTTGTGTGTATATATATGTACAGCGGCTTTCGGGGCCCCTATCGGTGGCGTGTTGTTCAGCCTGGAGGAAGGATCGTCATTCTGGAACCAAGCTTTGACCTGGAGAACGGTGAGACCACAGACGTTAGCATTATTTTTAAAAATTTTTATTTATTTATTCTTTTATTTCGAGGATAATGGAATAAGTATTCATGTGCTTTTTTAACATCCAGTCCTCAAGTGTATGCAGTTTTGTAAATTGTGTCATCCGCTCCCACCGGCATACAATGGCCTACTCTTTCGAAAAGCGGAACGGGTTTCAGCGTGTGCGCAAGATGTTCTGCGTGTGGTCGCACACGGGATCTCGGTTTGTAGTCTCATCCGATGGACTTTTTGGGAGAGTGGAGTCGGCACTGATGAGGTTTATGTAACAATGCTGCCATGGAAGTACATCTGCTTTGAGGCTATGTGACAGGACTGTACCCCACGCTTCCTACCATAATTATATCCCGGCGTCAACCGGGCTGAGAGATACAGACATCATGCAGTATTAGTCAAATAATTGGAGCACAACTCTCAAAATCGCGTCCACAAAGTTGGATGAAGCTTGACTGTATTGTAATTGCCCTTCATGGGATGATTAAAGTGATTTTGACTTGACTTGACTGTGTGGTCCCAGTCTTCTCCATGAGCCCACAGCAAGTAGGGTAGGAGCCAGCCGGAGTCCGAAAAAGTCAAAATGATTTTCCCGTTTGTTCTTTTCTTTTTGTGCGCGAACAGATATATTCATAACATCTTGAGCACGCATCAAAAACTCATTACTCTTTCTTAGAAAAGAAGGCTTGCTTAGTATGTATGACACGAGCATACTCAGCATGCAATATACGATGTGTAGAGAGATGGGCTCCGCCAGGTTCAACTTGTCATCCCCCAGGGAGTAAACAAGAGAGAGAGAGAGCGAGAGAGAGAGAGAGAGAGAGAGAGAGAGAGAGAGAGAGAGATTTATTAATTATTTTATATCGAGGATAATGGAATAAGCACTCATGTGCTTTTTTACATCCAGTTCCCGTGTGTATGAGGTTTTGTCAATTTTGTCATCTGTTCCCACCGGCACACAATGGCCTACTCTTTCGAAAAGCGGAACAGGATTTAACGTGTGCGCAAGATGTTCTGCATGCGTTCGCACACGGGGCTTCGGTCTATAGTCTCATCCGAAGGACTATGAGAGAGAGAGAGAGAGAGAGAGAGAGAGAGAGAGAGAGAGAGAGAGAGAGAGAGAGAGAGAGAGAGAGAGAGAGAGAGAGAGAGACACACAATTGACACAATTTTATTGCTATTTAGCAATCAAGCCATATAGCGCTGCGGCGCGGTAACAACGATATCGAACGCGACGCGATTACAATGACATGGAAACCATGGCAGTGGTGGTATGTACATCAAGATTCGATACATTATTGTCTGTGTCTCAAGTGTCTCAATTTTCAAACCAGCCTTTCCTTTTCCAGTCTACAGCCAGCGAAGTCAGCCCATGTAAGACCGGATCAGGTCCCGAAGATGATGTAACTCCTGCTCAGCACTCGGCACCACTGTCTCTGTGTGTTGTGTGTTAGTACACTGTTTCCCTTTACGAAGTCTGGCAAGCCTGACACGTTCTTCTGGCAACATGTTTTTCTCTTCTTGCTTGATGTACCAGAACACACACTTAGATTCCTCGCCAGGATCTCCATTCCAAGAGTATTCCAGGATGATGTCATCTGATTCACACATCACAATGTTTTGATCAACCGAACTATGTACCACCACCTTTCGAAACCGTGTGTTTCTCTTGCTGTCCCTTAATCGACGCTGTACACGTTTGTCAGTTAGAGTAGACACATACTGTTTCACAATACCAGTATCAGTATCAGAGTCATCCACTGTGCAGCCAACTGTCAGCTCTTCCTGCACATCAGACGCCTCAGAAGACACACTGATCTTTCTGTCTGTTGCTGCATCACACAGTAGATCAAGTGAATCTGGTGTGGCTGAGGCATTCAATTCACTGCTGACACATAGTTCTGTGTACACACTGGTTTGTTTTCCTTCTGTTTCCACATCGAGCAGGGAGTCAATGTTACACAAGACCGGCTCTTCCAAGACACTGTTATTGTCACAATGGCGACTTGCCTGTCTTTCTTGGTGTTGTCTACTTCTTTGAACATCGCGACGTCTTTGACAAGGGGGTTTCTTGCGATAGTACTGAACACGGGAGTTACGGTTCAGCACCGGGTCCGCCATTTCTGTTGACACTGGCTTGTCAGCTGGCTTCATTCGCAAGACGAACACAACACTGCCGCTCTCCCCCGCGACTTTCCAACTCGATACGACGTTGTCGATCAGCAGGGCGTTTAAAGTTGTTATTACAGTAGCTGGAAGGCCAGTAACTGACATTTTGAAGCTAAAATGCAAAAATTTGCAGCAGCTTACTAACAGCACACCCGTTCAGTTCTCGTCCCGTCACGTCGTCCGAGAGAGAGAGAGAGAGAGAGAGAGAGAGTTCTTTTATTTGGAGGATAATGAATAATTACTCATATGCCTACATCCAGTCCTCCCCTTTATCAGGGACGCATCTTGAAAATAAAAGAGAGTGAGAGAGAGAGATGTACAAACGTTTAAAATTTTTATTTTATTTTATCCTTTTATATCGAGGATAATGGAATAAGCACATATTATGTGCTTTTTAACATCCAGTCCCCGTGTGTATGCGGTTTTGTAAATTCTGTCATCTGTTCCCTCTGGCACACAATGTCCTACTCTTACGCAAAACGGAACAGGGTGTAACGTGTACAGTGAGAGAGAGAACTCGAACTTTCGAACTCGAACTTTTTATTGAGAGTAAATGGATAAGCTCAGGGCTTTTTTACACCATGCTCTTAAAAAAACACAAAAAAAACAAAAAAAAACAACCCACCAACAACAATCAAAAACCACCAAAAAACAAAACAAAAACCCAAACAAACAAAAACCCAACAACAACTCCCCCCCCCCATCCCCAAACAAACCCGCAAACAATCATTATCAACAGTTTTAAAGACACCAAAATGAAAATTCAAAATTGATTATTATAATCAAACACTATAAATGAGAACTAGATACAATGACGATGAATGTCATACAAGGGAGACAATGGAGAAGGAAAGAAAAGCAAACAAACAAACAAACACAGACAAACAAGTATTTAAAAAAACAAAAACAAAAAAAAACAACACCACCACCACACACACACAACCACAGAGAGAGAGAGAGAGAGAGAGAGAGAGAGAGATGTACAACAGTGTGTGTGTGTGTGTGTGTGTGTGTGTGTGTGTGTGTGCGTGCGTGTGTGTGTGTGTGTTGTGTGTGCGTGTGCGTGTGCGTGCGCGTGCGTGCGTGCGTGCGTGCGTGCGCGCGCGCGCGCGCGTGTGTGTGTGTGTAGTTTTTCTGTTCCATGGCAGCCACGTTCTCCTTGAACTTTTTCCTGTCGGGTTTGGACAGCAAGTCCTGGGGCTACTTCTACCTGCCTGGCCTCATCGACTTCGGAATCTTCAAGGTAAGATGTGATGTGGTGTGGTGTGGTGTGATGTGGTGTGATGTGATGTCGTGTGGTGTGATATGATGTGGTGTGATGTAGTGTGATGTGTGGTGTGATATGATGTGGTGGGATGTGGTGGGATGTGGCATGGTACACTGGACAGCAAGTCATGGGATACTTCTACCTGCCTGGCCTTATCGACTTCGGAATCTTCAAGGTAAGATGTGATGTAATGTGGTGTGATGTGATGCGATGTGGTGTGATGTGATGTGGTGTGATATGGTGTGGTGTGATGTGGCATGGTACACTGGACAGCAAGTCATGGGATACTTCTACCTGCCTGGCCTTATCGACTTCGGAATCTTCAAGGTAAGATGTGATGTAATGTGGGTGTTGATGTGATGGGGATGTGATGTGTGTGATGTGATGGTGTGGTGTGTATGTACCTGACAGCAATCTTGGATATTCTACTGCCTGGTTATCGAATTCGAATCTTAAAGGGTAAGATGGTGTTTGATGTGATGTGATGTGATGCGATGCGTGTGGTTTGATGTGTGATGTGAGTGTGATGTGTGTGGTGTGGTGTGATGTGGTGAAGTGATGTGATGTGATGTGATGGATGGATACACTGGACAGCAAGTCATGGGATACTTCTACCTGCCTGGCTCATCGATTTCGGAATTTCAAGGTAAGATGTGATGATGAGTGTGTGATGTGAGTGTGTGAAGTGTGGTGTGGTGTGATGTGATGTAATTTTTTATGGTACAATATGATGTGATGTGTCATGATAGGGTCCTTTGCACTAAAATGTTTATCGTGTTATGTTATATCATAGTATATTGTATCGTATTATATCGTATCGTATCGTGTCATATCATGTCATGTCATATCACATCATATCATATCATATATTATATCATACCATATCATATCATATGTCATATTATATCATATTATACCATACCATATCGTATCATATAATATCATATCATATCACATCATATCAAACAGGTATTGTATTGTATTTGAATTATGTTGAATTGTATTGTTTTACATTGCATTGTATCGCTTTGCGTTGCATTGCATTGTTTTGCATTGCATTGCATTATACACATTATATTATCTGTTTTGTGTCGTATTGCAAATTTTATTGTATTGTACTGCTTTATAACAGCAGTTACCTTTTGTACGAGACTAGTCGTTTTCCCTGGAAAAAAAAACCACGTCGTCATCATCTAATTTTGGCCCACCCTTCCACTTCACTTTTCACTTCTTTGTTTGCATGTTAGACTATGACAGTAGCCTTTATACAAAACTTTGTGCCCAAGAGATCTGGGTTCTTTCGTGTATGGCTATGTCAATAGCTTTTATGATAGACTCTTGTCAGAAATATCTGGATTCTTTCCAATGAGGCTGTATGACAGTAGCTTTTTATACAATCTTTCTGCGAGAGAGAGACCTGGGCTGTTTCATGTGTGTCTATAACAGAAGCTTATAATACAGACTTTTTTGCGCAGAAAGATCCGAGTTCTTTAACCTATCTACATACTCATTCCGTGTGCTGAGAAAACAACAACAACACCCAACAACAACAAGAAGAATAACAAGAACAACAACAACAACAGCAACAACAACAACGACGACGACGACAACAGCAGCAGCAACAAAAAAACAACAAACAACGACGACGACGACGACAACAACAACAGCAACAACAACAACAACAACAACAACAACAACAACAGCAACAAACAACAACAACAAACAACCACCACCACAACCACCACCACCACAACAAAACAAACAACCACAACAACAAACAAACAAACAAACAAACAAACAAACGACAACGATGTGGATGATGATGATTGATGGCTCTGCTCTGCTACTACCGACAGTGCCAGAGCAGCGAGGACGAAGGGTGCAGCCTGTGGAGCGCGGCAGACCTGCTCATCTTCATCGTGATGGGCTGTGTGGGCGGACTGCTGGGCGCCCTCTTCAACTGCATCAACAGGCTCCTCACCGTCTACCGCATGAAGCACGTGCAGAAGAAGAGGAAGGTCGTCAGGTAGGACAGGTGTGGGGGGTGGGAGGGGGGGGGTAGGTGGAGAGATTGGGGGGAGGGGGGGATGGGGGATGGGGTGGGGGGTGGTGGGGGAAGGGAGGGAGAGAAGGGGGGGTAAGAGAGAGGGAGATGGAGAGAGATAAGGAGGGAGAGAGGGAAGGAGGGGGTAAGAGAGAGGGAGGGAGAGAGAGAGACAGAGAGAGACAGACAGACAGACAGACAGATAGAGACAAAGACAGACATAGAGAGACAGGCAGAGAGACAAAAAGAGGGAGGAGGCATGGTGGAAAGAGAGAGAGAGAGAGAGAGAGAGAGAGAGAGAGAGAGAGAGAGAGAGAGAGAGAGAGAGACACACACACACACACACTTTAAAATTATTTTTAAAAAAACATTGTTTGAAAATTAAAACTAAACACACAAAAATTTGTGACATCTTGTTAGGTGCTTTTTATGAAAGTTTGAATAAATAATATGTTTGCAAAGTAAAATAATAACAAAGTGATATATATATATATATATATATATATATATATATACATATATATATATATATATATATATATATATATATATATATATATATATAAAATGTAAGGTGACAGTGGAAAAAGTGAATTTTGGCGTTGAATGAAAAAAAAGTTTGTGTGTGTGTCCAAGTAAACAGCATCCCTCCCCCCCAAAAAAAAGAAGAAAAAAACCCCAAACAAAAACAACAGAAGAACAATAATTAGCGCAGAGGTAGAAAACTGGAGAAACCAAAAAATAATTAATTGATAATTGTTCTGTTG
>CM054151.1:24985108-25030108 GCA_028751875.1 Rapana venosa | reverse complement strand
CTATGGCCGGTTTGTGGCCACCATGCTGGAAACGTTAGTATAGTACTGTCTTTGTCTTTGGGGGATTGTGTTCCTATCTTTTGGGTTTTTTTGGTTTTGCTCTGTGTGTGTGTGTTGGGGTGGTGGTGGGTGTGGGTGTGTGGGTGGGGGGTGGGGTGGTGGTGGTGGTGTGTGTGTGTGGTGTGTGTGTGTGTATGTTTATGTGTGTGTGTACGTGTGTGTAGGTGGGGGATGTACATTATATATATATATATATATATATATATATATATATATATATATATATATATATATATATATATATATATATAAAAAATAAATAATGTATGTATGTATGTATGTGTATGTAGGTTTGGGGATGTGTGTTTATGTATGTATATATATATATATATATATATATATATATATATATATAATATATAATATATATATATATATATATAGTGTGTGTGTGGGGGTGGGTGGGTGGGGGATGTATATTTATTTATTTATTTATTTATACCACTTTAAGTCACGAGATTTCTCTGCGTGAAATTCGGGCTGCTCTCCCCGGGGAGAGCACGTCGCCACAAGAGCAGCGCCACCCCTTTTTTTTTTTTTTTTTTTTTTTTTTTTTTTTTTTTTTTTGGTCTGCAACTGTATTTCTTTCCCTACCAGAGTGGCTTTTTTCTAAGAATTTTGCCAGGGACAACTCTCTTGTTGCCGTGGGTTCTTTTTCGTGCGCTGCATAATTTTCTGTAACACACGGGACCTCGGTTTATCGTCTCATCCGAAAGACTATATATATATATATATGTGTGTATATGTGTATGTATCTGTATGTGTATGTATCTGTATATGTGTGTGTTAGTGTGTGTGTGTGTCTGTCCGTCCGTCTGTCTGTCTGTATGTATGTATGTATATATGTATGTATGTGTTTGTCCTTTTCTGCCTCTGCCTCTCTCGGTCTGTTTGTCTCTCTGGCCTTCTGTTGATCTGTTTGTGTCAGTATCTGTGCCTCTGTCTGTACCTCTGTTTTGGTGTCTGTCTGTCTGTCTCTCTTGGTGCCTGTGCATGTATCTCTGTCTTCGTATTTGTTTCTCTCTGTCTGTCTGTCTTTTTTAGTCTCTCTCTTTCATAATAACTCTTTTGACTTGTTTATTAAGATATTTGATGCACAAATACAACCCACTGTGTTATATGGTGCAGAAATTTGGGGCTTGGATGCAGCTGTAACACATTGTGAATCAGTGCACCTCTTTGCTTTAAAGCAGTTTTTAGGCTTAGATAGACGTACACCCAATGATCTTGTTTCACTATGTGAAACTAATAGATATCCTCTCTCTATTAATGCTGCTGTAAGATGCGTTAGATATTGGATTAAGATTCTGCATATGAATGAGAGCAGGCTGCCTTCTAAATCCTACAAGATACTTTATGATCTAGATGTCAAAGGGAAAAACAACTGGGCTACGCAAATACGTACCTGTTTGTGTGAACTCGGGTTTGGATTTTTTTGCTCAATCAAGGAGTTGGAAATTGTAGAGAGTTTATTAACGCTTTCAGACAAAGATTGATTGACTGCCGATGGCAACAATGGAGTGATCATATACAAAGCAGTGAAATATTTCAAATGTACAGACAATTTATAAGTTCGTATGGTGTCAAACCTTATCTAAAACTTGATATGGATATACATTTGAAAAGAATTATGTCTAAGTTTAGACTTGGTGTATCAGATATAAATGTTCATAAATTCAGATACAGAGAACATGATATTGATGACCTCAGGCTGCTATGCCCATTATGTAAGCAAGCACCGGAGGATGAAGTACATTTTGTGTTGTGTTGTCCGGTATTAGAGGATGTTAGGCAGAATTACATCCCTGTTAAATATAGTAGACAGCCTAATTTTTTTTGACTCTGTTTACTCCTGGCATCAAGTCATCATGAGGTTGTGCACAGCCTCACTTTATATTTGTGTAAAGCTTTCAGAATAAGAGAGATATTGTTATCCTAAGTAATATTTTTGTAACTGACATTTTGTTATACAGTAACATTTTGTCATTACTATTGCTTTTACCCCCCACCAAAATACTAAGCAGTTCGGCAACCCTCTTCATGTATGGGCCAACGGCCTTTTTGTGAATAAATCATTCGAGTTCGAGTTCTAGTTCTCTGTCTCTCTGGAATCCCTACCCCTGCCTTTCCATTTTCCCAACTATGAAGATTTTTCTTGTGTTTAGTGTTGTGGATCTTAGTTTTTCTTACTGTTGTAGAAAAGTTTTTCTTTCACCTCTTGTAGCGTAGCTCAAGGACAAGATGCAGACACAGGTACTGTGTGCAGAAGTATTCAGACGTGTGCTCTGTGTGTGTGTGTGTGTGGTGTGTGTGTGTGTGTGTGTGTGTGTGTGTGTGTTGCTGTGTGTGTGTGTGTGTGTGTGTGTGTGTGTGTGTGCGTGCTGTGTGTGTGTGTGTGTGTGTGTGTATGTGTGTGTGTGTATGTGTTCTGTGTGTGTGTATGTGTGTGTGTGTGGTGTGGTGTGTGTGTGTGTGTGTGTGTGTGTGTGTGTGTGTGTGTGCTGTGTGTGGTGTGTGTGTGCTGTGTGTGTGTTGTGTGTGTGTGTGTGTGTGTGTGTGTGCTGTGTGTGTGTGTGTGTGTGTGTTGTGTGTGTGGTGTAGTGGTGTGTGTGGTTGTGTGTGTGTGTGTGTGTGTGTAGTGTGTGTGGTGTGCTGTGTGTGTGTGTGTGTGTGGGATGTGGGTGTGCTCATGTGTGTGTTGTGTGTGCTGTGTGGCTGTGTGTGTGTGGTGGATGTGCGAGTGTTCGCTACAAGAGCGTGTACTCTGGAACCTATGCCCTGGTTGGCGCTGCAGCCTTCCTTGGGGGCATAGTGCGCATGACCATCAGCCTCACTGTCATTCTGATTGAATCCACCAATGAAATTTCCTACGGCATGCCCATCATGTTGGTGCTTATGGTAAGTTTAAGTCCCCTGGTTTTCTATTGGACAAAGGTTCTAACTGAATCCACCAATGAAATCTATTATGGCATGTCCATCATGCTGGTGCTTATGGTAAGTTTATGTCTCCTGGTTTTCTATTGGACAAAGGTTCTAACTTAATCCATCAATGAAATATCCTCTGACATGTCCATCGTGTCTGTGTTCATGGGAAACTCATTGTCTCCTGGTTTTGTATTTGTCCACTAGTGAAATATGAAATGATGTAGTCTTTATGTCGATGCATATGGTGAGTCGTATGCATAAACGTATATAGAGAACTGTTGGTTATTTATCTACTTCGTTTGACTTCCATAGTAACTGCAGATTTTCGTTCATGATCAAGGAATGAGCCATGACAGATTAATAAGAAAACTCATGAAATCAATCATTTCTTCTAGGATCTCTCCTAGGAACTGAAAAAAGCCTCTAATTTATCTACCACGTAAATAGACAGGTTACGAAACGAGACTTTTGGGGGTTAAAATCAAGTAGAACATTTTATTTCTGTGTTACCGAAGGTACATAAAAGATCACTATAGTTAAAAACCGACCAAACAAGACTGGCTTTTGAAGATAACAACTACTTGAAATGTTGGGAAAATACACAGGCACTATGGAAATCGGGCTTTCCCCAGCAAAACGCTCCTATGTAACACAGAAATTTGTGTGCGTTGCAACAAGACGTGACAGAAAATTTTGAAGCAAAATATTCAAACAACTCGTTGGGGTGGACTGGAAGTCCATATGGTCAAACCTTATCAATAAAAGCATGTAGCATAACACTCAAAAATACAAGTACGCTTTATTTCTGTGTGTGTATGTGTGCGCGCGCGCGCGTGTGTGTGTGCGCGCACGCGTGCGTGTGTGTAATAGAATTATTCCACACTATAGTTGTACATAAGGTGAAAATATGACTACAACGACGAAAACGACGACGACGACGATGATGATGAAAGTGATAATGATGGTTTGTGCATGTGTGCGTGCGTTCGTGCGTTTTTGCGTGCATGTGTGTGTACACAGGTTGCCAAATGGGTAGGGGACCTGTTCAACAAGGGCCTGTACGACATTCACATTGACCTGAAGCAGGTTCCTTTACTGGAATGGGAAACACCGCCAAATGTGGCCAGGTATCTGCCCCCTCCCCCTTCACCCACTCCCTCCAACCAACCGTTTCCTCTTCCCCCGGCTTTGTACTCATAAAACCTTAGTGGTTGGTGGGTGTATAAATGATATAACATGAAATAACCACAAAAGGCCATATCAGGGCTGTCACCTTATGTTAACTTCAGCAACTCCAATAATATCCACCTCAATTTCAACGTCAACATCATCTAATTCTTTGAAATATCTAAGACCGTCAATCTGAAAGATAAAAAAGTTTAAGAACAGAGTACCTTAATTATTTCTTTCCTTAAGCCTAATAAAACCAGGCCGTTCTGAGGACGCCAGCCATTCCGCTTGATTTATTACCAACGGGTTACAAATATAAAGCGTAAAAAAGGACAATGAACACTTCATTATATAAAGACATAGCAAAAATGCCATATGGGCTAACAACACTGCGGAACAGACCTTCGACGCCTATCCCAGTGTTTACAATGTCCCTACCAGGTCATCAGAACAAAACAACACAGACAAGATTACCCCCAACATTTTTTTGCAGTTATTAGACATTTCATTCGTAAGCACTATTACAGAGCCCATAAGAAGACTAATAATTTAAATAACATGCAGGTAGCCCAACTTAAAGAGCATGTAAGACTAAGTTAAACACTGCCAGAAACAGTGGGCGAACTTTTGTTCTTTTGGTGTTGTTGTTTTCTCTGTGTGTGTTTGTTTGATTGAGTGGCTGGCTAGCACTGTCTTTGAGATTTAATCGACCTGCAACTAAAAACACTGCATATGCGTACAGGTTGAAGGCGCGTGACATCGTGGAGAAGCGCCGTCTGTCGGTGGTGTTCCCTTACACGCGAGTGGCGTCCCTTGTGAAGATCCTGAAGACCACGGCCCATGGCGCATTCCCTGTGGTCAGTCTGGTGGGCAGTGATGGGGAGTGCCAGTCCCTCGTCTCCTTCGAAAACGACAAGGTGCCACTTTCACCAACCTGCCATTTTACTGTACAAAGGGGTGGGGGGGGGGGGGGGTTGGGGCCTAGGGAGGGAGAGGGCGGTAGCTTAGTGATTCGATGGGACGGGATAGTCTAATGGTTAGAACATTGCCCTCGCAATCTGACGACCCGGGTTCGATTCCCGTTCAAAGGGGATATTTTCCTCTGGAGTTCACATCAGTGCAGACTCCACTCTCCCCAAAAGTCCTTCGGATGAGACTATATAAACCGAGGTCCCGTGTGCGAACGCACGCAAAACATCTTGCGCACACGTTAAACCCTGTTCCGCTTTTCGTAAGAGTAGGCCATTGTGTGCCGGTGGGAAGGGATGACAGAATTTATAAAGCCGCATACACACGGGGGACTAGATGTAAAAAAAGCACATGAGTGCTTATCCATTATCCTCGATATAAAATAAATAAATAGATACATAAAAAAATAAAAATTCGAGAGCCGTATTCGTGATCTTAAGATTACTAAGGGCGTGGATTTCAGTTTCTATTGATGCGTCCGTGTGTGTATGTATGTGTGTGTGATATGTGTGTGTGTGTAAGTGTATGTGTGTGTGATGTGTGTAAGTGTATGTGTGTGTGTGTGTGTGTGTGTGTGTGTGTGTGTGTGTGTGTGTGTGTGTAGGGGGAGGGTGTCCCTTGCAGTTAGTATTTTTAATGACTCGACTCCCCCAAATTCTGTCAGGCGAGGTTATAAACTATGGTGCCGTGTGTGAGCATACGTCGAACAGTTTGCGCACACATTAAGTAAAGGAGAAAAAAAAATGGTTGTTGTGTGGGCAGGAGAACGACCAGGTGGACAACTTTGTCAACGATCAACCAGACTACCCGGAGGGAAGTCAGATGGAAGAGTACGTATGAAGATGGTGCTATGTGCCTTCACTGTCTTTCTTAATACTGCGCTGGGCCTGACTTGTCAGGCGCTTAACGGCAGCACAACGCATTTTTGCTCGTGTGACTGATTAACAATAGTTGCTGTCTGAGCGTTCGGTGGAGAAGAAGAATCTTTTTTTCAGCGCACATATTTTGGTATGCATACCGTATTAAATACCATCAATGCATCGGACATTGAGTCATGATAATAATGATGACATGAGGAATAGATAGCACTAAATCTTGTGAAAACTCAGAAATGTTCGCTTTCAAATCGTTCAGATACCGACATGCAACCATTCTCTGATAGCATGAGGGAATTCACACACACACACACACACACACACACACACACACACACACACACACACACACACACACACACACACACACACACACACGCGCGCGCGCGCGCGCGCGCGCACACACACACAACACACACACACACACGCACACGCACACGCACACAGAGTAGTAGTGCCAACTCCACTCCCCCTAAAAGTCCTTCGGATGAGACTATAAACCGAGGTCCCGTGTGCGAACGCACGCAGAACATCTTGCGCACATGTTAAAACTCGTTCCGCTTTCCGGAAGAGTAGGCTATTGTGTGCCGGTGGAACGGATGACAAATTTACAAAACTGCAAAACATGGGGACTACATGTAAAAAAAGAAGTACGTGAGTGCTTATATCATTATCCTCGAAAATAACGAAGTAGTAGTAGTAGTAGTAGTAGTAGTAGTAGTAGTAGTAGTAGTAGTAGTAGTAGTAGTAGTGGTGGTAGTGGTAGTGATAGTAGTGGTAGTAGTAGTAGTAGTAAGTAGTGGTAGTGGTAGTAGTAGTAGTAGTAGTAGTAGTAGTGGTAGTAGTGGTGGTAGTAGTAGTAGTGGTGTAGTAGTAGTAATGGTAGTAGTAGTAGTAGTAAGTAGTAGTAGTAGAAGTAAGTAGTAGTAGTAGTAGTAGTAAGCAGCAGCAGAGTAGTAGTAGTAGTAGTAGTAGTAGTAGTAGTACTAGTAGTAGTAGTAGTAGTAGTAGTAGTAGTAATAGTAGTAGTAGTAGTAGTAGTAGTAGTAGTAGTAGTAGTTGTTGTTGTTGTTGTAACAGTGCTGTTTGTTTGCTGATTGCAGTATCTCGGATATCAACTTTCGACGTCGCAGTTTGAAGTTCGAAGGAATAATACTGCGCTCTCACATCGCCATGGTTCTGAAGAAACGAGCCTGGTACAGAGAGGGAGAAAACGTGAGTTTTTCTTTCCATTTTTTGTTTTGTGTGTGTGTGTGTGTGTGTGTGTGTGTGTGTGTGTGTGTGTGTGTGTGTGTGTGTGTGTGTAAATCAAGAATCAAAAACTTTATTGCCATTAAGTCAGAACAAGAATTATTTGACACCAAACATAATAAACATAGTCAACATGTGTGTGTGTGTGTGTGTGTGTGTGTGTGTGTGTGTGTGTGTGTGTGTGTGTGTGTGTGTGTGTGTGTGTGTGTGTGTGTGTGTGTGTGTGTGTGTGTGTGTGTGTGTGTGTGTGAGAGAGAGAGAGAGAGAGAAGAGAGAGAGAGAGAGAGAGAGAGAGAGTTCTGTCCTCCTTTCTTTCGTTTTCTTTGCTTTCTATTTGTGTTTTCTTTGTTTTATTGAACAAAGGAACAAAAGCCCATCATATCAACTCGGAAAATAAAAACAAGTGAATGGATTGAATTTGTTTGTTATTTTCAGTGTTGAAGTGGGAGTTTTGTTTTGATTTGTTCAATAAGTCATGATGTTTTGGGTCCTTACCTCCTTTTTTGTCTTTATGTGTTTCACATATCTTTTGTTTGGTTTTGTTGTTGTTGACAAATTGTTGTCTTTTGTATGATTTTTAAAAAATAGTTTCTTTCTTGGGGGTAATTTGTCTTCTTTAATCTTTTCTCTTTTTTGTGTGTTGTTTTTTCTTTCCCTTCTTGTATGGGTTTTTGTTGTGGTTCTTTTGTTTGTTTTTGTTCTGTAATTTTTTTCTTGTCCTCTGTTGTTTCTTTTTCTTACCCCTTCTGTTCTGTTCTGGGTTTTTTTACTCTGACTTTTTAAAAATTATTTGCTTTTACCCCCTGTTTTTCCCTGTTTTAACTTCTGTTTTTGTGTGTAGTTTTTGTCTGTGACATATTGTGCGCTCTTTACATTGTTTTTTCTTTTTTTTAGTTATTTTTTTCTTCGCTTCTTTCCTCATCTCTTCACTATTTTTGTTCTCTTTGCTTCATCTTTCCATCCTGCATATGTCAACTCAAATTTACACTTTTGTGCGTCATTTAGTGTATGTGATTATGCCGGCATCTGTAGTGAGCGTATTTGCATCATCGTGTGTATACAGTCTCGTGTGTGTTGTGCGTCATCATATATCTGTACTGAGCACATAGTGCATCATCTTGCATCTGTGTTGAGTATATTGTGCATCCTTAAATCTAACTGTACTGAACTCATCGGCCACGTTTTGTGTTCTCTGCCGATACTTCTCCGTCACTGTATTGAGATTATTAAGAATCAGCATGTGTGTGTATTGACTATTGAAATTTTATTTCCTAGATTTTGTCTGCAGCGCACCATGTTTGTAATATCTGTTTGTTTAAGCTATTGATTATTTATCATTGATTGCATGACTGTGTAAGATTAGGTTGAATGCATGCGCTTTGATTTGTCTTTGCAAGATATAGCGCTATATAAGTTCCATTTATTATTATTATAATTGTTATAATAATTATTATTATTATTATTATTATTATTATTGAGTATATCGTGCATCATGGAATGTCACTGTGCAGAACTAATCGGGCATGTTCACGTTTTGTGTTCTCTGTCTGTGCTTCTCCCTTACTGTGTTGAGTATGTTGTGCATCAGCATGTATCTGTATTGTGTATAGTGTGCATCCTGAAACCTAACTGTACTGAACTCATCGGGCATCATTACACATTCTGTTCTCTGCCTATCTCTCTCTCACTGTATTGAGCATGTTCGGCATCAGCATGTACCTGTATTGAGTATGTTGTGCATTATGGAATGTAACTGTATTGAGCTTAACGGCCATCGTTACTTTCTGTGTTTTCTGCCGATACTTCTTACTCGCTATATTGGCTATGTTGTGTGCATTAGTATATATATCTGTATTGAGTATGTTGTGCCTTATGGAAATATGACTGTACTGAACAAATTGGGCATCGTTACATTTTGTGTTCTCTGCCTATACTTCTTCCCTCACTGTCTATCTATTCTCGTACGTGCTGTCTACGTGGAAAGAGTTTCCCACAGTCTACCACAGTCAAGCCAGTACCTCTGCACTGTGAGGGTGGAGATAAAGGTATTGGGGTGGATAATATACATAAAACTTCGTGTCAGTGCCTCTTTAATCTAGAAATCAAAATTTGACTTCTACCCAGACCCCTTGAGAAGTTTTGGCGGCACTTCCATGTTTTCCTTTGTAACATCACCCCGAGTTTTAAGTTTCCGAAAGTACAGGCTACTTGTATTCGGTTGTATTCAGAAAACTTGTGCACAAGCTGTCACAATTTTTCAGTTTGAGGGGGGGAAAGAGAAAAGAGAGAGAGTAGAGAGAGGAAGGAGAGGAAGAAAAGGATGAGAAGAGAGAGAGAGAGAGAGAGAGGAGGAGGAGGAGAGAGAGAGAGAGAGAGAGAGAGAGAAGAGAGAGAGAGAGAGAGAGAGAGAGAGAGAGAGAAGAGAGAGAGAACAAAGGACGTCCACAAACTGTTGGAAAAATAAACCCATAACACACACAAATATATATCTATATATCTATATCTATATATCTACACACACGCACGCGCACCCCCCCCCCCCCCCCCCCACACACAACAAACGCACACACAGGTAGAAAAAGAACAAGGGGGTATAGATGAAAGACTCTCTGTATCATCCACATTTGGAGTGCATGACATCACTCATTCCTGTAAGTGTACAACATTATAGCTCTGTGTGGTGACACATAATGTTAAGCCCTGATTCATGACAAAGAGGCGTATTGACCTGTAGTTTTATGTCCTAAGTTTACTTTATACTTCCATTGCAGAATTTTTTCCACTTGGGAAAAAATAGATATGTTTTTGGGGTGGCTTACTGGGCTGGGTGAATGCAGAAAAGTTAAGCTAATGACTAAAGTCTAAAAAGCTAAAGGCGTCCCGTACCCTATAGGGTTTTAAGTGAACGAGGCGTCAGAGACCTCACTTCTCTAGAGGCCGGCATATTGAGGGTGGCGCCCATCTCCTCTCCCTCGCTGCTTTACCTTCCCTGCCCCTAAAGAGGCAGGTACCCATTTACAGCTGGGTGAACTGGGGGACTGTACTGAAGCCAAGGCGTGCAAACGGTGACCCATCCAATTGGTAACCGCGCTCGATGCTGCTTAACCTTGGCTGGGGGAATTATTATGCTTTTTAAAGGATTGCTCAACAAAACTTCACCAAACTCTGTATTAGTTTCAAAACGAAGTTGTAGTTAGGTGGGTTAAAAAAAAAAGTTTTCTGAAAGTTTTCCATAAAAACGACAGACAGATACTAAGGTATGCAAAGCAGTACAGCTGGGTATTGTACGGTAGCAAGACAGTGGCTAGACGCAACCATTTAACAATAATAATTTACAAATAATCCACTTGAAAACCATTTTGATATGGTGCCACTTGAAACAGGGTGACGACATACTTTCAAGGAAGATTTTGCCAAAGAAAAAGAAGATTTGAGAAAACTGAAGACGCCTTGCCCATGTGGCTGTAGTAATAGGTTTGCATCAGGTGTTAAACTAAGAGCTTATCTCAGGCAGACGACATCATGGCTGCTTGTCACGCACGTCCATTTTGTCTGACGATTGCTGGGTTGAAATGGGTAGTATTAGCTCCCTTTAACACACTGGTCTGCTACTTTTCGACTCTTTTTCTCTTTCTGCTTCTGTAGTTTTTCCAGGGTTTGTTGTGTGTGTGTGTGTGTGTCTTCAATTTTACGTCTGTTCACTTAAGTGATATTAGACGAGTGTGTGTGTGTGTGTGTGTGTGTGTGTGTGTGTGTGTGTGTGTGTGTGTGTGTGTGTGTGTGTTGGTTTGGTCTTAGTGCGAAATGTGGGGTATCAACTCGTCTTAACACACTTGTCTGCAACTTTGTGCGCTCTCTGTCTCTATTTCTGTTTGTTTGCAAGTCTGTAGGTTTGTTTGCTTGTGTCTGTCTGTTTCGTTTTTGTCTTATCTCCACCACTTTTTCTCTGTCTGTCTGTCCTTCTGTCTGTCTGTCTGTCTGTCTGTCTGTCTCTCTCTCTCTCTCTCTCCACCCCCACCCCCTTGAAAGAAAGTGTAGGCCTGCAGTCTGCTACAGTTGCAAGGTATACAATTTGTAGAAAATAGAATGTTAGCGCAAAGAGAATGTGTGTGTGTGTTAGAGAGAAACAGAGACAGAAAGAGACAGACAGACACAGACAGAGACACAGACGGACAGAGACAGACAGATAGACAGACATAGAGCTGAAGATGGATTCAGAGACAGAGACACAAAGAAAATAAGAGAATAAGTTTTTTTTAAAAAGAAGGTAGAAGAAAAAACCCTAGCAAAAATAGTAAAGGAAAGAAAGAGAAAAAGGAAGAAGGTTTAACTAAAGCAAATAAATTCATTTAGAAAAAAATAAGCGGGGGAGGGGGGAGGATACAGAAAGGAAAACATGAAAGAACAAAAAGAAAATAAAGAACATGTAAGAACAAATAGAAAGACTACTTCTTTTGCACACTCTCATGTGATTGTGTCAGCGCTGCTTTTCCCACTTCATTCATTCCAGTGTCATCACCATGCTCACTCTCAGACTTGTTCTGTGCAATATCTTCCGAACCAAAAGTCCATCAGAAGCTAATAGTGTCAGGTCACCATGAGGCCACCAGTGTAAAAAGGCCCTGCACTACTGCTGGGTTACATTTATGGCGTTAAGAGATAAATTGGGGTAAAAAACGGAAATATAAGAGAGGGAGTGAGGGAGAGAGAGAGACAGAGAGAGAGAGACAGAGAGAGAGAGGGGAGAGAGACAGAGAGTACACAGGAAAAAGGCATTTTCAGGAAAAGGTAGAAAGAGAAGGACATTCAAAAGGAAGGCGGAGACTAGAAGAAATGAACAGAAAGAAAAAACAAAACGTAGAAAGAAAATAAAAGGAAGGGGAATAAAGAGCGAAGAAAGCAGGAAAAAGAAAGGAAGGGAAAACAGTTAGAAAAAGTAAACCGAGGAAAAGCTCCAGAAAATGACTAGAAAGAAAGAAAGAAGGGATAGGAAAAATAAAGAACAAAATAAAAAAGAAGACACCCCCCAAAAAAAAACCCACGGAAAAAACAAGCCTAACAGGCAAAAAGTAATGCAGGCTGTAAGCTGAATGAAAAACGGCGTAACTGTATTAAAAGCGGAGTCAATATGAGATGCTCATATTTCTGTCACATGTAAACTTTACACGCAACCGATGTAAACAGTACACAGTAAACAGATGCTGAAATGGGGGGCTAGCACGTGACCAAAACGACTCTATTATCAGAATTATTTTCCCTGTAGATATCTCAGTTCTTAAAAAAAAAGTCTGAAATCTTTTTAACCCCTGTCAATGTGTGCAAGACACAACGTCATTGCAATGTCAACTAGTCACAATGAACAAACTCTAAATGAAAAAAGAAACAGAAAACAGAGGGACGCTATAGCCGAGTGGTTAAGACCATAAGATTTCATTCCCATGGGTTCATGAAGTCGTGGGTTCCAATCTCGGCAGCGTTTGGTGAATTAAGGGTGGGATTTTTATTTGTTGTTGTTGTTGTTGGCCATCTCCCAGGTCGATTTCGTGTGCAGACCTGCCAGTGTCTTAATTCACTTCGTGTATATACACATGCAGAAGATCAAATATGCATGTTAGATTATATCTCCTAATTCATGTGATCTTCCTGGTGGGCAGAACCGGTCGCATGTGCAAAATTTCACTGTTGATGAACATCAAAGCTCTAGCCGAGGAACGCTCCCCACCCCCCAAATAAAATAAACAACAACCAAACAACAACAACAACAACAAACAACAAACTAACAAATACCAAACAATCAAAAACAAAACAAACAAACCAAACCAAACCAGACCAAACCAAACCAAACCAAACAAAACAACACCCCCAAAACACAAACAAAAAACAACCAAACAACATCAACAACAACAACAAACCATACACAAAAACCAAACAGTAAACAAGAAGATGGTGTACATCTCCGACCATTGCCTGTATCATTATATACTCCTCTGCCCGCATGTAGGGACTTGCCATCCTCAGAGAGCAGCATTCTGTAATCCCTTCATGTTTGTAGGCTTCCTGGTCAGGAGCCCTCGGTAGAAGAGTTGTAGGTACATGTATCAGAATCCCATGGTGTAGCATTTCTTTCCCCTGAGCGAAACTGATGCATTCCTTCTGCGTTACGACGTGTAGCCAATGATGTGTGTATGTGTGTGTGTGTGTGTGTGTGTGTGTGTGTGTGTGTGTGTGTGTGTGTGTGTGTGTGTGTGTGTGTGTGTTTGTGTGTGTGTGTTTGGTGTGTGTGTTTGTGTGTGTGTGTGTGTGTGTTTGTGTGTGTGCGTGTGTGTGTGTGTGTGTGTTGTGTGTGTGTGTGTGTGTGTGTGTGTGTGTGTGTGTTGTGTGTTGTGTGTGTTTGTGTGTGTGTGTTGTGTGTGTGTGTGTGTGTGTGTGTGTGTGTGTGGGTGTGTGTGTGTGGGGGTGTTTGTGTGTGTGTGTGTGTGTGTGTGTGTGTGTGTGTGTGTGTGTGTGTGTGTGTGTGTGTGTGTATTCGGGTTCTTCTTCGTCTACGTCTTCTTTCTTTTTTTCCCCCTTCTTCGTCCTGTTTTTTTTCCTTCTTATCTTCATCATTTTCTTTTCTTATTTTTTATTCTTAAATGATAATTCCAGATCTAAAACATTTCTGATTTACATTCTTAAAAGAAAAGCCATTTAAGCATGCTGTCTTACCAGAATTCATGATCGCCGAAAGTTCAGCTTTTCTGTTGCCTGATTATTTGTTAATATGCGTGTGGAGAATTATAATTAGCGCGGTATGAAAGATTTAATGGCAATCCTTTTGTACACTTGCTTCAGTTCCAGCCCCATGCCAATCAAAAAGAGACAACGATTATGCAAAAAGTGCATGTGTCTCTTCCAAGCGTTACTATTGGCTGTTTTGGCCGTTTCCTGGCTTCTGGCCAGATCTGATGAATGCAAAAACGAAGTGTCTGAAATTATTGTAGGTCATCAATTGCTCCTGAGTCATTTTTAATAGACCACCCTGGAAGTTTAAATGTTCATGGATTTTTTGTTTCAAAATGATGTAACATTTTTTTCAAAGGGAGTTTGGAATCCTATCTGAAGCAATTTGCATGCATAACAGCCAGCAGCACTCCAGCAGTTTAGAATGAATACTTTTAATTGTTATATTTCATTTTCATGACGTATCAGAAATTGAGATCAATCGTTCATTTCACTAAACTGCTGAAAGAAAGTGGATTATATTTCTTCCAATCAAGACAGACTCATCTCCCACCAAAAGGGCAGAGAAAATAAGATAGTTAAGCTCTAGTGGCTGACATTGGACAAAGCATAGCAGTTGTATGTAGTAGCAGAAAGGCCTAGTAAGTATATAGATAAGGGCTGTGCCTAAGGACCAGCCAACAGTGCGGTAGACCACTGCTTATCACACACACCCATCTGTTTCAGTTTTTTACCTGATTGTAATGTACCTCTCATCACGCTTGTCTACCACTTCGAACTGTTGTCTTCCACACTCCCCACACTCCCCCTTTCTTCTTGTAGTTTCTGCTACTGCTGCTTCTCGCCCCCTTATCTGAGTTGTTTGTATCAGACAGACCAAGATTGAATCACGTTTGCACTTTCGAATTTCAAACACAGAAATAAAGCCAACATCAAGGTTGCATGTCCTTTTAAAGTTTCAAGACAGAAAGAACAAATCAACAGACCAATAACAAATTCAGAAAAGTACACACGCTATACATGTAAGCAGCAAAACGCGGACCAAGACCGGCGCCACTCGAAGGATTTACTATTTGTAAACACCAGAAGGATTAGCGAACATTTCTCTCTCTCTGCTGTTTGTGTTGATAAACTTTAAGGTCTGTCCCTTTGGCTAAATAAAAGGCATAGTTAATCTCGTTTGTGGGGAATACAGGTTCATTTTCTATTTTTGCGGTGGTTGGTTTGGATAATGTTACGTGTTTTTGTTACCCAGCTGAATTTAATTCAAAACAGGTCTATTCATCTTCTCTAGGGGAGCTTTTGCTGATTGGACGATTTCTCTATCAAATTTAAACGCGCTCGCACGCGCGCAAACACACACACATACACACACACGAGAGAGTGGACACAGTAGGGAATTAAACCTACCAGTTTGCTAGACAGAAGGTATCTCCTTGCTCTTTTCGATTTTCAACTGTCGTGGGTTCTGTTGATGTGTACAAGTCCGTAACCACTTAGGTCCGACTGGTGTAGAGTCTCCTCCGAAAGACTTGACGTTCAGTTTCGATTTTCCCGTAAAACTGCGAAGAAAGAGTGAGGTGGGGAATCGAACCCAGAACTTCATGGGGTTTACTTTGTTAGGCAGGTGAACGTGTAAGCCGTTCTGCCTCTTAATACCTAGTGGATGTTCTTGATGACCCTGGTATAATAATTATGTGCAGAGGTGGATGTAGAATTATGTAACCAGAGCATGACACCCTGGGGGACCTCAAGGGGGATGGGGGTGGTAGTATCGAGAGAAGTAACGGTCCCACAATTCAGTCAGTGCTTTAATTTTTCGTAGACGTAACAGCCCTGACATTGGTGTCTGTGGTGAAAACGATACAATACGAGGCGAGACGATACGATACAGTGCAGTTAGTACAATACAATGCAATACAATACATCAGGGGAAGGGGTTATTGAGAGAAGTAACAGTCCCACACTTGAAGCCAGAGCTTTAACTTTTCGTAGACCTCACAGCTATGAAATAGGGGCCCGTGGTCAGTACGATACGATACAATACAATACTTTGCGATATGATACAATACAATACATCAGGGGTAGGGGTGTATTGGAAGAAGTAATAGTCCCACAGTTCAGCCAGAGCTTTAACTTTTTGTAGACCTCACAGCCATGACATAGGGGCCTGTGGTCAGTACGATACGATACGATACAATACTTTACGATATGATACGATACAATACAATACACCAGGGGTAGTGGTTTACTGATAGAAGTAACAATCCCACAGTTCAGTCGGAGCTTTAACTCTTCATAGATCTCACAGCCCTGACATTGGGGATGATACGATACGATACTTTACAATACGATACGATACAATACAATATATTAATTCAGTGGAGTCGCAGTGAAATGGATCCCGCCATTTTGTGGTGACGCGTGATTTGGGCTATATTTGAAAAATTCAGCAGCTTACCCAACATAATAATGACATACACATTATACATCATTGAAAAGTTTATAATGTCTTCTTTTAAGATTGTTTCACAGTTTTTTAATAGATCACTGTATTTCGTTTTTTACAAATTTTCAAAATATGTCACTGAATGCTGAAAAAAAAAAGTTTTGAAAATTAGTGCTGGTATCTTAAATGGCTTGAACAATTCATCAACCAGCCCCCTTGAAGCAATGTGATGATTTTTCACCAAAGTTCCCTGAAGCTGGCTGAATCAATGTGATGTCACTTTTTGTACAACAGATTATGTTTTTTTAAAGAATCATAACACTGGAGTGCCTGAAATCCCGAAGATATCACTTGTTGACATGTCAAACAAAATTGGCCAACAGACAAAAACTAGGCAAGCTTATGGTCAAGGAAAGCAACTGTGTTTAGAAAAATGATTGCCCTACAGGCCAGAGTACTTTCCCTTGAGTTAACCATCACTGTGTTTTTTAAAAAATTCGTAAGTCTGCCGATTCTTAAGCTTCGGCACGTCACAGTAAAGGAGAGGAGTGCCGAAGCTTAAGGCACAACCTCAATGAGTTTTAAGGGGTAGGGGTGTATTGAGGGAAGTAACAGGCCCACAGTTCATCCACAGCTTTAACTTTTCGTAGACCTCACAGCCATGACATAGGGGCCCGTGGTCAGTACGATACGATACGATACAACACAATACAACACAATGCAATACAGCACAACACAATATAATACAATACATTGGGGGTGGGGGTGGGGTAGGGGTGCATTGAGAGAAGTAACAGTCCCATAGTTCGGCCTCACCTTTACCTATCTTAGACCTCACAGCCCTGACATTGATGTGTGTGTGTGTGTGTGTGTGTGTGTGTGTGTGTGTGTGTGTGTGTGTGTGTGTGTGTGTGTGTGCGTTGTGTTGTGTTGTGTGTTGTGTGTTGTTGTTGTTGTTGTTGTTGTTGTTTTTGTCAATGCCACGATCATTGAACAGCTTCGTCACGATAAAACATCTCAGGTTCAATATTGAAAAACACATACCACTTTTCTATTTCCCCTCATTTTCTTCCAAACTTTCTCTCTCTCCTATTCATTCATCTGACCCACATGATACCCTACCCCCTCTTTCCTTCGTTTCCATTCGTTTCTATCCTTCTCCACTTTTTCTTCCTCTCCACTTTCCTCCCCTCTCTTCTTTTTCTTCTTTTTTTTTTGGTCTTTGACAAATCATAGAAGAGACACTTGCTGACAATTGTTGTTTGTGTGCTTATTTTTGTCCATTTTCATGCTTTGTCTGAATGTTTTCAGGTTAACTTAATATGTAATGGCTTCGGATGTACTCTTCTCACGTGCTGTGTGTTTTAAAGGGGGATGGGGTACTGTTGTGAACGGTAACTGGAGAATACGAGTAGATAAAGGTTGTGGGATGACTAGATAGATGTAAGAACAGGAATACTGTAGCTTTCTTTCGGGCCAACCGCTGTGAATGCTTTGAATACGTCATGTTACTGGGTTGGGTTTTTTCCTTCTTATTTTGGTCCTTTTTGTTTTATTGTTGCCATTTCTTTTTTTGTTTCTTGCCTTTTTAATCCAATTTGGTTTTTTGATGATTTTTTACAAATGTATTTCCTGTCGCAGTTAAAGAGTACAAATTTTGGTAGCTTTTAAGGAAGTTTCTTTTTCTGTTATTGTCGTTTTCCTTATTATGTCTCTTGTTCCAATGTTTTGTTTGTGTGTTTCTGTTTCTGTTCTTTCTTTCTCTTTTCCCCCAATATATAAGAAGGTATATGATTAAGTGAGTTAATGAGCGAGTGAGTGAGTGTGGGCCTATGAATGTGTGCGTGCGTGTGTGTGCGCGCGCGTGCGTGCCTACGTGGTGTGTGTGTGTGTGTGTGTGTGTGTGTGTGTGTGTGTG
Organism: Rapana venosa; assembly: GCA_028751875.1. Lineage (NCBI taxonomy): Eukaryota > Metazoa > Mollusca > Gastropoda > Neogastropoda > Muricidae > Rapana > Rapana venosa. Next base: position 25,011,771 of record CM054151.1, on the reverse strand, counting down.
TGTGTGTGTGTGTGACAGAGAGAGAGAGAGAGAGAGAGAGAGAGAGAGAGAGAGAGAAGAGAGAGAGAGACAGAGACAGAGAGTCAGAGAGAAACAGAGGGACAGAGACTCGCAGAGAGAGAGAGAGAGAGACAGAAAGAGAGAGAGAGAGAGACAGAGAGAGACAGGCAGTAGGGGACGTGGAAGATGTAATATGCATAAAACATAACTGCTAGCTCTTACAATAACTCCATACATTTTTTCTATTGGCGATAATAAGTGGCTGGTCTATCCAGTGTGAAGATGGATAAGGTCATGTTGAGGTCATGGCTAACTGTACCATATGTGCTTTACATCAGCACCTGCAGCAATTTACTGCAGGCTGGCTGTCTGAATCCCTGTTGATGCTGTCTGGTTGGGCAGACATTTGCCGTTTGGTTGTGTAGACATTTGCCGTCTGGATTTACAGGCATTTGCTGTCTGGATTTACATATTTTTGCTGTCTGGATTTACAGACAGTTGCTGTCTGAATTAACAGACATTTGCTGCCTGGTTGTACAGACATTTGCTGTCTAGTTGTACAGACAAATTAATGTCAGGATGTACAGAGGTTTTGCTGTCTGGATTCGTGGACATTTGCTGTCTGTATTTACAGACATTTGCTGTCTGGAGTTACAGACATTTGCTGTCTGGATTTACATATTTTTGCTGTTTTGAGTTACAGACAGTTGCTGTCTGGATTTACAGATTTTTGCTGTCTGGATTTACAGACAGTTGCTGTCTAAATTTCCTGACATTTGCTGTCTGGAGTTAAAGACATTTGCCGTCTGGTTGTACAGACATTTTTCGTCTGGATTTACGGGAATGTGCTGTATGGATTTATATATTTTTGCTGTCTGGATTTACAGACATTTTCTGTCTGAATTTACAGAGTATTTTGCTGTCTGGATTCACAGACATTTGCCGTCTGGTTGTACAGACACTTTTCGTCTGGATTTACATATTTTTGCTGTCTGGATTAACAGACACTTGACGTATGAAGTTACAGACATTTGCTGTCTGAATTGACACACATTTGCTGTCTGGATGTACCGAAATTTGCTGTCTGGATTAACAGACAATTGCTGTCTGTATTTATAGTCATTTGCTGTGTGGATTTACACATATTTGCTGTGTGGATTTACAGACATTTGCTGTGTGGATTTAAAGACATTTGCTGTGTGGATTTAAAGACATTTGCTGTCTGGATTCACAGACAATTGCTGTCTGGATTTACAGACATTTGGTGTCTGCATTTACAGACATTTGCTGTCTAGAATTACAGACATTTGCTGTCTGGATTTACACATATTTGCTGTCTGAATTAATAGACGTTTGACGTATGAAGTTACAGACATTTGCTGTCTGAATTGACACACATTTGTTGTCTGTATTACCGAAATTTGCTGTCTGGATTAACAGACATTTGCTGTCTGGATTTATAGTCATTTGCTGTCTGGATTTACACATATTTGCTGTCTGGATGTACAGACATTTGCTGTATGGATTTACAGACATTTGCTGTCTGGATTTACAGACATTTTCTGTCTGGAGTTACACATACTTTCTGAATGGATTTTACAGACACTACCAGTCCTGTTTGTTTCCATTGTCCATGGGTTGCAGTCATGGTGGATTTTTAATGCATTTAGGCTTAGTGTGGGGGTGTTTAGCATGCATGATACTACTTTGATGTGTGTGTGTTTGTATGTGTGTGTTCGTTTACCATCTATCCACTAACAAATTAGCTTGAGTGTGTGTGTGCGCGCACGCACGCGCGCCCGTGTGCATGCGTGCGTGCGTGTGGTATACGGTTGAGGAAGTTGTCAATACTACGATCACTCAACAGTTTTGTCACAATAACAACACACGAGGTGCTATGATTGGAAACTATCTGTTTTTTCTGCCCTTCGTTTCATTTTCCTTCGAACTTTTCCTTTCACCTGGCCTATTCATTCTTCTGGCACACGTTCTGTCTTTCTTGTATCTCTTCCCCTCTCTTTCTTCTGTTGTTCTTCTTGTTTCCACCATCCTTCTTCACCTTTTTTTCCTTCTCTTTCTCCACGTTTTGTCCTCCTTTATTCCTTTATGTTTTCCAGTTGTTGTTTTTTTGAAAGAAAATCGGAGAGGAAACCACGCACTTTCTGATGATCCTCCTTTGCGTACTATTGTTTGTCCATTTGTCTGTTTTGTCGGCTTTATGGTCTTTAGGGAGTGAGGTATTGTTGTGAACTAACGGAAAAATAGAATAGGTTTTGTGGAATGGGTAGGTGTCGAAACAAGTCGTGGAATAGTGTACTTTCAAAAGTGAACTGCTTTGAATGTTTTTTGGATACGTTTGTATCTTTGTTTTCCCTTCTTGTTTTTGGCCTATTTTGGTTTTGCTCTTTGCTTTAGATTTTATTTTTAAAAACTTAATCACGGTGCTTAAAAAAAAGATTTTTCGGTTTAAATTTAGTTGTACACTCGACGTTAGTAGTTGTTCTTCGTTTTGTCAGAATTCTTTTTTGATTGTTGTACCTTTTATTAAAAAGAATGCTGTTGTATACGCTTTTGACTATGATTTAAATGTTGATATTTATGTTGTTGTGAGAGGAAAAAGCTGGTTACTATACTAGAACTTTGTCTTTGACCAAATCAGTCTGACTTTTGCTCTCTCTCTCTATCTCTCTCTGTCTCCGTCTCTCATCTTCCTGCCAGATATAACTATTATCACTATGACTACTGTCAGCAAAGAGTGATTTTTGCAATTCCATGATGTAAGAATTTTCGTGTGGTTATTTCTTTTTCCTGTATAAAAAAACCCCAACCAAACCTAAAACAAGAAAGTCTATTGCCCCAGACGAGCTCTGACGGACATATAAACGTTTTTTTAATATCTAAAATTATATCTCAACAACCAAATCTAACATCTGTGTTTTGTGATATATTTAAACACGACTTTTTTTCTTTCTGCGAAGCCTTTTCGTTGAATGAAACCACGAGATAATGGCTCTCATAGAACGAACGATAGAAGAAATATGTGTGCGATTGAAAGAACTCCTGCCTCTATGAATTTCGAGTTGCCGTTCTTAGCGGGTGCTGAGAAGCGGTATAAACGCCTCATTGTGTACGGGCTGGTAACAAACGAATGAGCGCGATTAGTTGCGCTAAGGACTCTCTGCCTGTCTGCAGTGGGGGTGGGGGAGGGGGGGGGGACAAAAGGAACTGCTGCAGAGACTGGGCAGTGATGGGTCAGCTTTGTGAAACTGGACGATACCTTTGGGTCAGTCTGACTGGACTGTGGGGATTGTTTCACATTTTCTTCATTGTCGTTTTCTTTTTGGTCTGTTTCTGTCTACCTTTCTATCTATTCTTTTATTCATTGTGTTAGACAGGTTACACGTGAAAATATTTATTGTGAAATTTTTATAGTAGAGGAGCCACACACAGTTATAGACACAAAAAACCACACACACACCCCAAAAAACCCCAACAACACCCCACACAGAAACACACACCAGTAGCATTCAGAATTTAAAAAAAACCCCAACCAACCCTTTGTTTTATCTATTTTATTCCTTGCTCTGCCTATTTCGTGTTGTTTTGGGGGTGTTTTTCCCCTTTTCTTCGTTTTGTATGCCTTTTCTGTTTGTTTCTGAGTTTCTTCCGGGTTTTTTTTCCCTACCATGTTTGCTTTCTTACATTCAAAAGATCTAACAGTTTGTGTGTTCGTTTGCTTACTTGTTTCTTTTGCTGTGGTATTTACATGTCAAGGATGTAAAGTGGAAAAGCTTATATCACAAGCCGCATATCACTTTGGGATTGGCTTTCCATATAGGGATGTGTGTGTGTGTGAGTGTGCGCTTGCGCGTGTGTGTATGTTTATTCATGTATTTATTTATTCTTTATTTTGAAAATAATGGAATAAGCACTTGTGTACTTTTTTACATTCAGTCCCTGTATGCGTGCGGTTTTGTGAGTTTTTTCATCCGTTCCCACCGGCGCAAATGGTCTACTCTTTCAAAGGTTTTAACATGTGCGCAAGATGTTCTTTGTGCGTTCGCACATGGGACCTTGATGTATAGTCTAATCTGAAGGACTCTGTGTGTGTGTGTGTGTGTGTGTGTGAGAGAGAGAGAGGGAGAGAGAGAGAGAGAGAGCACTAATGTGAGCATGTTTTATGATCTCTTGCTTTTACACTAATACCGTCTTCCCATCTTCTGTAACATAAGGAAAAGAAAAAAACAAACAAACAAACCAAACCCCAGCATGCTTTCCTTCAAGGAATACACAGCATTAGTTTTCAGATTAAAAAAAAACCAAACCCAGAGCTCTCCCAACTCAATGTTTCCTTAGTTTGTTGGAGTTTTTTTGCATTGTGTATGTGTAAATTTTATCGTTTTTGCTGTTGCCTTCTCACTTTTCCCATAGAGAATCGCCTCAGCAAACAAGAGAGGGCAAAGTAGAGGCTGTAATCAACAAATAAACAAGATAAAAAAAGAAGTTAGGGACATTTAGGGAAAACGCTTTGGGGTATTTTTTTGACCAGAGAAGAACAAAGAGAATTTTTTTTTTTTGGGGGGGGAGTGTAAACATAGAGCTAGCTGTAACGAGCTGTGTTCATGTTGATCAGCAGATTAGGCCTTAGTGTTGATAGAGAGAGGCATGTGGGCATGATAGCCAGTGTCTTCTTCCTCCCCTGTGTGTGGTCCTTGGGGAATCTCCATGGTTTTTTTTTGTTGGTTCTCTCTTTTTTATTTTTTTACTGGTTTGGATTTTCAAAACTTTGGCTTGTCTTTTATTCAAGGATGCTGATACTTGAATAATAAATTGCATTGCAGCAGGTGAATCAAATAACAATGTACTTTGTGTGTGCATGTGTGAGTGTGTGTAAATGTCCTGTCTGCAAGCACTTTTTAGTTGATAGACGTTAAAATGAAGACACATATACATACGCAGACAGACAGACACACACACACACACACGCAGGCACGCAGGCACGTGCAGGAGTTATACCACAGTAAAGATTTTTGTGGTCTTCTGGTTTTGTCTGTGGCTGGAAGTTTTCAGTGAGAGTGAAATGACAAGCAATGGATAGTTATGAGAATTTGTTAATGTCAACCTCATTGATTAAAAAAAAAATCATGTTTGTTAACCTCAGCCCTATCCTACCCTATTCCTTTCTGGGTTACACTAGCAGATGCTAAACAAAACACCTACATATTAGGAATGAAAAGAAAAAACAGGAAACCAGTCTCCAAACAATACACTTTTGTTCAGCAATTTCTGCTTGGACGTTTGCAGACTGAAAGAAAATGTAGGTAAATCTCTCACAAAGTTTTGTATATCCGCATGTTTTTTTTAGCGTAGGAACAATTACTTTTTTTTTTAACAAATCCAAGTCTTGTTCCTCACATTTCTCAGTACAGGAGAATAAATTATTTCTGTAGCTTCATGTCTGAATGTGGATGAGTTGTTAGAAAAATCTGGAAACAAAAAATGTATGTGTGGTATGTTAGCCACACAAAAACCAAACCCCAAATGACCAGCCACTGTAGTTAACTAAAATCTGCGAAACGTTTCTCCAGTCCTGAATCAGATGTATCTACAAACGTTTGAAAAGTGTTGCTGACATTCATTCATTCATTCGTTCATTCATTAATTTTGTTCGTTCGTTGGTCCGTTCATTCATTCCTTCATTGATTTATTCATACATACATACATTTATGCACTTTTTTTTTTACTTATTCGCTTCCATTTGTATTTTATCAGATTTTTATGGACCTGTTTTATTTCTTCTTTCTGTCTTATTCTTAACCGTTACCCCCACCCCATTTCTGTTTGCCACAATGTGTACCATTATCCATCTTTTTAAGACTTAAAGGAAGCTTTATGCTCTAATTCAATTTTGACGGGGTTGGGGTTTTGTTATTGTTCCTTTGTTTCAGTTGGTGAATAGGTGTGTTGCGAAGTATCACACCGTGAATAGATATGATATATTTGACACAATGATAGAAATGTTGTGAAATATTTGAGGCAATGATAAGATATGTTATAAAGTATTTCACACCGTGAATAGGCATGTTATGAAATATTTGACACAATTAATAGATATGTTCTGAAGTATTTGAAAAGATATGTTCTGAAGTATTTGAATAGATATGTTCTGAAGTATTTGACACCTTGACTAGATGTATTCTGAAGTATGTCATACCATGAATAGATATGTCCTGAAATATTTGAATAGATATGTTCTGAAGTATGTGACACCATAAATAGATATGTTGTGAAGTATTTGACACCTTGAATAGATATGTTCTGAAGTATGTGACACCATGAATAGATATGTCCTGAAGTATTTGAATAGATATGTTTTAAAGTATGTCACACAATGAATAGACATGTTCTTAAGTATTTGAATAGATGTGTTCCGAAGTATCTGACACCATGAATAGATATGATCTGAAGTATTTCACGCCATGAATGGATATGTTCTGAAGTATTTGACAAAGTAAATAGATATATTCTGAAGTATTTGACACCGCGAATAGATATGTTCTGAAGTATTTCACACCGCGAATAGATATGTTCTGAAGTATTTCACACCATGAATAGATACGTCCGAAGTAATTTACACCATGAATAGACGTGCTCTTAAGTATTTGACACAATGAATAAACATGTTCTGAATCATTTCACATCGTGAATGGATATGTTCTGAAGGTGTTTTAGGTATAAAAGTTGGTGCCCTTGCAGCAATGATGTTGCCTACATGTTGCAAGCATTTCTGCTTTTGATTTTTTTTCTCTCTTACTGATTTTGTGTACTTATTCCACCACGTTTCCTCTAGGTGATTCTATCAACAAAGAGCATAAGGGACAGCATTAGCAGCATCAGTTAGATGCTAAACAACAACAAAAAACGCAGACAAAACCCCCTCAATGAAATGGAGACGTTTGGGAAAAGTGCGTGTTTTTTTGACAGCAAAGACCACAGGGACACTTTCCCTAAACCGGGAGCCACAAGTAATGAGCTTTGTCTGCGTTTATTAGAAGATTAGACAGCCGTTAATGAATGCAAGAGTTTTTGTGTGTGTTTTTGCGTCGAAAGCAGCTGCTGCTGCTGCTGCTGATACTGCTGAAAACGCCTCCTTCCATGGTTTTAAAAGGCAGGCGCAGAGAGAGAGAGAGAGAGAGAGAGAGAGAGAGAGAGAGAGAGACAGAGAGAGAGACAGAGACAGAGACAGAGACAGAGAGACAGAGAGAGAGAAAAGAGAGACAGACAGACAGAGAGAGAGAGAGAGAGAGAGAGAGAGACAGACAGACAGACAGACAGACAGACAGAGAGACGGAGAGACAAGAGATCAAATCAAATGAAATCAAATTCTTTTATTTTGAGGATAATGAATAAACACCTGTGTGCTTTTTACATATAGTCCCAGAGAGAGAGAGAGAGAGAGAGAGAGAGAGAGAGAGAGAGAGAGAGAGAGAGAGAGAGAGAGAGAGAGAGTCAGACAGACAGACAGACAGACAGACAGACAGACAGGGCAGAGGACAGAGACAGAGAGACAGAGGAAAATCGAATCAAATCAAATCAAATCAAATTCTTTTATTTCGAGGATAATGAATAAGGACCTGTGTGCTTTTTTACATCCAGTCCCCAGAGAGAGAGAGAGAGAGAGGAGAGAGAGAGAGAGAGAGAGAGAGAGAGAGAGAGAGAGAGAGAGAGAGAGAGAGAGAGAGAGAGAGAGAGAGAGAGAGAGAGAGAGCGCGAGAGCGATGGGAAGTATACAGAAGCTTCAGAAGATAACTATGAGACACTCAGTGTTAGTGTGGCCCTTCAAGAGAAAGACAAAAAGACTTAAATTCTGGAATGGGAAAAAAATTAGTCCTTCACCGATTGTATCTGGTAATGGTGCTGATGTTTGCTGAAGTGCCTGTTGCTCTCAACGCAAGATTTCAGCCATGTAAGTTGCTAAGTTTCTCCAGTTTGTCTTTTAGAGGAAAAAATTGACGAGAAAAAGAAAGAAAGAAACAAAAAAAAACAACCCATGAAGATAGGACATACAGGAGAAAGAAAAAAGTTAAAAGAAAAAAGTCAAAAGAAAAAAGGAAAAATTCCAGAGAACTCCAAGAATAAGATAAGGAAACGATTGCAAAGAAAAAAATGAACATAAAAAATGAATAAAAACAAACAAACAAAAGGAATGGAAGGAAAGAACCGAACTCCAAAAATAAGACATAGTAAAAACTTACAAGCAAAAACAAAACTAGGAGAGCAAATAAAACAACAAAAAATGGATTAAAATAAACGAACTAAAAAAATTGAGACGCGGGGAAAATTACAAAGAAAATCAAATATAAAAATGAGCAAAAAGCCCCAAACAAACAATGGAAGGAAAACAAAGTACAAAAGGAGTAAAAGAATAAAGAAAAGAAAAAGAAAATGGTATACAAAGATAAAAAAGAGAAGAGAACAGAGAAAAGTAAAAAAAAGAAGAAAGTAAGAAAGAAAGAAAATCAGAGACAAAGAGAAGTAAACAGAAGGAAATAAAAAAGATGAACAAAAGTGCAAAAGGAGGAAAGAAAATTAGATGAAAATGTTAAAGGAAAGAAGGGGAAAAAATATGATAGGACAGACAAGTAAGAAAGAAAGTAAGGGGAAAAGAAGAGAATACTGCCCAGAAACAAAACAAAGGAAGAAAAGAGCTGAATGGAAAGAAAACAAAGAAAGAATATAACAAAAAAAGGAACGATACAGAAGACAAAAAACGAAGAGAGAGAGAGAGAGAGAGAGGAGAGAGAGAGAGAGAGAGAGAGAGAGAGAGAGAGAGAGACAGAGAGAGAGACAGAGAGAGAGAGAGAGAGAGAGAGAGAGAGGAGAGAGAGAGAGAGAGAGAGAGAGAGAGAGAGAGAGAGAGAGAGAGAGAGAGAGAGAGAGGAGAGAGCAAACAGAAAATGAAAATGAAAAAAATAATGTAGGTATACACACTGGCTGCTAGTTGATTTCGCTGCCTGCACAAATTGTCTTACCATCATATAATAGAACAAGGTGTTACCTCCCCCTCATTCCTTACTTCCCTCTTTTTCCTAGGGGGGTGGGGGGGGGGGGGGGCGGCGGAGGAGCACAGGTCAGAATGCATTGATGGGGAACATGTCCATCAAAACCCATTCTGACTGACAGGCACAGACATCAGTGATGTGCATTGTTTCTTGGGTGGTGGGGGTGGGGGCGGGAGAGTGGGGGGAGAGAGGGGGATGGCAATCGTTCTTTAGATAAACAATCCAAAGGCACGAGCACAGTTTTTTGTGTTATTGTTTGGTGTTTACTATTCATATATATATATATTTGTTTTTGCTCTGTTTTTTATATTTTGCATTTGTGTATTGTTTAATCAACACATTTCAAACACCTATCTGTTTAGTCTGCTTTTTTCAGTTTTAGAATTTGCCATGGTTTATTACGGAACTTTCCTCTTGTTTGACTATTTGTTAAAATACAAGTTGGGGTCGGAATATGTGTGTGTGTGTGTGTGTGTGTGTGTGTGTGTGTGTGTGTGTGTGTGTAAAGTGTGGGGGGGGGGGGGGTGAACAACAGGGCAGTGTGAAGGCAAAAAAGAAAGCCAGTTGTATCCTTGTTAATAATGCTATTCACTTTTTGGATATAGTGTATCGCCATAGTCTTATAGGCTTAAAGCATAGTGGTCGGAGCACTCGCTTTCCCCCAGCCAAGCAGCGTCGAGCGTGGTTACCAGTTGGATGGGTGACCGTTTGCGCGCCTTGGCTTCAGTACAGTTCCCCCAGTTCACCCAGCTGTAAATGGGTACCTGCCCTCTTTAGGGTCAGGGAAGGTAAAGCAGCGAGGGAGAGGAGATGGGCGCCGCCCTCAATATGCTGGCCCTAGAGAAGTGAGGTCTCTGACGCCTCGCTCCCCTGCGTCCTTATAGGTTATGGGACTCCTTTACCTTTACCTTTTTATACTAAACACACACACACGCACCCACAGAAACTAGAACTATATCCAGCGAGTTCTGCCAGCATGTCGATAGATTGGAACTTCCGCAGCTCTCTTGGAAGAAGGAAGTCTTAAGGTTCACTTTTTTATGGTGTCTAGTGTTTGAAAATGTCTTAGAGACGATGGGAGAGTTTAAAATAACAGAGACTTGGTAGCAGACCGATTTGGGGCCAAATTTTAATTCCAATTCCAAATCTAAAAAAAACCCATAGAAAATCATTCAGGCTACAAGCAAAGGATTACACATCTAAAGGATCCAAAAGGACATCACTCCAGCCTCCAGCCTCTACGAGAAGAGCTGCCTGAAGAAGATGACCAGGATCATGAAGGATGACACCCATCCCCTCCACCCTGCACTGTCCCAGTGTGTGTCCAAGCGTGAGGTCAGCAGTCGTCTTCTGTCCATAAAAGCAGAACCAGCCGATACAGAGGCTCCTTCCTGCCCACAGCTGTTAGACTCTTTAACAGTCAATTCCAGTGACAGCAACACCTGTGAACAACAGCATCCCTGCCTGCAATGAAGAGAGAGAGAGAGAGAGGAGAGAGAGAGAGAGGAGAGAGAGAGAGAGAGAGAGAGAGAGAGAGAGAGAGTGTGTGTGTGTGTGTGTGTGTGTGTGTGTGTGTGCGTGTGTGTGCGTGTGGGTGTTGTGTTTTGCCATTTAGGTGTGTGTGTGTGTGTGTGTGTGTGTGTGTGTGTGTGTGTGTGTGTGTGTGTGTGTGTGTGTGTGTGTGTTGTGTCTGTGAACGGATGTATAGGGGCATAGAAGTAGGGGTGGTGGGTGGGCGGATAGACGGACGGCTGCATGCTAGGATGGAGTGGTGGCTGTGTGGAGGGGGGGGGGGGGGAGGGTTTGGGGGTCTGTGATGGAACTCACCTGCCCAAGTTGTATGGCTGCTGTGTGCATGGTCAGGCATATATGGGCCTCTGAACAGCGTGAAGGTGTTTGTGAGTGTGTAGGGGTAGCGGCGGGGTGGATGTATGGAGCAGGGTGGTTGTGAGATTAAGGGAAGGAGGGGGGGGGGGGAGAGGAAGGGGGCATGGAATGGAGGAAAAAAGTGTGTGTATGTGCTTGCGCGCGTGCGTCCATGTGTGTGTGTGTGTGTGTGTGTGTGTGTGTGTGTGTGTGTGTGTGTGTGTGTGTGTGTGTGTGTGTGTGTGTGTGTGTGCTCCTGCTGGAGTGGGAGCAAATGTGCACATTATGCATGTTGTTTGTAGCATGTACTTTAGTGGCTGTTGCATGGTGGTGGCTGTGGTGGCAGGGAAGGGGGGGGGGGTGTTTCAAGAGGTTGGGTTTGCTGACTGACGGAAGGAAGGAGCTCGGGGGTGCACGTGGCTGCTGGGCTGTCAGTGGACTTCTGGCTGTCCCACTCTTACTTTGTGCTCGGTGCTGTTTTAGCCCTTCCTTTGTATTTTTTATTTGATATGTTTGAACATCTTTTTCATCTTAATATTCAACTGGAGACTTTTTAAATTTAACTTTAATTAAAAAAAAAATTAATTTATGTATTTTATTTATTTAAATATTGTTGGATTATTTAGCTTGGTGTGTGTGTGTGTGTGTGTGTGTGTGTGTGTGTGTGTGTGTGTGTGCGTGTGTGTGTTTGTGTGTGTGTGTGTTTGCGCACGTGCGTATGTGTATATGTATATGTGTGCATGCTTGCGTTTGTGTAGGTGCGCGCGCGCGCGCGCGTGTGTGTGTGTGTGTGTGTGTGTGTGGTGTGTGTGTGTGTGTGTGTGTGTGTGTGTGTGCGTGAGAGAGAGAGAGAGTGTGTGTGTTTAATCACTGTTACCTTTTATCCCGTGTGTTCAAATTTATGTATGTCCATATGATCTTAGTTATTTAGAGGTGTTTTTTTATCATTGTAAAACAAATTTCCTTTAATAGAATTGTGTGTGAATATGTGTGAGTGTTTAACAAACGTTACCTGTTATCACGTGCATTTATCCTATATATGTATGTATTCTATTACTTTCTTAGATATGTTTTAATCACTGCAAAGCAAATTTCCTTTAAACAGAGGACAATAAAAGAATTGAATTGAATTTGAATTGAATAAAAGAATAAACTACGTAATGTCATCATAGAATTCTAGCGTACAACACCATACACAATCAACACATGATTTGAAATGTGTTTTAGGAATGCAGAGTAGCTTTTCAGAACTAAATCTGAGAGAGCATCTTTGCTACCATGGTTTTATGTTTTTTACATGTATGTTTTGGTTTGTGTTTTGTTTTTTGGTTGTTGTTTTTTTAAAATCAGATTTTCAGTTTTTCATTGTATTTTACTACCAAGTTACAAACTGATCATGAGGTAACTGACATGACATGCAAGTATATGTTACTCTTGGTGTTACAGTACTTTGATGTATGTTGGCTATTACATTTTAACTCTTGATCAGGTATGATGAATGAAAGCAGAGCTAGTAATGAAGTTGGTTTTGATTATGTTTGCTCTAGGTTTGTTTGGTTTGGCTGCGTTTCTCTTAGAAACAGACATATATAATGACATATTTTCACCAAATAATGTCTCGCTTGTAAAGATTTGTTAAAGAACTACTCATAGAAATTTACCTACATGTATGCAAAGCAGTATCACTCTAATAATCTATAAAAGTTATTGATTCAATAAAAAAACAAAAACAAATGCTCAATATACCAAGAACACCTAAAACAAAAATCTCCACACTTTTAAAAAATTATTATTATTTTTTTTATACCACTTCAAGTCACGAGATTTCTCTGCGTGAAATTCGGGCTGTTCTCCCCGGGGAGAGCGCGTCGCCACAAGAGCAGCGCCACTTGTCTAGTACATTATGCAACCAACACAACTAATTTTTCGATACCCAGGAAGATTTCGTCGGAGCAGAGTACCCGAGCTCAAATGTTTACTAAGATGGAAGAGAGCAGAAGGCCGCAGTACAGGTAAAAGCTCTACCCAATAACCAACAACAGGTGTTCCGATTACTGCTTGTCACGCACACCCATTTGTCTAATCCATGGCCTGATTGGTAACCTTCCTTTACCACACTTGTCTATGGCTTTGTGAAACCAAATTTCCACACTATGGCATACACACCCATGCACCCACGCACACACGCACACACACGCACGCACGCACGCACGCACACAGACACAGACACAGACACACGCACACACACACACACACGCACGCACACATGCACGCACATACAGACACATACATACACTGTCTAGTATCACAGACTGAAGCAACCATAAAATTGAACGCACGCACACACACAACACACACACACACACACACACACACACCACACCACACGCACGCACGCACGCACGCACGCACGCACGCACGCACGCACGCACGCACGCACGCACCACACACACACACACACTCACACATACACAACACACACACATACCACACACACATACACACACTCACACAGACAACACACACACACACACACACACAACACACATAGACTGTATTTCTGTGTTAATTGTTAAAAATGTTACCATCATAGAAACAGCTTTGTCACCAAAACAGCTTCTCAGGTGTTGTGATTAGGAAGGAACCAATGGTTCTTCTCCCCTTCCCTTTGCCTTTTTCTGTGAGTTTTTGTTTCTCTTCTAATCTTTTCAGTTTGCCCATCTACATACTATCCATCTCTCTCTCCCTCTCTCTCTCCCCCTCTCTCTCTCCCTCTCCTCTCTCTCCCCCCTCTCTCTCTCCCTCTCTCTCTTTGTCTTTGTTCTATCGCTGTCCTTTGTATGTTCTCCATTTTCTTCTCTCCCTGTATTTTTTCTATAATCTTCAAGAAATCGGAGAAGAAAACAAACACGCTCTCTGACAGTTTTTGTTTGTGAGTGTGCCTCAATTGTTTATCCATTTTGTATAGTTGGTCTGGATGCTTTGAAAAGTAATATGAACCTGAATATAGTGGCACTGGGGTCTTCTGGCCAAATGTTTTATTATTGTTAGGTAGGGGGGTGGGGTGATGTTTTGTTTGTGTGGAATGAGTAGGTGTTGAAAGAGTCGTGTAATGGTTTACTTTTAGGTGAAAAGCTGCGACTACGTTTTGTATAGCTTTCTTGTTTTGTTTGTTTTTGTTGTAGAAGTCTTTTTGACTTTGGCCTGTTATTTTTTGCATTTTAACTTATTAGGGGAATTTAAACAAACTTAAACAAAATTCCATTTGATCCTTTTTCTCCCCTTTTATTGTCTTTTTCGTTTTTCGGTTTCAATTTTGGTTCTGTGTTTGTTTCATGGTGTCTTTCACTCTTAGTTTTGCTGTTCTTTCTGTCTTTGGTTTCTTCCTTTTTTTCTTTCCTTCTTGCCTTCAATGTTTCCTTTTCTTCTTTCTTTCCCTCGTTGTTTCCCTCCTTGTTTCCTTTCTTTGTTATTTCCTCTATTCTTTCTCTACCTTTTTTTCTGTGTAAATTTCGTGGTTTTTTTCTATCTTTCTTTCTTTACCTATACTTTCTTTCTTCCTTCCTTTACCTCCTTTCTTTTCTTTTTTCCATGACCTTTTTTTGTCAGTACCCCCAAATGGCTCATTTCTTCTCCATCATACTCGGTCACATACTAGCTCTGTGTTGTCATACTCCTACAAAGCCTTCGCCAAAAGCGTTGTCAGTTATTGATGTCAGGTAAGTGCAAAGGCCTACATGAAAAATGTCATGCAGTAAAATGTTACTTGATATTGTCATAACCCCCCGTGGGGATGCTTGTGGGGCCTGTCAGTATAAATAGCATTCCCACCTTCTGGAAATTCTATCTTTTCTATCACTCTCTTTGTTTCTGCCTTGTTCCTCTTCTTCCTGTCGCCTGCTTCTTGTCTACTTTCTGCCTTCTTGGTCCATTTTCCTCTCTTTTCTAGAAAGATTTAAAAGATAACAGTTCTCTCTTATGCCAAAGTCGGATGCGCGAGGCCTGACTTGTCAGGCGCTTAACGGCAGCGTGACGCATTTTCGCTCACATAACGGACAACAATAGATGCGGTTTGAGTGTTTGACGAAGAAGAAATATTTTCATCATCCATGACAAGCTCTTAGCATAACAATCTGCACTCTCCTTTAAAGGAGAAAAAAATCCTCTGAAGTCGGAGTATGGCTGACTTTATTATGTTGAGGTACTTGAAAAGAGTCATACATTCAATCCTCTTTACGGTGCATACTTGCAGTATAGCAGCGATTCCCAAGTGTGATGAGTGAGTCAAGTGTGTCTATTTTGGGGGTAACTTCCAGGGTTTAACACTGGGGGACGCATAACTACGACAACGCTTCTACAGTTGACAGAGTACAAGGAGCTGTCAGCTGTGTTGTTGCAGGGGGAGAGTTTTTCTCCTGTTTCTTTCCTGGGACCAGTGTAACTATTGGCCCATTTCTCAGCCTGGAATCACCACGTACTGCCACACCTTGACTCCTTCTATTGCATTCCCTGAGTTAGCAATACAATAGGAGATGTAATGTTAGGCTGCAACAAGGCCAAGTATGTAACTATTTAACCGCAATAAGGTAGCCGCATTCCGACTTCAGGAATATTATCTGAACATGACACCAATGTGCATGCGGTTTTTGTATACCTGTCACCCATTCCCACTGTTCACAAGATGTTCTGCATGTGTTTTCAAATGGGAGCTTCATTAGTCTCCCCCAAAGGACTTTCTGGGAAGTGGAATCGCCACTGAAGTTAACTCAAGGGAACCCCATCCCCTCCCCTTCGAATGGGTTTCTTGGCAGTGTCTCATAACAGGGTTGTTAGATTAGGAGCATAACGCTCTGACCACTAGGTTATCCTATCACCCCCATCCCACCTCCACACACGCAGGCATGGACACACACACACTCTCTCTCTTTTTTTTTTCTCTCTCTCTCTCTCTCTCTATATATATATATCAGCTTGGTTTTGCAATGTGTGTGTCTTTACATCTGATTCTTTTTTTGTGTGCAATTTGCATAATTCATTTATAAGCTTTTCCCCTTAGATTATGGATGAAGGAAGCATAGGCAGTGATCACCACAGAAGCAAATAAACGAGATAAAAATAAAGGCCATTTGGGAGGAAATTACTTTTTTTGTTTTTTTTACAACAAAATATCAAAGTTAACTTTTGTGAACATAGAGCCATCGTAACAAGCTGTGTTCATGTTGATCAGAAGATTAGGCCTTAGCGTTGATAGAGAGAGGCGTGTGGGCATGATAGCCAGTGTCTTCTTCCTTCCCTGTGTGTGGTCCTTGGGGAATCTCAATTTTTTTTTATTCGTTCCTATCTTCCTGGTTTGGAGTTTTAAACTTTTGCTTGTCTTGTAATCAAGGGTGTCAAAACTTGAACCAATCATGGATGAATTTGGGGATAAGCGAGCCGATAAACAGAAGAATTTTAGCACTCATATGAGCATCACACGCGCACGCATGCACGCACGCACATGCACTCACTCTCTCTCTGTGTCTCTGTCTGTCTGTCTGTCTCTCACACACACACATACATAACACACACTTGCGTGCATGCACTCAGACACACACGATTTTGCTTCCCTATTTTTGTTTTTTCACCCTATACCATTATGCCTGGCTCTTTGTAAAAGCTTTGGAGATTTTTGTTTCATTGAAAGTTTTGGAACGTTCAGATTTTTATATGTACTTTTCTTTCCAGGGCTTTTATTTCTTTTCATTTTTTAAACGGGTCACTACTGTGTTCAGAAGGTTTTCAGGGTAAGAATCTGAACCATTGTAACAGGGATTTTAACCAGTATAATATTGCTTAAAACAAATTTCTCTTTCTTTTGGGGGGCATTGATTTGTTCTACCGATTTCAACACCTTTCCTCTCAGTGATCATACCAGCAAACGACAAGGGAGACAATATTAGCAACAAATAGACAATATACAACAAAAAAGAGAACAACCGAAAGATAATTGAGGGTACCTTTGGGAAATGTCGGCCGTTTCTGACAGCATAGAAAAACACCGTGGAGGTTTGTGAACAGGAAGCCACACATAACAGTCTTTGTCCACGCTTATCAGCAGATTAGGTGCCGCCTGCCATGAATGGATGCATGCCTGTATGTGTGTGTGTATGTGTGTGTGTGCGTGTGTGTGCGCGTGTGCGCGCGCGTGTGTGTGTGCATGTGTGTGTGTGTGTATATGTGTGTGTGTGTGTAGTTGAAAGTTGCTGCTTCTGCTGTGCAAGTGCCTCTTTTGCGATGATTCTAAATGCAGAGAAAGAAGAATGTGAATGGTTTTATTCAAAAGGCCTTGGCTCACATTTTAAAGGAAGGAAAAACTCAAAAGCACAAAACTATCATGCAAAGTAATTTTCTTATTATCAAGAATCAATTCACAAAAAAATAGATTTTTGAATAAGATGATGACTTTGTTAAGAATTGTTAAGAATGTTCGGCAATTTGAAAAGAATACGGAATAGCCTGGTAGTTAGAGTGATGCACATCGCGCTGGTGATCTGCTGACCAGGGTTCAAATCTTGTTCAAGAGGATTTTTCCCTCTAGAGTTGAGAGAGAGAGAGAGACAGCGAGACAGAAAGAGAGAGAAAAAGAGAGAGAGAAAGAGAGTATCAAGCCTGGAAGATCTGAGACATGCAGTGGTTAGCCTAGTGTGGCCCCACCAGAGAAAGACAAGAGGACTGGACAACTGTGTTTCACTGATGCCTGCATCGCCTGTTGCTCTCAGCATAGCTCAGTGGTCAGAGCACTCGTTCTCCCCAAACTAAGGTTAAGCAGCGTTGAGCGTGGTTACCTCTTGAAAAGGTGACTGTTCGTGCACCTTGGCTTCAAGTACAGCTCCCAAGTTCACCCACTCATATACAATGGGTACCTGCCCTCTTTAGGGTCAGGGATTGTAAAGAATCGAGGTAGAGGAGATGGACACCGTGTGTGTGTGTGTGTGTGTGTGTGTGTGTGTGTGTGTGTGTGTGTGTGTGCGTGTTTGTGTGTGTGTGTGTGTATGTAGGTACGTGCGTGCGTGCATGTGCGCGTGTGTGCATGTGTTTGTTTTAATTATTTATTTAATTAATTCATTTTATTCTTTTATTTCGAGGATAATGGAATAAACGCTCATGTGTTTTTTCAACCAGTCCCCATGTGTATGCAGTTTTGTAATTTTGTCATCCGTTCCCACTGGCACACCATGGCCTACTCTTGCGAAAAACGGAACGATATTTTAACGTGTGCGCAAAGTGTTCTTAAAAACAAATGGAAGAAAGGCAGAGCTTAAAAAGAGATGTGTGTGTGTATGTGTGTGATATTTTTTATTTGAAGTTCTGTTGGAATGTTCATACCAGCATGAAATGTAGCTTTCTTGTGTCTTTCGAGATAATGATTCGTATCACTGTGCCTGTCAGTATTGTAATTGTTCTTCATGGGATGGTTAAAGTGTTTTTGACTTGACTCAAAATGCTGGTCCCATGGAGAACCTAGGGTCTCTGAAATCCTGCTCCTCAACAACCGCATAGGTTATGGAAACAAAAATACCTTTACCTTTCACATCAACAGCCATGTGAGTTGCTCAGTTTTATTTTAGAAAAAACAAAACAACGAAAAACGACAAGAAAGAAAAGAAGGGAAATTTGAGAAAAAAACATGAAGTTAAAAACAAATGCAAGAAAGGCACAGCATAAAAAGAGATTGGGGAGGGGGTGTGGAAGAAAAGGAAAAAAAGAGATACAGATAGGACGGTAGGACTCCAAAAAAAGGGGGGAGGGGAATCTAACGTTACAGAAAAAACCCACAAAGAATCAGAGAAAGAAAGTGAGAAAGTAAAAGAAAGATACAAAGGTGAGATAAATAACATACGGAAATACGGAATAGAAGAAAAATTCAGAGAAAATAGGGGTAAGGTAGGGGGAAATAGAAGGAAGAAGGAAGAAAAAAAAAAGAAACAAAGAACAAAAAAAAGCATGAAAAAGAGGAGATAACTTGAACAACAAACACAAAAAGGGGGGGGGGGGGGAGAGGAACAAAAGACTTGATTGAAAAAAAACATCAAAAGAATGAAAGAAAAGAGGAGGAGGAACATGGAACTAAAAGGAAAACAAGAAAAGAAAAACAGCAAACAGAAAACGAAAATGAAATCAATAGAAACTGTTGTACACACAGAGGGGCCGCTGGCTGATTTTCTACCGCCCACACAAACTGACTTACCTCCTTGATAGGGCCCTGATCTATCACACCTCACCCCCACCCCCTTACCTCCCTGCCACCTCCCTTTCCGTCGTCCGTTTCAGTTTTTGGGGCCACGGAGGTCAGAAGCCATCAACATGGGAATATTATATCACCATCCATTGTGTTAGACAAGCACAGACATCAGTGATGTGCATTCTTCACTGAGGAGAAGAACCTGTTTCTTCAGAAGAACAATCTTAGGGCATAAGGCATTTTCTGTGTGTTGTTGGCTGGCTTGTTTGCATGGTTGTTTGTTGTTGCTTTTTCTTGTTCTTGCTTTTTCTTGTTGTTTTGCTTTGCTCTGTGTGTATGTTGTTTTTTTAAAAAGGAATTTATATAGCGCTATATCTTGCAAAAAACAAATCAAAGTGCTTTCATTCATCCTACTCATTCATTGTTGAATCAACACATTTTGAACACTCGATTTTTTCAGGTTTGTTTGCTTTATTAAGACTGTCTCAGAAAGGGGCGCTTTTTTCATTCATCGGCTAGAACTCCAGAGTTTACAATGGTGAGATTTTGTTTTATATGCGACCGTTTTTACTCATGGTTAAGGTTGTACTTTAGGCAGTCAGATAGTTGTAATCTGTAATCGGTGATTTCAATGAATAAATGAATGTTCAATATACCCAACAGAAGAAAAATCTCCACATCCTTCCAGTGCATTATTCTGCCAATATGATTGTTTTCTTTGCACGTAGGGGGATTTTGTAGGAGAACTAGACTACCTAAGCTTCAAGTGTAGATTGAGATTGAAGAGAGCAGACGGCAGCAGCAGTACAGGTAAAAGCTCTACCCAGTAACCTGAACAACAACTAGTCAGAGTACTGCTGGTCACGCACACCCATTTGTCTAATCCGTGGCCTGATTGGTAACCTTCCTTTAGCCTCACTTGTCTATGACTTTGTGAAACTGAATTTCCACACTTTTTATTTTATTATTTACACATACACGCGCGTACGCACCCATGCATGCACGCACCCACGCATGCGCGCATACATGCACGCACGCACACACAGACACACACAAAGATCTGTATAATATAAAATATATCATATATATAAATAAATATATATGTATATATGTGTGCGTGTGCCCGCGTGCGTGTATGCGTGTGTGCATGCGTGCGTGCGTGTGTGTGTAAATTGTCAATGATACAGTTACTGAACTGCTTTGTCACCAAAACAGCTCCCTAAGCCCTGTGACTAGGAAACAGTCAGCAGTTCTTCTTCCCTTCCCTTTTCTTTTCCTTGGAGTTCTGTTCTAATCTCTTCATTCCTTTGGTCTACACACTACCTCTCCCACCCCCCTCTTTGTCCTTGTTCTGTAATTCCCCTTTGTATATCCTCTCTCTTTGTTCTCTCTGCCCCTTTGCCCTTTAATCCTTTTCTGTAGTCTTTTTTTTCTTCCAGAAATCGCAGAGGAAGAAACAAAACACACTCTCTGGCAGTCTTTGTTTGCGTGCTCATTTCATCCATTTGCATGTTTTGTCTGAATGTTTTAATGTCAAGTGTACTTGAATGTAATGACACTGGATGTTCTGTTCTTATCAGTTACTGATTTTAGGGGTGAGGTATTGTTGTAAATGTAACAAAAAGTATGGATTAGGTTTATGGAAAGAATGGGATCATTAGTAGTTTATTTGCAGGTGAGTTATATACATGTTATATACGTTATAGTTTCTTGTTCTGATCAGAGTTTTTAAGTTCTTTTGCCTTTTGAGTTTTGCTGTTAATATAACCTTGCTTTCCTGGGGAAGAAAGGGCTTTTTAAAATTAAATTTACCAATGCGCTCAATCTTCTTGTTGCTTTTTCTTTTTTTTGGTTTCTGTTGTTATGGTTCTTCCTCCCTTTCTTCCTTCTTCCTGTTCTCCCTCCCTTCTTTCTTCTCCTCGTTTCTGTCTTTCCTTTGAGCTTTTCCTATGTAAACCTTTCTTTCTTTTTTCCATTTCGTTTTTCTTTTTATCGCAATTTTTTTTTCTTTCCTTCCGTTTTGTTCTTTTACCTCAACTGTTGTTTCTGGGTTTTTTTCTTTTTCGTTTTTCTGTTTCAACCTTTTCATTTGTTCTTTTCCTTTCTTTTCATTCCTTTTCCCTTTTCGTCTTTGTTTTTTTTCCGTGACCTCCCAGAGCTAGTACTCCCAGGTGTCTCATTTCTTCTCCATCATACTTAGTCACACACCTCCTTGTAGTGTCACATTCCTACGGTCAGCAGTGCACAAGGGGCTGTCAGCTTCATTGCTGTGTAAGTGTGTGTATGTGTTTGCGTCCTCATTTTAACATCTATACACTAAAAAGTGGTTTTAGACAGGACACGGGGAAGAGAAGGAGATAAAAGTTAATGTAAGTGTGTTTGTAAAGTTGAATGAATGATACACGAAACCTCCCCCCCCCCCCCTCCAGATCTAACCATGAGAAAGTCTTTGAACTATATATACAATTTTTTTAAAAGGATAAACTTGGGTAAGCGCGAGTCGCGCACGCGCGCTTGTGTGAGTTATTGTGTGTGAAACGTGTGTGTGTGGTGTGGTGTTGTGTGTCTGTGTGTGTGTGCGCGTGCACGTGTATATGCATGCTAATACAGGCTATGTGTGTGTGTGTTTATTCTTTGGTATGTTTTCCGCTGTCAGTGTCTCATTCAGTCTGAAATCACTATGTACAGCCTCACTTAGACTCAATCTGTTGCATTCCCAGAGTTAGCCGTACATTGGGAGCTAGCTATCAATGTATGGCCGACGGAGATCACCCTGCAAACTGAGCTGTAGGGCCCACGAGAGGAGCTGGAAAGGACTTGCTACTATTTCTCCCAAACACATCTGACGGTGTAAAAAGCGAACGTGAGAAGGAGCTATCAATCATAGGCTGCTGTGAGGTCAACGAATTGAGCAAATCATAATGGCTTGCTGTTAGGCTTTGTGGCTTTAGAAGGTGCAGTTGTACCTGTTCTTATGTAACACTCGTAGTTCATTATCCATTGTATCCCATAGCAGCAATGCAAGCAGGTACTTGTGGATCCATACTAAATATAACGTCAACCTGCAGAGACAGGCATCAAAGAGTCCCTCCCATGATTGTACGAAAGAATCTGCCGATTTTTTAAAAATATCTCTATGAAGAAATACAAAGTTATCCGAATACTTAGGCACAAATCAATGTCAAATGTTAAAAGTTTCAAAACCCTAAGTTGAGATAACCACAGTCCTAAATAAAAGAATCGAAGACTGCTGTCACTTATTTATGACTGACATAAACTGGATGAAAATGATAACGCAGGTGAATACATGTAAAGCAACAGTGATTATAGTGCACACCTCCTTTCTTACTACAGTCTATCATCAAGCAAAAATGAGAGATTCAGTGGTCTGCAGACAATCTGTGGTATCGTTAAGTGGCTGCTACCTTAACTAGACAGGTTCCACGAGAGAAGAACCAGCACCCTGTCTGGCTGGAAACTGTGTGGAATGCCATGCACCATATTGGTAAAATGATAGATTCTAGGCCTTTCGGCCAAAGATCAAAGTGCAGTATTTGGTAAAATGACCAGGTGCCATTGCAAGGTCAAGCTCCCCCCTCCTCCCCTCCAAGTGCTCTGTTTGCTATGAATATATTCAGTCATGAACTGGATGTGTTCGTTAAATGCTGAAGTGAATGTACTTACCTTCCCCTTTTTTCAAGTCAAGTCAAGTCAAATTTTTATTGCCAGATGTCCCCCTTTCCTTCACTAAGTGGGCTGCCAGTGCACCGACGGCAAATTGCACCCCCCAACAAACAAACAACAACAACAACAACAAAAATCTTTAAATAATAATAATAATAATAATGTATGGAATCTATATAGCGCTGAATCTTGTAAAGCAACAAATCAAAGCGCTTCCGAAAAACCATATCAATATTTTTCTGTTTGAGCTTTCTTTCTTTTTATTATTTTACCACCATGTTTACTTTTTAAAAGAACATAAAACGAAAAGCTTGTAATACAAAGGGCATTTCACCTTACATTATTACGCAACTCGTTTTGCCCAGTGTGCTCGTATATGCCATTGTTTCTGTTGTTTCTTTGCGCTTTGCTTTCAAGCTTTTCCCCTTGGTGTTTGCCGCAGCAACAGGAGATGACAAAATAGAGGAAGAAGTCAACACGCGAGCTAGAGAAAAAGATGAAAGAATTTTGGATGCTGGGGGAGGGGCAGTATTTGGTGGGTTTTTTTGGTGGTTTTTACAACAGACGGCAGAAATGAAGGTTTATAAACAAAGAGCCACACGAAATGAGCCGTAACCATGTTTATGTGAAGATCATTTATCTTTTCTTTTATTTTGAGAAAAAAATCAGCTTTCTTTTAAATGAAGTCAAGTTTTTATTTTCAGATAGTATATTGAATAAACAACGCATTTGCTTTTTTGTGTTGAAACCATCTATCTAGGAACAAAAATTACTTAATAATATTTAACTACAAATATTACTACAGCCCTCAACAATAAAATGAAACAATGAAACAAACGAAACAATAAAAAAAAAAATCCAGTCCCCGTGTGTATGCGCTCTGTAAATTTTGTCATCCATTCCCACCGGCCTACTCTTCTGAAAAGCGGATTAGATTTTAGTGTGCCTCGGTGCCACGGGGTCTCGGTTATAGTCTCATCCGGACTTGTTTTTATTTATTTTTTATTTGTTTTATTTTTTATATCGAGGATAATGGAATAAGCAATCATGTGCTTTTTACATCCAGTCCCAGTGTGTATGCGGTTTTGTAAATTCTGTCATCTGTTCCCACCGGCACACAATGGCCTACTCTTACGAAAAGCGGAACAGGATTTAACGTATGCGCAAGATGTTCTGCGTGCGTTTGCACACGGGGCCTCGGTTTATAGTCTCATCCGAAGGACTTTTGGGGAGAGTGGAGTCTGCACTGATGTTAACTCCAGAGGAAAATATCCCCTTGAACGGGAATCGAACCCGGATCGTCAGATTGCGAGCGCAATGTTCTAACCACTAGGCTATCCAGACCCCCCTGTGGCCCAGCCAGGAATGGGGAGAGGAATGTGTTCATGGTAGCCAATATCTTCTCCTCCGTTATGGTCCCAGGGAGGTATCAGAGGCGCTTTGTCATTGCTCGTGTTTTCTTGGGTTGGGTTCAAACCTCATATCGCTTGTCTGGTACGTGCGGATAATGTTTGAATGTAGAACACTGCCCTTGTTTTTCAGTCACACCCTTCCCTACCTCGCCCATCCCTGTCTTTGTCCGTCTGTCTGCTATTTCATCTAGCTGTAATTCTCTCTGTTCTCCCTTGCTCTTTCTTGTTGTATACTTGTACATGATTGTGTGTGTGTGTGTGTGCATGTAACATTTGAATTTGTGAACGTTGTTAATTGTTATTGGTTGTATGTGTAAGAAAATGTTGAATGCAAGCTCTTTGAGTTGTTTTTACGAGATATAGCGCTATATAACTTCCAGTCATTCTTCTTCTTCTTGTTATTATCATTTACATGCGCAGGCGCGAGTGCGTATTTTCGTGTGCTAAAAATTTTTAGAAAATGTTATGAATCATTTACTTAGAGCCGTTTTCATTCGTTCTTTCTTGCTTCCTTTCTTTTTTCACTCTTTTTCTTTCTTTCTTTCTTTTTCTTTCTGTCTTTCTTTCTTTTTCTTTCTTTCTCTCAATTTTCCCCCTAATTTTTTAAGCTGTAGTCATCCACAGTGCTAAGTATGACCCACCTTGTCTCTAAATTTATCAAGTTGCGAAAGTCATGAAGTTGTTTTCTAGGCAAGCGGCTATTGTCGCTGTTTTGTTTCTGTCTTCTCCTTTGTCTTGTATTTTTCATTCTTTTCTGTTTACCTTTTTCGTATTTTTTTTTCTTAATCTGTACCATAACTCCCGTTTAAAGGTTTGGGGATATTTTTTTAGTGTGTATTTTGTTTTCAAACATTCGAAACTTATGTTGTAAGACCTTTCAAGATGAGATGTTGAAGCTGCAATAACAGGCTTTTGAACAGCATTGTGTAATCGTTTCTGCTGTTTATCTGTTGTCTTGTTTTAGCTGTTTTCTCGATTTCGTTTTCTACTCTGTGGTTGTCTCAACAAATAACACTGTGTTATCAATAATTAGACAACAAAGAAAAAGAAAAACAAATAAACAAACAGTGGTGGACTGGAGGGGGGTGTGTAGTGTGTAGTTCTGACGACACTAGAATATCTTAAGGGTTTGTTTTACAACAAACAGTAGACGAGGAGGAATTTTAAAAGGTAAGATAGAAGGAAGCAACGTAAAAACAAAGAAAGAAAGAAAGGATGGGAAAATGGAATAAAAGTAATTATAAAAAATGACAGAAGAGAGGAAAACAGGAAAAACAGACACAGAGAAGAAAACAAAAACAACGAGAAAGAAACAAACAAATACAGAAGGGGGGGGGGGGAGTAATTCTTTGAAGAGAGAAGTAGAGGAGAAAAGAAAGAAAGGCAGACTGACAGAAAAGGTCGAACTAAGGCAGAGCTAAAGAACCAAAGAAAAGTAACAACCAAATGAATGAACGAAAGAAATAAAAACAACAACAAAAAGGAATATATGTGTACACGTAGGGAAAAGAAATATGATAATCTGGTGGGGGAAAAGAGAGAAAGGAGCAGGAAGTCTTGCAAGATGTTGGCTAGACCAAAAAGCAGCGTAATGGTATGGACGGAAATGTGGACAACATGTCTGTGTTCAGTGACACGTAAACAGTACAGACAACAGACGTAAACGGCCCACAGTACAAAGGAGGACAATCATCGTAAGTTGTGTATTGCCTTAGTTGGTTTTGTTTGCTGGTTTGGTTTTTGGGCTGTCTGGGAAATGGAAAAATGTGTAGAACTATTTCACAAAATGAAGAGATATGTTAGTGGGGAGTCGAAGGTCTATCTTCAGAAATTTACAACAGCTGTTCGAGGTAATTATACAGGATCATTCTAGAACGAATGATTTGAGAGAATAAAACGGTGTTTGATTTTCTGATGGTCTAGATTTTTCCAAACCGTGTCACTTTGCGAAGCTGCCAACAGGATGGTTTCATTTGCATCCAGGAGCATGTCGTAAGCAAATAAAAAAGGTAGCTAATAAATGTCTGTTGATTGAAAGTGCGGAGAACAGGTTGCATTGTTACAAATTGGAACTGTGCCAGAAACGCAGCCGACTTAAGTGGATGGCTGTTCGTCACACACAACCTTCCCATTTGTCTGACTGCTGACCTGATTTGAAGTGTTACCTCCTATTACTGCTCCAGTCCTGTCTACAGATTTGTGCAGGGATGTTTTCCACCCACTCCCCTCACCCACTGTTTTCAGTATCACTTGCTTTCTTCTTGTCTTCCTCCTCCTCCTGCACATCTTCGTCTTTTTTGTACTTTGTCGTCTTCTTTGGTGTCTGCATCAACAGTAGACAAAAATGGATAAGGCATCTACTGAATCAAACATTTACACAAAATTCATATCAAGATGCATGTGGGTTGAAAAGTTTTA
>CM054151.1:24972608-24980108 GCA_028751875.1 Rapana venosa | reverse complement strand
CAACAAAAGAACAAAGGGAAGGCTGGGGAGCATGCAGTCACAGGTAACAAGCTGTGTCCATGTTGATCAGGAGATTAGGCCTCAGTGGTGATAGAGAGAGGCGTGTGAGCATGATAGCCAGTGTCTTCTTCCTCCCCTGTGTGTGGTCCTTAGGGAATCTCAATCTTATTTTTATAAAACAAAAATTCCTGTTTTCTTGCCTTGGGGCTTATTTGTTTGTTGTGTAATTTAAGGTGTCTGAATGTTAAATCTGTTTTTGTATTTGGCATGCACTTTAAAGTATGTTGTATGTCTAAAGTCTGTTCACATTCAGTGATATTAATGCATTTCAATATTGTTTACAGAATTTCATGCATAACATGAACAACATTTTTACAGAATTTCATGAATAACGTGAGCAAAAAAGCAAACAAACCCTAAAACATATCAACGAATTGTAATGGACATATAGATAATCCACATATCCCTCACAAAAACTAGGTCCTAGAATATTGATTTATTTGTATTCTTCTGTGTTGAATAACATAAGAGGAAAAAACGTATACAATGTGGTTCTCCTGTGTTCAATAACAGACGGAGAAATAACAAACTTTTGTGTAAAACTTAACGAACTTTCTCTTTCTGTCTGCAACCTTCAAGCAGTGATGTTGTCCAGAAGTTTACTCTGCTTGGGTATCTTGTGTGTGTGTGTGTGTGTGTGTGTGTGTGATTAATTTCCTCTATGTAGATGGTTTGTTTAGCCTTTTGCCAGTGTCTTTCTTGTAATTTCCTCAATGTAGATGTTTGTATAGTTTTTGCCAGTGTCTTTCTTGTAATTTCCACAATACAAATGTCTATTTTGTGTTTTAGCCAGTGTTTTTCTTGTAATTTCCACAATACAGATGTCTATTTTGTGTTTTAGCCAGTGTCTTTCTTGTAATTTCCTCTTTGTAGATGTTTGTCTAGTTTTTGCCAGTGTCATACTTTTCTCTGTACAGCTACATTTCCTCTACGTAGATGTTTGTTTCGTTTTTTTCCAGTGTCTTTTTTCCTTTAGTTTCTTGTAATTTCCTCCATGTAGATGTTTGTTTAGTTATGCCAGTGTCTTTTTTGTAATTTCCTCCATGTAGATGTTTGTTTAGTTATGCCAGTGTCTGTTTTGTAATTTCCTCTATGTAGATGTTTGTTTAGTTATGCCAGTGTCTTTTTTGTAATTTCCTCTATGTAGATGTTTGTTTAGTTATGCCAGTGTCTGTTTTGTAATTTCCTATATGTAGATGTTTGTTTAGTTTATGCCATGTCTGTTTTGTAATTTCCTCTATGTAGATGTTTGTTTGTTATACCAGTGTCTGTTTTGTAATTTTCTATGTAGATGTTTGTTTCGTTTTTCAGCCAGTGTCTTTCTTGTAATTTCTTTTAGTAGATGTTTGTTTATTTCGCCAGTGCCTTTCTTGTAATTTCCTCTATGGAGATGTTTGCTTCGGTGTTTTTTTTACCAGTGCTTTCTTGTAATTTTTTATGTAGATGTTTGTTTATTTTTCTTTTGCCAGAGCCTTTCTTGTAATTTCCTCTATGTAGATGTTTGTTTAGTTACGCTAGTATCTTTTTTTGTAATTTCCTCTATGTATATGTTTGTTTAGTTACGCCAGTATCTTTTTTGTAATTTCCTCTATATAGATGTTTGTTTAGGGTGGGTTTTTTGTGTCAGTGACTTTCTCATAATTTCCTCTATTCATATGTTTGCTTAGTTTGTGCCAGTGTCTCTGTAAAAAAAGAAAGGAAGAGGCGGAAGGTTGTAGTTTGTAACCATCCATCAGGACTGAGCCCACTCCCACTGTTCACTGCCAGCCACACACAGCACAAATGAAAACACAGGTCATCTGAATAGTTTCCTTCAACCTTTCATCTTTTCCTACCTGTTATTGAAAAGCTCATTTCGATTTCCTTCTCCTCTTCACTGCCTTTTCTCACTGGGTGGGGTCCTGTAGTGCCTGGACTTCTTCTGTGCATGTAACTGGGGGGACGGACGGGATAGCCTAGTGGTTAGAACATTGCGCTCGCAATCTGACAACCCGGGTTTGATTCCCGTTCAAGGGGCATATTTTCCCCCTGGAGTTAACGTCAGTGCAGACTCCACTCTCCCCAAAAGTCTTTCGGATGAGACTATAAACCGAAGGCCCCGTGTGCGAATGCTCGCAGAACATCTTGCGCACACGATAAATCCTGTTCCGCTTTTTGTAAGAGTAGGCCATTGTGTGTCGGTGGGAACAGATGACAGAATTTACAAAAACCGCAAACACACGGGGACTGGATGTAAAAAAGCACATAAGTGCTTATTCCATTATCCATTATCCTCGATATAAAAGAATAAAATAAAATAAAATAAATAAATAACTTTGCAGGAGATTTGTCCTCTGGCCTCAGCCGACACATTCTGACTTCAGGGCAAGTTATTTCATTGTACAGGTTGCATGCCGGGTATGTTTGTGTTTCCGCAACCTACTGAACGCTTACATGAATTATGGCATCTTTAACACGCATATTTGATCTTTAAATGCTTTAAGCGCTTTGATTTGTTGCTTTACAAGATTCAGCGCTATATAAATTCCATACATTATTATTATTATTATTATTATTATTATTGTTATTATTATTATTATTATTATTATATTATTATTATTATTATTATACACGAATGGAATGAAGGCATTCTTTCATTTCATGTGTTCATCCTAGTATAATTTATCAGTTCTTTGTTTCCGTGTGTCATTCGTTCCTTCTTCCTTTTCCCTCCTTTTTTTTCTGTCTTTCTGTAATGTTCATTTTCCTGTGCGTTGTGTTTACCATGTACCTTTATGCTGGTTTATAAGGCATGGGGGGAAAGTTTCTGCACTCTGTGTTTTCTTCACGCAGCTTATAGTTTTGTGTAGAAGTTTTCCAGGATAAAACATTGGCCGCCATTACAGTAGAGAGAGTTTTTGCAGCCAGTATCTAACATCTGGGGGTTTGGGGCCTTTTAAGTGTCTCTGTCTGCTTGTTTGGATTTTGTTTATATTTTTTGACCACCTTTTCCCTTGAGTGACAATCTCAGCAACAAAGGATACGCACAGTATTAGCAGTCATTAGGAAAACAAATTAATTATTATCCAAAAAAAGGAAAAAGAAAACGGGGGGCTGTAAAAAGGAAATGAGGGATGTTTTGTTGTGGTTTTTCTGGACAGCACAGAATATTGTGAAGGTTTGTGGCGCGGACAGGGAGCCACATGTAACGAGCTTTGTCTGTGTTTATCAACAGATTAGGCCTGCCATTAATGGAGAGTGGGCATGATAGCCATTGTGTCCCCACCCCCTGTCGTGTCATGTAGGGTCCCTCGGGGGTTCTGACCACTGAGTGGGGGTGTATTCTTTCTGTGCTGTTTGCTTTTGGGGCTTTAAAGCTGCTGTCACTCTCCTGTTGCAAAGTGCCTCCTTTGAAGGTTTTGAATGCTGCAAAGGCACGTCTCTCTCTGTGTGTCTCTCTCAACTGTCTCTCCCCACAGAGAGAGAGGGGGGGGATAGAATCCATAGATATTATGCGAGAGAGAAGCAGACAGACAGACAGAGAGAGAGGGAGGCAGAGACAGACATATACAGAGACAGACAGACATATACAGAGAGAGAGGGAGATAGACACAGATAGATACAGACAGATCGGTGGTCTAGAGGTAACGCGCCTGTCTAGAAAGCGAAAAGTCCGGGTCTGAAGTGTGCGGCGGTTCGTACCCCGTTTGGACCGGAAACTTTTCCCCCATCCATTAGACCATGAGTGGTAGTCTGGGCGCTAGTCTTTCGGATGAGACGATAAACCGAGGTCCCGTGTGTTACACGTAATTATTTAGCGCACGTAAAAGAACCCACGGCAACAAGAGAGTTGTCCCTGGCAAAATTCTTAGAAAAAAGCCACTCTGATAGGGAAACAAATACAGTTGCAGACAAGGAAAAAAAAAAAAAAGGGTGGCGCTGCTCTTGTGGCGACGCGCTCTCCCCGGGGACAGCAGCCCGAATTTCACGGAGAGAAATCTGCCGTGACTTTAAGTGGTATGAAATGAAATCTGAGCGCTTTGATTTGTTGCTTTACAAGATTCAGCGCTATATAAATTCCATAAATTATTATTAATATTATTAGAGACAGAGAGACAGAGAGAGAATGTTTCTCCTCAGAGAGAGAGAGAGAGAGAGAGAGAGAGGAGAGAGAGAGAGAGAGAGAGAGAGAGAGAGAGAGTAAAAAAAACAAACAACTGGCTCTTCTGTTTTCAACAACCAGAGGCGTAGTAATCCTTGCGAAATGTAATGTAACTCTATTTTTCACACCTCAAACCCCCTTACAGTGATGCTGTGCAGAAGTTTACCTTGTCTGGACTTCAGGTGTCTGCTGTTCTTTCCAGTCCCTGGGGCGACTGTTTATTTATCTTTTGTCAGCCCCCTACCTCCCCCCTCCCTCACTTGAAGGATAGAGAAGGTAATCTTATTTTGTTATGTTGTTCTAAACATCTGTAACGGCCAGTTCCAACTTTCTGTCCTCCCCCCCCCCCCGCCTCCCTCCTACCACCCTTCCCTTATCTGGCTTGCAGAAAACCCCCAACTTTATGAGCGGTAACAGAGTACATTGGAGTGGGTTTTTTGGTCTGTTTTTATAAGATTTGGAAATCGTCTTTTTGTATCTATTTCAGTATTTTTCCTCGTTGTCATTCATCCATGTGTAAACGTATTTTTCGAGAGGAATATGCCACAATTCAGAACTGTTCTGCTATACTTGTCATACCAACAGACACATGCCACAAGCCATGTAGACAGGACATAATTCTGTTTATTTATCTAGCTTTATTTGATAAAACATGCACAGAAGCCTTGTTTGCTGATTGAGTGTCTTCAACAGTTTTTTTTATAACTTAACATACCTTACACCTCGCTTTGAGGCTGAAGGCTTTCGCTTGGAACAAAGAGAAAAATGGGCGCAAGATGTTGAATGGAAAAGTTAATTAAGAGTAGAAAAATTGACGTGAAAGCACCAGTTCACACAACATGTCGTGTTTATTTGGAAGAGCTCGAGCATGGATGTAGCAAAACATACACACACAGCTGTCGTATTTTTTGAGAGGTTGTGGGTTATGCTTGTGTAGTGTCACTAGAACAAGCCAAGAGGATTCATTCGGCATTTCTTGAATACAAAATAGAATAAAAGTTGGGTCACCTTTATCAGGACAACAATAACATACCTGTGGTTTCAATCCCTCATTATAAGCCTAAGTTAACAGTTGGTGATTTGATCTGTGTTGGGGATAGGATAGCTCAGTGGTCAGAGCACTCGCTTTCCCTCAGCCAAGGTTAAGCAGCATCGAGCGTGGTTACCACTTGGATAGGTGACTGTTTGCACGCCTTGGTTTCAGTACAGTCCCCCAGTTCACCCAGCTGTAAATGGGCACCTGCCCTCTTTAGTTTCAGGGAAGATAAAGCAGCGAGGGAGAGGAGATGGGCGCCGCCCTCAATATGCTGGTCCATAGAGAAGCGAGGTCTCTGACGCCTCGCTCCCCTACGACCTCATAGCTTATGGGACACCATTACCTTACTCCTACGTTAAATCCTGTTCCGCGTTTCGTAAGAGTAGACCATTGTGTGCCGGTGGGAACAGATGACAAAATTTACAAAACCGCATACACACGAGGACTGGATGTAAAAAAAAAAAGCACATAAGTGCTTATTCCATTATTCTCGATATAAAAGAATTTTTTAAAAATACAACAATGAAAAGCAGAGACTAGAGTGTTTGTTACAAGTTGCCAGTCTCCATAACCGCTGTGGATGGTAGGACTCCAAGCGATGCTACCCAGAGCTGGCTATCTTTCTCTGTCTCTGCTGAAGAGTGTTTGTAGCGAAAGATAAATGATGATATAACCTTAAGATGATGATGAATCCATTGTGATATAACACAGCGAGCTCCCTGGGACGTATGGAAGGGGCTGTGGAGTGGTTGAGAGAGGGGGGAAGGAAGGGGTTAATGTAAGAAAAAAATGTGTAAACTGAAACTACTACCACTACTTCATGCACACACGCACTTAAACATGCGCGCGCATACACCCCCCCCCACACACTCAACCATCCACGCAAGCTCTCTGTGTGAAATGTTTGGCACATATATAGCCCCCATCCATCTGTCCTCACGGGAAAGGGTTTAAAAGCCTACCACATTAAATCATTTGCATTTTCTCTCTCTCTGGCTCTCTCTCTCTCTCTCTGTGTTTATCTCTCTCTCTCTCTCTCTCTCTCTCTCTCTCTCACACACACACACACACACACACACACACACACACACACACACACACACACTCTGTCTCTCTCTCTCTCTCTCACTCAAAACACAAACTCACACACAAATACCCATCCACCCACCCACTTACCCCCACTCCCACCCACACACACACACACACACACTCCACACTCACTCACTCACTCACTCACTCAAAACACCTCCTCCCCCACACACACGAACAAAATTCTAAGTTTCCTCCGAACACTAATGGCAGCTAGCTCAGGTTAGCACCTGACCGGTGGAAAACCCCAAGACAGAATCATTCTGTACCTGTGGGCAAACAAAATCCCACACTTTCTGTGTCTATAAGAAGCAAAACGACTGCATGTAATCCTCGTGTACTCTTCGCAACGACCAACCAGCCTATTCTAAAGCCACAGTCACACGCGATCTTGTGCCTAGAAGGTAGGTGTGAAACGAGCTTTACTGTTTAAGTCTTTCGTTAACAGCCAATTTAGAGTTTGGGAAAAACCCTTGCATCTAATTTTTAAATCCCTTGATGTGTGTGTGTAAGGTGGGTGGGTGGGGGTGGGGATGGGGGTGGGTACGTGTGTGTGTATGTGTGTGTGAGTGAGTGGATCAGTGGGTGGGTGGGTGGGTAAGTGTGTGTGTGTGAGTGTGTGTGTGTACGTATGTACGTTGTGTGTGTGTGTGTGTACGTATGTACATGTGTGTGTGTGTGTGTGTGTGTGTGTGTGTGTGTGTGTGTGTGTGTGTGTGTGTGAAGAAGAAGAAGAAGAAGAAGAAGAAGAACAGAAGAACAAGAAGAACAAGAAGAAAAAGAAGAAGAAGAGAAGAGGACGTAGAGGTAGAAACAAAACGCTTCACCAAAAGTTAAAAACACACATACACACATTCCCCAGCGTCTGATGAAGAAGAAGAAGAAGAAAAGAAGAAGAAGAAGAAGAAAGAGGACGTAGAGGTAGAAACAAAACGCTTCACCAAAAGTTAAAAAACACACACATACACACATTCCCCAGCGTCTGATGATATAGAAAACAGTTTTGGCCTTTTAAGCTTTTAGCTTTGTGGACAACTAACACAGCCTTTAAGGAACGCACACGCAGAAATAAACACAAAATATAAAAAGGCTAGTGTAAAACTAGAAGTATATTAAACTCTGAGCTAAAAAAAAAACAACAGCAATCGAAGCAGTCAATTCACACAAAAAACCC
>CM054151.1:24962608-24967608 GCA_028751875.1 Rapana venosa | reverse complement strand
TTCCAGTCCATAACCCAAGGAGCTAACCACTGCGCCATGGCGGCTGATTTGACCGTTTTTTCTGTGTAAATGTGGTTTAGTATGCATGAGATCAGTAGTAAGTGATGAAGTAACAGGTGGCTTGTATTTTCTTGAGTTTTTTCTTTGTCTCTGTGAATGTGTAGTAGGGAGGGTTAAGGGGTGTTCTTCAGAAAGAGTATAAAAAAACAAAACCAAACCTGATGACTGTAGAGATCTGTGTCATATTCACACAAACAAGAAACCGCAGCCATCACCATCATTCACACGCCAAGAGTACATTAAACAAGAGTGACCACTGCGCGGACTGTTCTCTCAGACCAGAACCCTTGGCCTACGGTAATGTCAGGCATGTTTTTTATGTAGCAGACCACGGGACCCTTGTGATATCTTCCTGATGGCCCTAAAGGCAGTGACGGGGTGATGGCAGCTGTGTTTCTATGAAGCGGGGACCACGGGGCCACTGTGTCCCTGTGTGAGTGGCTGTGGCCCTAAGAGCCGTACTGGGCAAGGTGGATGGCAGAAGGCCGTCAGGCCATTTGGACAGGAAGCAGACATTTCTGCTACTTCCGCTGTTCGCTATCTGCCGGGTGATGATGGCGGCAAACAAACCCTGGCCGCAGCCAGCCAGCCAGTTCGTTTAGACCTCTCGTGGTTTTTAGCTTGTTTCTTCTTTTTTATGTTTTTTTATGTTTCGTTGTTCTGTCTGCTTGTTTTTCCGTGTTTTCCCCCCTATACATACACTCTGTCTCTGTCAGACTCTGTCTGTGTGTGTGTGTGTCTGTTTCTCTCTCTCTCTCTCTCTCTTGTCTGTCGGTCTGTCTGTCTCTCTCCCTTTCCTCTCTCTCTCTCTCTCTCTCTCTCTCTCTCTCTTTCTCTGTCTCTCTCTTTTTCTCCCTCCATTTAAATTTTCTTGACTGCTACAGCAAGATGCTCTGTTTTACTGCAGAATATGAAGTTTTGCCATTTTTATGCTAGTCAAAGGGCTGGCAGCAATGTTGAGAGGGCATGTTGAAGACCAGACCGCTGTGTCAGAACTGACTTTGTCCTCATGTATACTAGGAGACGGGATAGCTCAGTGGTCAGAGCACTCGTTTTCCCCCAGTCAAGGTTAAGCAGCATCGAGCGTGGTTACCACTTGGATTGGTAACCGTTTGCGCTCCTTGGCTTCAGTATAGTTCCCCAGTTCACCCAGCTGTAAATGGGTACCTGCCACTTTAGGGTCAGGGAAGGTAAAGCAGCGAGGGAGAGGAGATGAGCCCCGCCCTCAATATGCTGGCCCCTGGAGAAGTGAGGTCTCTGACGCCTCTCTCCCCAACGACTTTATAGGTTATGGGACACCTTTACCTTTACCTTTTTATACTGCATGGCAAACGTAATTATCGTGCTTCGACTGACTATACTAGTAAAACTGCCAGTCCTATATCCCTGTGAAAGCTTTAAAGTTTGAAGAAAAGTGTCCGTCACAAGTGAACAGAGACAGAAGAACTGCTGAAGCTGTGTTGTGCATTGAAGTCGCTGTTGTGTGTGGCAACTGAAAACTAACAAGAACATCATAGGGACTCGTGGGTTGGTCAGTGCTTTGCTTTTTGTGTGTAGTGCACATAGAATATAATATATCCCCGAAGTCAGAATACGGCTACCTTCATGGTGGGAAATACAGTCACATATGCAAAATGTCACCATTGGTGAACCTCGGAGCTCTACCCATATCATATTATAGTATATACACTACACGTAATGATACAGCTGTCTGTAGAACATGAATCTGAAATCTTTTTCGTGTGTCTGCTTTCCTGTATTGTCTTTCGTCTTTTCTCTATCAATGTTTTTTTTCATTTTGATAACAAGAAGAAATCTTTCCTGGCAGCTTGGCTGTCGGTTTTATGGAATGTTTTTTTGACTCAAAATGGTTTTCTCGTTTCTTACATTCATTGTTGAAATTGGGATTCTTTCCAGGATTAGGACTTATTCCAGTTGTCTGTGTTCCTTAGAGTTTATTTCCTTCGTTCTTCAGATCATGGCTTTGTTTTCCTATTTGATTAAGTTCCCCCCTTTTAATGCAGGGTGTGTGTGTGTGTGTGTGTGTGTGTGTGTGTGTGTGTGTGTGTGTGTGCGCGCGCATGCGCGCGCGTTCAGTTTCTGTAGGTTGTTTGTCAGTAAAATTTTCGATCAAGTTGGTAAAACTTGCATCTTATTGCATTTTTAATTCATTTTACATTCTTTGCTGTTAAGATGTCCTTGTATTTCTGAAATAATTGTGCTCGTCAAAACGTGCATGCACACACACACACTTTTCAGAAGAGTAGGCCATTGTGTGCTGGTAGGAACGGATGACAAAATTTGCAAAAACTGCATACGCACAGGGACTAGATGTATAAAAGCACATGAATGCTTATTCCATTATCCTCGAAAAAAAACCACCCACATACACACTCGTGCGCACACACGCTCGCACACATACCCCCCCCCCCCCCCACACACACACACTTGTGTCCTCGCACATAGGTACGGGTGGAGAGAAGAGAGAGAGAGAGAGAGAGAGAGAGAGAGAGAGAGAGAGAGAGAGAGAGAGAGAGAGAGACAGACAGACAGACAGACAGACAGACAGACAGACAGACAGACAAAGAGACAGACAGACAGACAGCAGCAAGAAGAAGATAAGCAGTCAAGCCTTGATGGAAAGAATTTATTTGAAAACAGCAGGCTACAGAGGACTGGGAAAGCCACGAGGCACACACCTTCGTCACCTCAGCACCACCGCACATCAGCAAACTGCATCATTATTATCATTATTATTACTGCTACACACTACAGCGTTCTTTTGGTCATAACTTACAGCAATAAATGAAGGACAACAAAAAAATCTGTGGTTTTGGTTTGTTTTTTTTTAACCTTCACAGACATAGTCATCACGTGTACATTCGATGAAGTTGGTACATTTTCCTTTTCTCGTTCAAAAATTTACCTATACGTTGTGAATATAAAGAGAATTTGGTGGGTTTTATTTCGTGAATATAGATACTGTCGAAGTGTTTTTTTTAAAAAAAAATCTAACAGGTTGAATTATTTTTAGAACATACTGCTTTCCTTTAAATAGGTAAATGTAGATTATAGCGGTAATGTAATGAATACACGATTAGACATTTCGATTTAAACCACGATAAGAATGTTCAATTTTTGCTAGTTGGGGATAGTATCAAAGCACATGTGTCGTTGTTCAAGAGATTAGATGGTTGTTTATCCTAGTGGGTTAGCTACTTATTGTCAACATAGTTTCTTGCAAAAATAAACCCTAAGATTTGCCGTCGAAGGCAAACATAAGTATTAGGGGGGAGCGTTCTTTCTGAGAGGACTGGCAGAACAAACAAAAATAGCACGAAAAATAAGAAAGAGGAGGAAGAAGGAGAGAGAGAGAGAGAGAGAGAGAAGAGAGAGAGAGAGAGAGAGAGAGAGAGAGAGAGAGAGAGAGAGAGAGAGCAGTTATAAATATAGTTTCAACGAGCAAATGCAAAAGAAATGAAGATGAGGGCATGCAGACAAAGACACACTGCGCCTTTATCACATATGCGCGCAAATGCTAATAATGCAAATCCGAAAAAAGAACCGCTCCCACGAAACTGTGCAGTAGGAGTTACTGCAATGCAGAGGCAGAAACAGTGCAGTAGCGATATGCAATCTCCCTTTCCATGTAAAACAAAAAAGTAAATATATAACCACACCAGAGGGAACATTTTAGCGTCTGCAAACTTTTTTTTTGAGGATTGGAATAGCCTATTTCGTACCTTTCTCTGGCTCTCTCTCTTTTTTTTTCTTTTAGCAGTTTCCTTTTATCAACTATCAAGACATTTTATTTATTTATCTATTTATTTTTGTAGCAAGCAATAGAATAATTGATCAGATCGTTGTTTCAAGGTAACGAGGGAATCCCCACCGTCTGGCTTAAAGTATTTAAAATGAGTTTCCACAGAGTAGAAAGTTATCCTTCTGTTTAATCTCCTCGGCTGAAGTAATGGAGCGAGTTTTAGCCCCTAACTGTAGAAGAGAGAAAAATGGGAAAATAACTCTCATCCTGTCTTACTGAATTGCTATGGCGCCCAAATGTAATTGGTGGTGGTAGAGGAGGCGGAAGATACGGAAAAGATGAACGTGTGCACTCGTTCTTTTTGTTTACTTTTTAAAGGCAAACTCATATTGTTTTGCTAATCATTGTTTTTTCAGATTTCGTCGCACGCGCGCGCGCGCTTGTGTGTGGTGTGTGTGTGTGTGTGTGTGTGTGTGTGTGTGTGTGTGTGTGTTTGTGTGTGTGTGTGTGTGTGTGTGTGTGAACGTGAACGTGTGCACTTGTTCTTAAACAAAAAGGCCAACTCGCTATATTGTTTTTCAAATCATTGTTACTTTTTGCCTCCAGATTCCGTCATCTGTCAAAATGAACAAAGTTGATTGTGTTAATGTTCATGTTTCAGAATAGCGTCCCCGCCCCTCCCCACCCCCCAGTGTTGACGTAGGCAAATGTATGTGACGTAGATGATGACGAGTGACTGTGACTTCAGATGACGTCAGAGATGACAGTGGCTGGGTTCTTCTCAGCTGTCAGTACTGAAGGCTGGGTGGTGAAAACATGGCCTTGTGGCTGCCTCATCTGCAATCACACACACACACACACACACACACACACACACGCACACACACCACGCACAGGGTTTTATATATAGATTCACACAAATTTTACTTGTATAGATTAAGGACAGCATACAAGATACAGGACATTGAATCACCCCTCCCCCCCCTTCCTCCTCCCAAACTAAATTCCCACTAGAACCATTGACTGCTGTGCTGTGGCGGGGACAGAAAACTGATTGAAAAAGTGTCATCTGATGCTGGCAGCTAGTGGGAAAGCCACGTCATTTATTTTCAGCACTGAATCTCTGAAAGACTGGGCAGAGGATATGACAACATTATAAGAAAAAAAAACAGAAAAG
>CM054151.1:24957608-24960108 GCA_028751875.1 Rapana venosa | reverse complement strand
TCGGCCCCTCTCTTTTGTAGTTCCCCTTGGACGCCAGAACTCTTTTGCTCAATTAGGGGGCTGCCTTTAGCGGCAGTTATTGCTTCTTTCTGAGCTGTGTTGTGTGTGTGTGTGTGTGTGTGTGTGTGTTGTGTGGTGTGTGTGTGTGTGTGTGTGTGTGTTGTGTTGTGTCATTTGTTGTGTGTTTTATTTGGCTGACAAACAGTGGACAACGCTCTCCTTTCTCACTGGCATTGCTTTCACTCCCCAAAACAAGGCAAAGCCCTTGCTGGTCGGTTGTCTTTTGGTAAAAGTGTTGTGGGGCGTGAGTGTTTGAAACGTCCTTAATGTCATTTGTTTATTGATTTGAAAGCTTGCGGGGGGTTTTGTGGCTCTTTTGTCGGATCATTTGACTGTCTTGTTTTCTCTCTGTGTGTCGGTGTGTGTGTGTGTGTGTGTGTGTGTGTGTGTGTGTGTGTGTGTGTGTGTGTGTGTGTGTGTGTGTGTGTGTGTGTGTGTGTGTGTGTGCATCTCTGTCTGTCTGTCCCTTTGTCTGTTCCTCTGTCTCTGTCTGTCCCTCTATCCGTCAGTCTCTCTCTTTCTGTCTTTGTCTCTCTTTGTCTGTCTGCCTGTCTGTGGCGTTGTGTGTGTGTCTGTATGTCTGTCTCTGTCTGTCTGTCTGTCTGTCTCTCTCTCTGAGTGTGTGTTTGTGACGAGTGCGCCGTCTCTGTCTCTCTGTTTCTCTCTCTGTCTCTCTCTTTCTCTTCTCTCTCCCCTTCCCCCTCCCTCCACCCCTTCTCTCTCTCTCCCTGATTTCCTTTCAGTTAATGATGTTTGTTTATCGATTTGTGAATGAGTGAGTGAGTGTTTGATGAGTGGTTTGTTTATCGTTTCATTGACCAGAGCTTTGTTGTTGTTGTTTTTGTTGTTGTTGGTGTGAAGCTATCGTTAGCTTAATTAATTGATGGGTTGTTAATTTCTGTCCATCACTAGTTTGTTTTCCTTGGGTGTTTTTTTTTCCTTAACGCCTGGTCTCTGACATCCGATTACTCTTGGTCTCTGTCTCTCTGTTAACCTGTTGTCTCTGTCTCCCTGTTAAACTTTGCTTTTTGGGTCCCTGTTACCCTGTTATCAGTTTCCCTGTTACCCTTGCTTTTTGGGTCCCTGTTATCTGTCTCCCTGTTACCCTTGCTTTTTGGGTCCCTGTTATCTGTCTCCCTGTTACCCTTGCTTTTGGGGTCCCTGTTATCTGTCTCCCTGTTAAACCTTGCTTTTTGGGTCCCTGTTATCTGTCTCTCTGTTACTCTTGCTTTTTGGATCCCTGTTACCCTGTTATCTGTCTCCCTGTTACCCTTGATTTTTGGGTCCCTGTTACCCTGTTATCTGTATCTCTGCTACCCTGTTATCTCAGTGCCGACTCCACTCCTCCCAAAAGCCCCCCGGATGAGACTTTAAACTGAGGCTCCGTGTTACTATAAAGTGAATGAATTGAATCTCAATCTCCGTCTCCCTGTTACCCTTGGTATTTGTCTTTCTGTTATCTCTGTCTCGCTGTTACCCTGTTATCTCTCTCTGACTGTTACCCTTGGTTTTTATCTCCCCGTTACCCTGGTATCTCTGTCTCCGTGTTACCCTGTTATATCTGTCTCCCTGTTATCCTGTTATCTTTGTCTCCCTCTTACCCTTGGTCCCTGTCTCCCTGTTACCCTGTTATCTCTGTCTCCCCATTACCCCGTTATCTGTTCTCCCCGTTACCCCGTTATCTGTTCTCCCCGTTACCCTGTTATCTGTTCTCCCCGTTACCCTGTTATCTTTTCTCCCTGATATCTCTGTCTCCCTGTTATCTCTGTCTCCCCGTTACCCTGTATCTTTTCTCCCTGATATCTCTGTCTCCCTGTTATCTCTGTCTCCCCGTTACCCTGTATCTTTTCTCCCTGATATCTCTGTCTCCCTGTTATCTCTGTCTCCCCGTTACCCTGTTGTCTTTTCTCCCTGTTACCCTGTTATCTCTGCCTCTCTGTTATCTTTTCTCCCCTCTGTCTCCCTGTTAGCGCGCGCGCACACACACACACACACACACACACATTACATAAATTATATATATATATTATATATATATATATATAATATATATATATATATTTATATATATATATATATATATATATATATAAAGTCTTTTGATAGCAAAAGTTATTCGTGCAGGAATATTATCCAAATCTTTAAAGTATCGAGGTCAGATTAGTTGATATGCGACGTTAGATAAAAGCAGTCAAGGTTTGCTTTACATTAAACTTCAAAATCAAAGATTGGTTTTGAAAAGTATATCAGTAACTTTCCTCATGTTGAAGTATTCGATTAGTTCTCTTAATAGCAGTCACAAACTCGGAACTACTCTAAGGAGACATAACGGGATTCTCAAATAACACAGAATTTGTCAAATACTTAACAGGAATGAGAAAGGTGATCCTTTTTGTTTCGTTTTAAAGCTCACAGTTCTTAGAACGGAGGCAGAAATATG
>CM054151.1:24915108-24955108 GCA_028751875.1 Rapana venosa | reverse complement strand
GAGAGAGAGAAAGAGAGAGAGAGAGAGAGAGAGTGTGTGTGTATGTGTTTTTAGTGTGTATTTTGTGTGTGTGATTGTGTGTGGTGTGTGTGTTGTCAGTGTGTGTATGTTGTGAATGAGAGAGAGTGTATGTGCCATGGTGCGTATGTATGTGTGTATGTGCAATGGTGCGTGTGTGTGTGCATGTGTGTGTATGTATGTATAAGTGTGTGTGTGTGCGCGTGTGTATATGTGTGGCAGACAAACAGTCAGATTTTAATGTAGTGTATCAACATAACTCAACTACAATTGTTGACGATTGTATGTTTGGGGATAAAACGTTACGATGGCAATTTAGGAGCCAGTTGTGTTAATAAATGTTGTCACCCTATGTACTTGTCTTAGAGTGTGACTATGGAGCAGTGTTCCCATAATGTCCTGTTGCCAGTTTGTCGCGTTTTGTTAAGGGTTTTAAGATTAACCATTAAAGATCTGAAAGAATGTGGGCAGCAAACAGAACACCCCCCCCCCCCCCCAACTAATCCGAGCTCTCTGGAAGGGGGGGGGGAGATGATTAATAAACAAACTGGAGTCTTGCCAGGGTGGTAGCTCTGAAGTTGTTATTCATGTTAATGTCTGTACGGCCTTTAATCCATCGGATTATTTCTCTCTTTCTTTCTCTTCGACTTCTGCTGTTTCCTCAATGCTGCTTTTATTCCTCCCAGTCCATCCACAGTGGCGATTTCGAAGACATGGACAGAGCTTTTTCATTTCACTTTGTTTCTTTGTTCTTCCTCCACTTCTGCATTTATCCTAGAGGCGGCTGAACAGAAATAAATTCGTTATGTGCAGATCTTAATATCAACGTCTTCAGCAGCATTAGCACTACACAGAGCGCTATGAATCCGGACAAATGAGCTAGTAGGACGGATCCTGATGGCAGGGTTTATGCCCAGATTTCATATCTGAGGTTCCGCTTTCCTTACCGGACTTGAAGCCAAAGCAGAGGCTGATGTGCACATCTTCTACCTGAATGTAAAAAAAAGTACATGAGTGCTTATTTATTATCCTCGAAGAAAAAGAAATGTGACTGGACTTGACTTGAACTCCAGGATCTCCTCGTGTCAGTGTTATTTCCTTTGCTATTTCCCCCCTGAAGACCCCGTCTTTCATCTTCGGTGACCGTTCCGAAAAAGTTCAGCTACCCAGCTCTGTATGTAATGTCAGCCTACTAATGTACCAAGAACCGTATAAAGCTTACTTTTTCTTTTTAGGTATATTGAAAAGAAACTCGCCTTTTTTGTCGTGAGATGTATACTTTTCGTGTGGTATGTATTTTTGCAGTGAGGTGTATAATGTATAAGCACTTTTTCATGTAATGATGTATTTTTCCGTGAGGTATATCATGTATAGGCAATTTTTGATGTAATAATGTATTTTTCTGTGAGGTGTATCATGTATAAGCACTTTTCGTGTGATATGTATTTTGCCGCGAGGTGTAAGACGCATTAAGCCTGTCCCTCCTTGTGGTGGTCAGACATGGACTGCGGGGCCATTTCCTGTCACGTCCTGCAGGGATTAATGCGCGGTCTGCACAGTGGTCGGTGTTTTCTTCTGGGATCGTTAGTTGCGGGCATCACGAAATGACCTGCGCCTTCCTTTTCCATGTTTCCTACAGCCCCTGGCTTTCTTTGCCTTTCCTTGAGAATAAACAATCCTTGATTGTGACAGCTACAAAATCTGGCAGAAAATGCGACGTGCCATCTCGGTTGGCCTTCATTAGAGGAAGAGAGTTGTGTTTACAGGTCTAGCGCGGAATGGTTTGAAAACGGAATTCTTTAAGATATAGGTAGTCACAACCATCAACGTTTACATTAGTGTGAGTTATGTCACCAAGACATATCCAATATATCGGCAGAAAACTTTTCTTTAACACAACAATCTGGCACAGTAAAGAAATGTAGACCGATTAAAGAAATGCGAGAAAGCCTGCTCACGTCTCTTCACAACAGATTCTGGATTTAGTCTGTCTTCTTGCTTAGAATTGTTTTAGACATGAAACACAACATGAAATTATCCTGGTTCTAGATTACAGTTCTTTCAATATGTAGATGACAACAGAGAACTGAACATAACTTTGCTGGCAAACAGTTTGGTTAGTGAAACATACTGAACAAGACAGCACCCTGTACGACAAACGTCACGAGTTATGCCAAGAGAATATTTTCCCCTGGAGTCAACATCAGTGCAGACTCAGTGCAGACTCCACACTCCCCAAAAGTCCTTCGGATGAGACTATAAACCGAGGCCCCGTG
This sequence comes from Rapana venosa, assembly GCA_028751875.1. Classification (NCBI taxonomy): domain Eukaryota; kingdom Metazoa; phylum Mollusca; class Gastropoda; order Neogastropoda; family Muricidae; genus Rapana; species Rapana venosa. The sequence continues at coordinate 24,952,814 of CM054151.1, read as the reverse complement.
TGCGAACGCACGCAGAACGTCTTGCGCACACGTTAAATCCTGTTCCGCTTTTCGTAAGAGTAGCCATTGTGTGCCGGTGGGAACAGATGACAGAATTAACAAAACCGCATACACACAGGGACTGGATGTGAAAAAAAATCACATAAGTGCTTATTCCATTATCCTCGATATAAAAGAATATTTTTAAAAAATGCCTAAAATGCGGAAGACAAACATCCAACATTCCAGTCACACAGGTGGTAATCATCCTCAAGCGTTCCCGCTTCAGTCTACGCCTCAGTATTGGAAACATCAGTATCAAACAGTCTGTACAGCTTAGAAAGAACAGGAACCGGGCACCTAACAGTCTGCTCTCTTGTCTTTTCTTGTTGATGCTGCCGTTTGTTTTTTATTTGTTTTTATTTTCATTTTATTCTGTTCTTTTATATCGAGGATAATGGAATAAGCACTTATTTGCTTTTTTACATCCAGTCCCCGTGCGTATGTAGTTTTGTAAATTCTGTAATGTGTTCCCCCCGGCACACAATGGCCTACTCTTACGAAAAGCGGAACAGGATTCAACGTATGCGCAAGATGTTCTGCGTGCGTTCGCACTCGGGGCCTCGGTTTATAGTCTCATCCGAAGGAATTTTGGGGAGAGTAGAGTCTGCACTGCTGTTAACTCCAGGGTAAAATATCCCCTTGAATGGGAATCGAACCCGGGTCGTCAGATTGCAAGCGCAATGTTCTAACTTGCTTCACTCTAGGTGAAATAAGACAGACAAGAAGAACTGACAGTAACCGCAAAACAAGCGGAAAAAAATTAAACGATGAAATGCATTATTATGAACCTGTAGTAAAACATCAATAGCAGAACCAGAAAAAACCTTAGCAATAGCAAAGATTTCTTGTCTTGTTTGGAACTGCGCAATATAGTACCCTACCTCTTAAAGTGTTGCTTCTTTTATTTTTTACTTTACACTTAAAGAGACCCAGCCCTTGTCTCAAGAACCAGTGTGACAGTATGACACACTGAAGCCAAGCACCCCATTCTGTGAAGTGTCAACAAATCCTGAATTTCAATCTGTGAGTCGTCAGTTGTTATCGCCAGGAAAGTTTTTGAGGCATTTTTTTCTGGAAAAAAAAAAACCCGGACAAAATTTCGGAGTAAAATGCCACCCTGCCAATGAATTTACACAATTGAGAGTAAAAAGATACTTTAAAACAAGTGGCATTCTCTGTGGAAAGACAGCTATGTAATATCTCTGCCTTATCTTTGAATAGTATACACAACATAGATACGCTATGTAACACTGTTGGGAATCATCTTCTCATTATAAACATTGTTAAGTGATCATCTCTCTCTCTCCCTCTCTCACCCTCTCTCTTCTCTCTCTCTCTCTCTCTCTCTCTCTCTCTCTCTCTCTCTCACACAACACACACACACACACACACACACACACACACACACACACGCACGCACGCACGCACGCACGCACGCACGCACATTGGGAAAACAGAAACGTGCGTGTGTATATATGTATGTGTATGTGTGTGTATATGTGTGTGTATATGTGTATGTGTGTGTATATATGTATGTGTATGTGTGTGTATATATGTATGTATATGTGTGTCTGTCTCAATGTGTGTCTGCGTGTCTGTATATGCGTGTCCGTGTATGCGTGTATGCGCGCGCATGCACATGTGAGTGGCCGAGGAGGAGGGAAAAGGGAAAGGGAGGTAACCTACCTGTCCCGGCGCTGTGGTTCAGGCCCCTTGTTTGAGATCCATGGCGCCCTGTGGCGCCTCGTGTTGGCGGTACAGCTGCAGGATCTGGTCAATGGCCGCCAGCGCCACCTCCGCCGTCATGTCACGTGACGGCAATCCGTCCAATCGCTGCTGCATCAGAAGGCTGAGGAAGTCCCCTCTGTTTCCTGCACGCACGCACGCAGAGAAACGTGCACGCACACGCACAGTCACACGCGCGCGCATGCATGCGCACAGGCATACACACACAGGCATACACACACAGGCGCGGGCACGACACACACACACACACACACACACACATACACAGAAAAACAGGGGCACAGACACACACAATACGACAATACAACACAACACACACACACACACACATACGTGCACACACACAACACAACACGCGCACGCACGCATACACACAAAAACAACACACCACCACACCACACCACACACACACACAATACACACACGTCACACACACAACACACACACACACACAACAACAACACAACACACACACGTACACACACAACACAACATACGCACGCACACACACACACACACACACACACACACACACACACACACACACACACACACACACACACACACGTGTGAATCATTATGCAAAATGTCGGGCTTTAAACGAAGTGGAAGGCGGGAAGCAAGAAGCTTGCGAAGGATGAAACATCAAGTTCATTTCACGCTTAAATAAACCCCGAGTGCTGCCAATAATCCCCCTCGCTTCATTTTTTTTTTCAGGTAAGATTTTTGAAAGGGTTTCGCGGGCCACAAAGGAGTAATCGTGTCATTACTAAACACTTGAATTGAAACAGTGTTTGGAGTCAGATTTCAAGAATCGATTGTTTGTGAAGAAGTGAATGATATTGGGCAGCTGTGCAACAACGGTAAAGATTAAGAAGTATCACACTGGTAGAGAGTTAAGACCCTTTCCTTTTATGAAGAGGTTTTGAGTAAGCGATTCTGGCTTGATGCCCAAGAAAGCTGTGGAGTGAATTGTCTCGAGTTAATTATTCATGGATCGTTTCTTAAGATGCCTATACATACATGTAGTAAAAATTGTGGTCGGATGTGTGATTTTGAAAGGGGATGGAGAGGTTGTAGTGTGTGTGTGAGAGAGAGAGAGAGCATGTGTGTGTGTGTGATTTATTTATTCATTTATTTATTCTTTTATATCGAGGATAATGGAATACGCACTCATGTGCTTTTTTACATTCAGTCCCCGTGTGTATGCCGTTTTCTAAATTCAGTCATCTGTTCCCACCGCCACACAATGGCCTACTCTTACGAAAAGCGGAACAGGATTTAACATGTGCGCAAGATGTTTTGCGTGCATTCGCACACGGGGCCTCGGTTTATAGTCTCATCCGAAGGACTTTGGGGGGAGAGTGGAGTCTGCACTGATGTTAACTCCAGGGGAAAATTGAACGGGAATGGAACCCTGTCGTCAGATTGCAAGCGCAATGTTCTGACCACTAGGCTATCCCGTCCCCCAGTCAGCGTGTGAGAGAGAGAGAGAGAGAGAGAGAGAGAGAGAGAGAGAGAGAGAGAGAGAGAGAGAGAGAGAGAGAGAGAGAGCTCTGAACGTGTTGAATGTACATTGACTTTTGGCCACAAGACGTTTCAGGGGACATGAATGGAAAGATGAAAAAGCGAAATGACCCTTGTCACAATATAGGATTAGACCTAGCATATACACCTTGGCATGTACTCCAAAATGTACTTCATGCATAATGATGTTCGAAAGTCATTATTTAAGTGACTATGAAAACTAGAGAGAGAGAGAGAGAGAGAGAGAGAGAGAGAGAGAGAGAGAGAGAGAGAGAGAGAGAGAGAGAGAGACAGACAGACAGACAGACAGACAGACAGACAGACAGACAGACAGACAGACAGACAGACACAGACAGAAACAGAGACAGAAACAGAGACAAGAGACAGAAACACAGCGAGACAGAGAGACAGAGTTTGCAAAGTTGTTAAAACCATGATTTTTTAAATGGCAAAAACTGCAACAACCTGATAAAACTTTTGAGCAGCGGTGTGTGTGAAAGGAGAAGAGTTAAGTGCCGCCCTCAACCCCCCCCCCCCCCCCCCCCCCTAAACTTAGGCACCACACCACACCAAGTTCTTAGCCAAAAACTGCTGACATTATCAACAATGCGCAACTGACATCCCCCCTCTTTATTCTTGTCATTCACCTATACTTAGTGCTAGTGTCAGAAGCAGTGGTTGTGACAACAGCAGCAGCAGTAGTAGTAGAATAATAGGAATAGTTCTAATAGCAGGCAAGTGCTAGCAGCAGCAGCAACATGAGTTGTAGAATTTGTAGTAGCAGCAGCAGCAGCAGTAGTAGTAGTAGTAGTAGTAGTAGTAATAGAAGAAGTAGTAGCAGCAGTAGCATGACAGTTATAGTTGACAGTTGCCGTAGAAGCAGCAGCAGCAGCAGCAACATGAGTTGTACAATTAGTGGTAGTAGTAGTAGTAGTAGAAGTAGTAGTAGTAGTAGCAGTAGCAGCAGTAGTAGTAGTAGTAATAGGTAAAAGGTAAAGGAGTCCCATAACCTATAAGGTCGTAGGGGAGCGAGGCGTCAGAGACCTCACTTCTCTAGGGCCAGCATAATGAGGGCGGCGCCCATCTCCTCTCCCTCGCTGCTTTACCTTCCCTGACCCTAAAGAGGGCAGGTACCCATTTACAGCTTGGTGAACTGGGGGAACTGTACTGAAGCCAAGGCGCGCAAACGGTCACCCATCCAACTGGTAACCACGCTCGACGCTGCTTAACTTGGCTGGGGGAAAGCGAGTGCTCCGACCACTGAGCTATCCCGTCCCCCCTAGTAATAGAAGAAGTAGTAATAGAAGAAGTAGTAATAGAAGAAGTAGTAGCAGCAGTAGCATGACAGTTATGGTTGACGGTTGCCGTAGAAGCAGCAGCAGCAGCAGCAGTAGAAATAGAAGTAGTAGTCACACGATGTCAGTTAACATCATTGCCCATTTTTCTTAGTATTTCTGTGACAATGTATTTTGGTTATATGGTTGTATTACACTGTTGAAGGCAGAATGTCACCCCCTGATATAGGCTGACTATGTTATATTGTTCTGGAGGATGTGTGTTGGTAACTCTTATGAGAGAGACAGAGAGAGACAGACTCTCTCTCTCTCTCTCTCTCTCTCTCTCTCTCTCCCTCTCTCTCTCTCTCTCTCTCTCTCTCTCCCTCTCTCTCTCTCCCTCTCTCTCTCTCTCTCTCTCCCCCCCCTCTCTCTTCTCTCTTTCCCCCCCCCCTCTCTCTCTCTCTCTCTCCCCCCCCTCTCTCTCTGTCTCTCTCTTGCACGTGCACGCAGGGTAAGGATATGACAATCTGACTTAAGCTGTAAATAAAAAAAAAGTTTATATGAAAGATTTTAATCAACATTTCTATTGCAACGAAAAGTTGTGTGGGCAGAATTTGTTCGTCTGCAATGTGTCAGACCAATCTCTCTCTCTCTCTCTCTCTCTCTCTCTCTCTCTCTCTCTCTCTCTCTCTATATATAATATATATATATATATATATATATATATATACATATACATATATTTGGAAAATAACTAAGAAACCGTAAACATATGTTGAACAATGTTTTAAAGTTGTAAGTACAATATGAGATCTAAAAAAATCAAGGTTTGCTAAAATAAACATTTTGTTTCGTATGAAAAGTGCCATCAACACATTCTCGCAAGGAGGTAGCTATTGACAAAAGGCAGAAATTACATCGCTGATATGCGTCTTTAACGTAACATACACGAATGTTTTCTGCACTACGTAACTGAACATGTAGTTCTGAAGGGAATAACCCCTTAGAAAAGGTATCCATGTCATGCTTCAAGCAAGCACTCTGATAGAAACGTCTTCCACTTGTTAAGATTTAGAAAAGTATCGAGACCCTGGCGTTTTCCAGAAATAATAATAATAATAATAATAATAATAATAATACATGGAATTTATACAGCGCTATATCTTACAAAAAACAAATGAAACAGTGTTGCGTATATCAACTTTTCATCCTTACTTACAAAGACTGGAAACCCATTTTCTTCTCTAAGACTTTCAGAAGAGTGAGAAGACAAAACAGAATAAGATAAGAATCACACACACACACACACACACACACACACACACACACACACACACACACACACACACACACACCGCCAAGAGGAGAAAAGGAGTAGCCAAAGGATGCGGAGAGCAGATGGGAGGTAAGGAACCTTGCTGCAGAGTAGTCAACATAATTATCCGTCTGCTACAACTATCTTCTACCGAGAGAGAGAGAGAAAAATACATTGAAACAACACATCTAAATCTGTATTGATACATGTTCACACATTATCTAGACAACAAGAATGCATGAAAGGAACACTTCTGAACAGTTTGACAGTAATTCGTTTCCACAATCCGTGAAACTTAGGTAAGCTACAGCTACCGCAGCAGCAGTAGCCGATTCACCGAACAAACTAGTGAGTGACGAAGTTCCTGGTGACGTTTTTCTTTCCCTCGTGGGGGTACCGGGGGCCTGTCAGTGTAACTAGCATCCCCGCCTTCTGAAAATTATGTGCTAGGAATTCCCTTATTTCTGTTCCTCTCTCTTTGTTTCGGCCTTCTTTCTTTTCTTCCTGTCACCTCCTTCTTATCTATTTTCTGCCTTCTTGGTCCATTCTCCTGCCCGTTTCTTTCCAGAAAGACTTAAAAAGATAAGTTTTCTCCTATGTTGTATTCGGATGTGCTGGGCCTGACTTGTCAGGAGCTTAACGGCAGCGCAACACATTTTCGCTTATATGACAGACATTAGTTTGCTGTCTGAGCGTTCCACGAAGAAGAAGAAGAAAGAAGAAGAAGAAGATTGTGTTTCTGGACTTTTTCTGTATGTTTTGTTTGTTGGTCTGTCTCTTGATAGTTCACTGGTTCAACTCGTTTGTGTGTTAGGGTTTGTTGTTTTTTTAATACTAAAAGCAATTTGAGTTTTACGAGATAGAGAAATGTTTAGTACCTTTTAAAGTTCAACTGCCAAATGATCGAGTCTGGAAGATGACTTAAAGTGTTTTCATAGCTTCTCTCTCTCTCTCTCTCTCTCTCTCTCTCTCTCTCTCTCTCTCTCTCTCTCTCTCTCTCTCTCTCTCTCTCTCCTCTCTGTGGGAGTGTGTGTGTCTGTGTGTCTCTCTGTGTCTCTTTGAGTGTGAGTGTGTGTGTGTGTGTGTGTGTGTGTGTGTGTGTGTGTGTGTGTGTGTGTGTGTGTGTGTGTGTGTGTGTGTGTGTGTCTGTCCGTCTGTGTTCCGCCACTGTGTATACATGTTATTTTGTTTTGTTTAAACATAAAAGTTAGGAAGACAGCGCGCGAAAAGTTCAAACGTTGTGGAGGTATCATGTCTTTTCTTTCTACGTTAGAAACAATCCGTTGACATTGTGAAGAGCCAGGAGGGGGGGGGGGGGGGGCTCTCGGGGGGATGGGGGGTTACGGGGGTAGTCTCTCTACCTGACCTTTCTCCGTGAAAAGTTTACAGCAGTGTATTGAACTTTCTTAATGAATTCCTTTCTATCTCACCAGACGACACTTTACACTGGTCTTTTATCTGTTTTTGTTTTTTCGCAAACAGATTGTTTCTGCTTCCAAGTAGATTTTTCCGAGGTAAATTTCGCGCAATTACACCCTGTTTAAAAAGGATACCTGGGTTTTGTTGTCAACTGCGCACACGTGTCTTAATTGCTTGTGTTGTTGTTATTGTTGGGGTTTTCAAAAAAAGCTTGGGTTTAAAAAAAATCTATTTTACCTTTTTACCTTTGCTTTCTATTGTTCTTTGTCGTCGTCGAACGCTCAGACAGCAACGTTTTTACTCTGTTCATTTTTTCCTTTCATTTTGAGGAATAAGCACTCATGTGCATTTTTTTTACAGCTAACCCGCGTGTGCATGTGGTTTTGTAAATTCTGTTATCTGTTCCCACCGGTACAAATGGCTTACTCTTCTCAAAGGCGAAACAGCTTGTAGCGCGTGCGCAAGATGTTCTGAGCGCGTTCAAAGTTTGTTCTGACATAAGATTAATACGCAAAGACAAACACGATACGTCTCACTAGAAAGAAATGAAACGAGGTTTCATCAGGTGACTGCTATGGCTTGACTTAGCTTGGCTTGGCTCTCTCTCTTTGCCTTCTACTCTTTCCATCTGTCTTACCTCTATTTCCACATCAGACTCGAGTCTTTCCAGTCTGAAGACAGGCGACTTCGACAGTTGTGTACTTCGATCAGTTTTGATAGTGCCGTGTCCCCGAAATGGGAATGCGGCTACCTCAAAGGGGGGTTAAAAACGGTCGCACAAGCATAGCAATAGTCATACTAACAACAACTTGACAAAAACGCCATAACAAAAGTTCACACGTTTTTGCCATTCATATCAACAGAGTCCATAAAGATATTGATTCTCACAGACTACTAGATGTTCTCACAGAGATTAAACTTGGGTGGACTAATCATCTAAATGGTTCAAACCTACTGAAAAATTTCAAGAAGCACATCAGATAGGTCGTTTTGAGCAGAAGCAAAAGGTGTCCCATAACTTATACTGATGCTGGAGAACGAGGTGTCAAGAGACCTCAGCTTCTCTTGGTACCAGCATTTTGAGGGCGGCGCCCATCCCCTCTTCCTCGCTGCTTTGCCTTCCCTGTCCCTAGAGAGGGCAGGTATCCATTTACAGCTGGGCCATCTCTGGGTCCTTTATGTTGTATTAAATGCACGCCCAAACTTAACTTGCAAGAAGGTTACTCCTATAGCTACGTATTCCCCAATTTATTCAGTCTTAACGCTATATGACTATGCGAGGGCATGTTCAATGAAATGTTGCTCGGTAGGCGTTTATGTAAACGTGCAATAAAATGAGTTTCCATGCCGTCCAGAATAATAAAAAAAAGGAGTGTAGGCTATCACCCACTCAATCTGGCTTGTGGGGAAAGAGTTTGCTGTAAACTAAGGAGTCCTGGCATCTCCATCACGCGCTTAGTTCCATTTCAGTAGTACCGTCCTTCACATCCAACGTTCAGCTGAACCCTCACAGACGTGTCACATCTCAGATGACACGTTCTGTGATAGACTTTCTTAAAGTTCAGCTTATGCTATTTCACCAGGACGCTTTTATAGCAAAAACAGAAAAATTCCACCTGATAAGTTCTTAGCTCTGTGTCCTTCAAAACGGGTCCTTAACTTTCTCCTGCTTCCTCCTGTTTAGTGTGTCCATCGCGTCGGGAAAAAAGTTTACAGTATTGTTGGTGGGGCTGGGAGGGGTGCTCAGAGACAAGGACAATGACAGAGAGACGGAGTGAGAGAGAGAGAGATAGGGAGAGAGAGAGGGAGGGGATAGAGAGAGATGGAGGAGGGAGAGAGAGGGAGGAGGGAGAGAGATAGAGTGGGAAGAGAGGAAGAGATAGAAGGGGAAGAGAGGAAGAGAGAGAGGAGAGAAAAAGAGAGAGAGAGAATTTCCGTAAGTAATCATGTAGTAAACACATACATACACACTCACACTCACACACACGGCTAAAGAGGGAGACGGAGACAGAGAGAGAGAGAGAGAGAGAGAGAGAGAGAGAGGAGAGAGAGAGAGAGAGAGAGAGAGAGAGAGAGGGGGGGGGAGGAGGAGGACGGTTAATTAATGTAAATGTACAAGCCTAAGTAACATATCTATCCATCTATCTGTCCCGTAGTCTGACGACCGTGGGGGCACCCTCAAAGACTCAACAACCAGTTCCCTCCATTCCTCTCTCTGTTCTGCCTTTCTCATGGTTTTGTTGAGTTCTAGGCCTGTCCATTCGCTGATGTTATCTTCCCAGCTCTTCCTTGGTCTGCCTCTTCTTCTTCCTCCTTGGACAGTGCCTTGTAAAACTGTCTTTGCAAGTCCTTTGGATCTTGTGACATGCCCATACCATTTAAGTTTACGCTTTTTCACGATCGTTAGAAGGTTCTCATAGGGTCCAATGGTTTTCTGGATTCTGTTATGCACGCTTTCGTTGCTTATGTGGTCTTTGTAGGAGATGGCAAGGAGTAACATATACATTACTGAAAAGTATCAGGTGCTTTTGGGAAAATAAGACGATAATTTCAACACAAAATAATACAAATATAGTTAAATCTATTTTGCATTCTAATGGAAACTATGATTTTTCATTCATTTGCCCTTTACCTCATTCGTGTAATCATTCTTATCCATATCTGTATTATCCTATCCATCCGACTATGACTACCATACCAGGACTGACGCCGCGTCAAAGGAAAATACACCAGTGATAAATCCAAGAGCCGTGATGCTGCTCACGCTCCAGTCCTGTTTTGTTTGTTTGAGATTATTATATTATAGTCCCAGCGGAGTTATCCGATTTAGGGACTGTGGTCGACAAGTCATCCCGCTTAAGCTCCTCGGGCCATCCTAAAAATAGTACAGTTCTGAAAAAATGCAACAGAGATTTAAAAAAAAATTATATCGAGGATAATGGAATAAGCACACATGTGCTTTTTTACATCCAGTCCACGTGTGTATGCGGTTTTGTAAATTTGTCATCTGTTCCCACCGGCACACAATGGCCTACTCTTTCGAAAAGCGGAACAGGATTTAACGTGTGCAAAAGATGTTCTGCATGCGTTCGTACACGGGACCTCGGTTTATAGTCTCATCCGAATGACTTTGACGTTCAGTTCGATTTTTTTGTGGTCAAACTGGGTCCGCGCAGGCACGAAAAAGCTGCACGATCCCGAGTTCTATTGGATAGGCTCCAGTCCAGTATAGCCATGCTTTTTATAGTCCATCCGATTACAGAGGACTTTCTATCAGGGTTGTCCTGTGCAGACTGTCAGACTCACAAACTCACAGTTATGAGCAGTTCGGACAAAACTTGGAGACATAACTTCTGATGAGATGAGACTATAAACCGAGGCCCCGTGTGCGAACGCATGCAAAACATCTTGCGCACGCGTTAAATCCTGTTCCGCTTTTCGAAAGAGTAGGCCATTGTGTGCCGGCGGGAACAGATGACAAAATTTACAAAACCGCATACACACGGGGACAGGATGTAAAAATAGCACATGAGTGCTTATTCCATTATCCTCGATATAAAAGAATAAATAAATAAATAATTAATTACATCTTCCACGTTAAGTCACGGAGTTGTCTGTGTGAAATTCGGGCTCCTCGGGGAGAGCGCGTCGCCACAAGAGCAGCGCCACCTTTTTTTTTCTCTTTTCCTGTCTGCAACTTGAGTATGTCCTAACGTTGACTTCAGCTATCGCCTTTAACATCACAGACTAAAGACCAACTATCAATAATACACAACTGGTGCAAAAGAGGGACATACAGCAAACTTGGGACGTTTGACACATCACAAAAGCCTGTTACTACTATAGTTCTAAGAAAAGCGCCTAGTTGTTACATCTAGTCTACGGGAACAGTATGTCAACCGAAAGGAATCGACGATCAAGTCACCAATAAGCTCGAAAACAAGTGCAAATAAAGTGTCCAAAAACATAGCGGGAAACAGTATAAAACGAATCCTCTCACGCTTTTGCTTCAAGTAAAATGAAAATGTTTACATAGTGAAATGTCATGTGGAAAATCGTTTAAAATAAATGCAAAGCCAAACAGTAATCTCATTATTATGCAGTGGAAGCTAATTCCTAAGCGTTCTGCTAGGGCCGCATTAACGGCTAAATATTTTCTGATCTAGAGGTCTCTTATTGGTGTACTGAGCTTTGGATATTGACAATCCGAACAAAGCCAGAGACATTTATCATCATCATTATTATTATTATTATTATTATTATTATTATTATTATTGTTGTTGTTATTATTATTATTATTATTCACATGTTGACAGCAATTATTTTGGCGAGTTAACACCCTTATCCCACCCCTTTTCCCCAGGGGAAGACAGGGGCTCTTTTACGATAAACAGCTTTTCAACCGTCTGGAAATTATGTGCGCTCTCTCTCTCTCTCTCTCTCTCTCTCTCTCTCTCTCTCTCTCTCTCTCTCTCTCAAATTTTATACTTTCCCAGTCCATTCTTTTTCAAGAAAGTCTGACAAGTGTCTTACTCCTAACATGTCGCATGACATTCTGCTTTGCTCTTGCCACTAGGATGTGAACATGTAAACACTGGGCCATGGGCATTAGATATCCACTTTGCGCTATTATTGGCCCATGTGGCATTCATTTTTTGCAACTTTGAATTGAAGTGGTTTTTTAATCGTCATTATTTTACGCTTTGCTTGTAATCTGGCTCTTGTGAATGAAGTGAGCTGCGAAATAGCTTGCGTCCTTAGCATTCCTTAGCATTGCCTGGTTATGTTTTGCCTTAAGAGAGAGAGAGAGAGAGAGAGAGAGGAGAGAGAGAGAGAGAGAGAGAGAGAGAGAGAGAGAGAGAGAGAGAGATTTTCCTTGTTGTGTTACTGTTGACTTGTGGATCAGAACTTGGGGGGAACACAAGTGAAAGAAAGAAACGTAACAGATGATTCCAAAAGTAAAGTTAACCTTGATGCACATAATACAACCCCTGCCATTACCAAAAAAGGCTGCCGTGAAATCAATCATTCTCTTGGCCTAGCCCTAGCCATTGACTTCATTATCCCCCCCCCCCCCCCCCGCCCGAACTCCTTGAGAAGTCACCGAGGCACCGTATGTCAGCTCAGACAGTAAGTCCTAGGCACCTAGTTGATCTAGGCTCCCCCGTTGGGATGTCGGGGGCTTGTCAGTATAGACATAATAATAATACTATATGGAATCTATATAGCGCTGAATCTTGTAAAACAAACAAATCGAAGCGCTTGCACTCGAATCATTTACACGCATGCAACTTTCCTCAAATATAATGAATGACAGATTGAAAAATTTATGCACGTGCGCACGCACACACACACACACACACACACACACACACACACACACACACACACACACACACACACACACACACATGCACACACCCCGTGAACACACTTAGGAGATGAAGGATGCTGTTGAAAAGTAAGGACGGATATGAGGGGAAAGTCTCAGGTAGGAAATAAGTGTGTTTTGAGGCTGGATTTGAAGGTATGAAATGAAGGCTTTTGTCGAAGTGAAAGAGGGAGGTCATTCCAGGTGGATGGACCAGAAACGGAGAAAGAGCGACGGCCAACAGTGGTTTGTTTGAATCTGACATCCTTACCTTCTGAAAATGTTGTGCCATTAAGTTCCTCTTTCCTACCCCTTTCTTTATCTCTGCCTTGTTTCTTTTATTCCTGTCACCCCCCCCCCCCCCTTCCCTCCCCTCCTGTCTATTTTCTGCCTACTTGGTCCATTCTCCTGCTTTTCTTCGAGAAAGACTGAAGATATAATGGTTCTCTCCCACTCTGAAATCGGGTGCGCTGGGCCTGACTTGTTAGGCGCTTAACGGCAGCACAACGCAGTTTTGCTGGTATGACAAACAGTCGTTGCTCTCTGAACGTTCGACGACGAAAAAGAAGAACTAGGCAGATCCAATCCTTTCCTGGATAGCGGACCGTATTATAGGTATGACTGAATCACCAATACCACAGTCTATAACCAATATACTGTTCTCACAAAATAGTACAGAGTTTTAGTAAGTACACAGAATCATTTGCGTACAGAACTTTGGATTCATAGCATTATCCGAAAGAGTTGGAAGCATGTTAAGCTCAAGGGAAAAATTATTAAAACAAGCACTTTAGCGTGGACTGGAACCCCCGCATTTAGGTAATCATAGGGTCAGGACTCTGACACTCTAACCATGTGGCCATTCTGCCTCCCAAACCGAAAAAGAACCATGCAAACATCCAGTGTTGTCTACAAGAAAAGTCTATCAAGGCGTTGAAAACGTTCAGAATAGTGCTGAGAATGTTTGTAGATCGGGCGTGGATACGGTTTTGTGATTTGGCGACTGTATTGAATTTTTTTAAGAAGTCTGAATCGGATTTTATGAACTCTTGAATATTATTCCGCAACCATGCTCCTGAATATCTGAGGCTAGACTTGCATAGAATAGTTGTCGTGAGAGAGAGAGAGAGAGAGAGAGAGAGAGAGAGAGAGAGAGAGAGAGAGAGAGAGAGAGAGAGAAGAGAGAGAAAGACAGACAGACAGACAGAGACAGAGAGAGCCAGACAGACAGACACACAGCCACAGAGATAGAGGGAGAGAGAGAGACAGACAGAGAGAGAGAGCGAGCCAGCCAGACAGACACAGAGAGAGAGAGAGAGAGAGAGAGAGAGAGAGAGAGAGAGAGAGAGAGAGAGAATTTTATAAAGAAACCTCAATATTAGGACACCATCTGCAGAGAAGCATTGTAAATGCAGCAACATATTACTGGATGTGCCTCTGAAGTTCAACTATGGACCAGTCAGTACAAAGGAATCACAAGCACTTAAAATTACAATTGATTTGATTATGAGACAGGAACGCAGAAAGAGAGATGGAGTGTAGACATATACCACCCAATAGCTATGTTAAAAAATTGAAACAATAACTGTGACAAATCATACATCTCATAACAATGTCTGTATTAGCTCCTTAACTACTTTCTCTTCTGCCCACCCTACCTACGTATAGTTAGTACCAAACTTTCTACCCGAAAGAAACACAGAGACCTTGACAAAGACAGTAAGAGAGACAGAGACAGAAACTCCGCTTGGATTCCCAACACACACACACACCTCTCTCTCTCTCTCTCTCACACACACACAACACACACACTCACTCACACACTCACACACACACACACTCACACACAACACACACACAACAAACACACACAGAGTTCGGAGCCAACCTTACCTCTCTTGCCGTACCAGTTGGCGTGTGAAGTGCAGACGACAGAGGCCAGGACAAGGACCAGGAGGACAGCAGATGACCGGACCATGATGAGCTGTGTGTGGTGTAGAGTGCGAGTGCAAGTGCAGTACAGTGCAGGGATGCCTTTAAACCGATCTGACGTTGCTACCTGTCCTCAACAGTTCTCAAAGCAGTGTATCTAGCTGTCTGCTGGTTCTCTGGGAAGAGGACGGGGAAGGTGGGTGTCTTCTGCTTCCGGAGGCCGTCTAAGGTGTTCTGAAGTCTGGAGGACCAACCCCAGAGCTTTATATGGCGGCTGTCATGTGACGTCAAGCATCGCGTGACCGACCGTGCGGAGGAAGAGCGCGAGGCGAGATACGGAGCCGTAACCACGCCCGCCTTAGTCCACAGGAATGGGGAGAGGGGAGGACTGAGGGGGGGAGGGGGGGGGGCAGTGTAGGGGTGGAGAGTGGTTGAGGAGTGGGGGGTGAGGGGGTAGAGGGGAAGTGAGAGGGTGGTACACTGAGATCATCAGGTGGAGGAGTGTGAGACACCACGTCTCTGTGTCTCTCTGGACACACACTGGGGGGTGGGGGTGGGGGAGGTGGGGGTAGGGGGAGGGGGTTCGTTGGTGGAAGGCAATTCAGTTGTGATGCTTTAACTAAGAGTGTTTGTCCATGCTGAACCCCTCCCTCCTTCCTCCGCCTTGTTCACTTTGTGAGTTGAGTCTGTTTACGTCTTTGCTTTTTTTTTGGGGGGGTGGGGGGTGGGGGGGTGGAGAGGAAACGGGACCACGGGTATGTCAAATTTTGCGTTTCTTTTTTGTTGTTGTTTTTGTTTTCTCCTCTCTCCTCTCTCTCTCTCTCTCTCTCTCTCTCTCTCTCCTCTCTCTCTCTCTCTCTCTCTCTCTCTCTCTCTTCCTGTTTTTTTTTCTCTTGTCAAGGAGTGGGGAGGGCGGGGGTGGTTGTAAGATCTATGATTGTATACCATTTTGTCTCTTTTGTCATGTTTTCGTATTGTTGTTTTTTTTTTTTGCGGTAAGTTTGATTGTATACAATTCAATGTAAGAAAAAGAGAAACCTGCTGCGATGTTCTCATGTATTACGCTTCTTTATTCACGTTCATCCAACGCGGGGGCATATAATTATTCAGACATAACTTCAGTTAAAGCTTGCATCATTTCGTCAAATATTACGCAACAGTAGGTTTGACTTGGAGTAAGCACTAGGAACTTATAGTATAAACAGTCTTTGGCTTGCAACAGTACGACACACAAAAACATATCAACTGGACATAACTTGTCAAGTGTGAAAACAAAGCTGGGGCTACATAAGTACATGGAATATAGACTGGAAATGATAGAGAATGGGTGGATGTGCGTTACCTTTAAAACTCTGTTCCTAAACCCTTCTCGCTTCTTCTTCTTCTGCCTAAAAGAACACTGAAGAGAGAGAGAGAGAGAGAGAGAGAGAGAGAGAGAGAGAGAGAGAGAGAGAGAGAGAGAGAGAGAGAGAGAGAACACTCAGAACTCAGAAATTTGATGTACCTCGGCCTTGGGCCATATACATGGTTGGCCTACGAGAAATTGACAATGCCAAAGAGTAGGCAAAAATTGAAATAAAATGCATAATGCCAAGTTCAATTTCTATGAAAGAAATGATAAAGGCAATGCACAAATGCATAAAAATACATGTGTATCAAACACAATTCACAGAGAGAGAGAGAGAGAGAGGGGGGGGGGGGGAGGGAGGAGAGGGCAGAGGGAGAGAGAGGGCAGAGGGAGAGAGAGAGAGAGGGTCAGGGAGGGGTGCAGGGAGGGAAGGAGAGAGAGACAGAGACAGATACAGACAGAGAGAAGAATAAGACAAAGATGAGGGGAAAAACTGCCGCGTGTGTGGTGCCTGCGTAATGTCGTGGAAAATGGCGAGAAAAAAGTGATGTTATTTCTGTCCGTCAGTTTGAAAGGCAAACGATCTCCACAGAGGACCGTTGTTTATGTGCTGTACAGCCTGCCTGAGCCTGTCACACTGCTAATGACGTAACAGGGACACGGGGGGGGGGGGGGGGGACAATGTAATAGTGCGGAGGGTAGGGGTGGATGGAAGAGGAGAGAGAGAGAGAGAGAGAGAATAACAGCAAAGCTCGAGCCTGGCCAGACAGGACAGGCAGGATCTCACCAATCGAACACGACACAGCAGTGTCACTCACACACCTACGAAGAAAGCCGCGTCCAATCAGAAAGCCGTCTTGCCTACTCTCGGCACTTTCAGCCAATAGGAGAGCACTGCGTAGTTTGGCCTGAAGGACTGGAAACTGAACCTTTCGGAAGACCTGCAGTGAAAACCTAGTATGAACAACTGATGTTTATTGCCCAGATGACCGCCAGGGTCACCTCGAGGCGTTTAGCAGCTGATATGGAGGAGGTAAGAGAGTATTGCAGGTTTATTTTGTCGGTTGACAAGAGTTGGTCAGTAGAATATTGTACCATGCTTTTCATGACTTGTTGATTGAGGGTCCCTTAGAATGGCGTTCAAGGATCACAGGTGCCCCACAGGTGTCCCAACCAGTGTCCCACAGGTAAGCGACTTAGTCCAGCTTGCATATCAGAAGAATGGGGTTTGAGCAGAGCATTGTTGTTGTTGATCATGGTGTGTTCAGCAGGACCTTCATGTTTCACCGTGAATGGTTAATGGTAAACAGTATTACCTTGGTGTTCCTTAAACGTGCAGTTAGGCTTTAAAACAGTCATGGACCCAGGACAAAAGATTTTCGTCTGTTCTTGATGCACAGACAATGTTAAAAGGTCTACATTCAAATGTTTTGCTATGCTTTGAAATGTTATGTTGAGATTGTCTTCATCCATGACTAGCTCTTTGCGTAAGAACTGTCTGCATATATGACTAGCTCTTTGCATAAGAACTGTCTTCATCCATGACTAGCTCTTTGCATAAGAACTGTCTTCATCCATGACTAGCTCTTTGCATAACAACTGTCTTTATATATGACTAGCTCTTTACATGAGAACTGTCTTCATATAATTATGACTTCATCTTTGCATAAGAACTGTCTTCATATGACTAGCTCTTTGCATAAGAACTGTCTTCATGCATAAGAACTGTCCTCATCCATGACTAGCTTTTTGCATAAGAACTGTCTTCATATATGACTAGCTCTTTGCATAAGAACTGTCTTCATCCATGACTAGCTCTTTGCATACGAACTGTCTTCATCCATGACTAGCTCTTTGCATACGAACTGTCTTCATCCATGACTAGCTCTTTGCATAAGAACTGTCTTCATTCATGACTAGCTCTTTGCATAAGAACTGTATTCATCCATGACGAGCTCTTTGCATAAGAACTGTCTTCATATATGACTAGCTTTTTGCATAAGAACTGTCTTCATATATGACTAGCTTTTTGCATAAGAACTGTCTTCATATATGACTAGCTCTTTGCATAAGACATGTCTTAATATATGACTAGCTCTTTGCATAAGAACTGTATTCATCCATGACGAGCTCTTTGCATAAGAACTGTCTTCATATATGACTAGCTTTTTGCATAAGAACTGTCTTCATATATGACTAGCTTTTTGCATAAGAACTGTCTTCATATATGACTAGCTCTTTGCATAAGACATGTCTTAATATATGACTAGCTCTTTGCATAAGAACTGTCTTCATATATGACTAGCTCTTTGCATAAGAACTGTCTTCATTCATGACTAGCTCTTTGCATAAGAACTGTCTTTATATATGACTAGCTCTTTGCATAAGAACTGTCTTCATCCATAACTAGCTCTTTGCCTAAGAACTGTCTTCATCCATGACTAGCTCTTTGTATAAAACTTGTATTCTCTATCAGCGGAGAAAGAAATTCTCTGAAAAACGGGCGGGAGAGGGGAGGGGGCGCATAATATAGTACACTGGCATGGAGAAGTCATGCACCATCATCATCATCAGTCATGCTGTTCAAAACCCAGGATCTTAGACATCCCTGTTACAGAACGAGGTATACTCCAGTTCTGGGTGAAGGAGATTACTAATGTGCTGTTTAATAATCTCTTTGTTGTGATTTTCTTTCTGATCATTACTTACAAACATGGATGGCGCTCAACTTTCTGATGTTTAATTTTTCTTCTTACTAACCGATCTCAGTGATATAGCAGTTTCTGGTTTTCCCTAATCTTCTTCTAGTCCTATTCCCTCTTCTTTCCTTTCTGCTCATGCCTCCACCAACTCTCTCTCTCTCTCACTCACTCACTCACTCACTCACTCTCGCTTTCTCTCTTCATCTCTTCAGAATGGCCTCACTTCCTTCTTGTAATTCCCACACCTCCCACACTGGTACTTTTTCCTCCTGGAGTGACAACAAACAGCACATTGCTGCAGAATGAGCAAGATTCCTGATTCCTGTTAACTGCAAGGCAGAATGGTTCCAGTGGCAGGGGCTTAGGGCTGTTGGAGAAGTCTATGGCCATCTGCATTGGCAGAACCTGGCAGTAAGCAGAATGCTACAGAACTCTGAAGAGGACATGCTTTGTGGTGAAGCATCGCTTCCAGTCTGTTGCCTTACTAAGGCTGCTTACACACACTGTATACTTATAGGTGGATCGGTGGTCTAGAGGTAACGCGCCTGTCTAGAAAGCGAAAAGTCCGGGTCTGAAGTGTGCGGCGGTTCGTACCCCGTTTGGACCGGAAAATTTTCCCCCATCCATTAGACCATGAGTGGTGGTATGGGCGCTAGTCTTTCGGATGAGACGATAAACCGAGGTCCCGTGTGTTACACGTAATTATTTAGCGCACGTAAAAGAACCCACGGCAACAAGAGAGTTGTCCCTGGCAAAATTCTTAGAAAAAAGCCACTCTGATAGGGAAACAAATACAGTTGCAGACATGAAAAAAGAAAAAAATGGGTGGCGCTGCGCTTGTGGCGACGCGCTCTCCCGCTCTCCCCGGGGAGAGCAGCCCGAATTTCACGGAAAAAAATCTGCCGTGACTTAAAGTGGTATGAAATGAAATCTGAGCGCTTTGATTTGTTGCTTTACAAGATTCAGCGCTATATAAATTCTATACATATATATATATATATATATATATATATATATATAGAGAGAGAGAGAGAGAGAGAGAGAGAGAGAGAGAGAGAGAGAGAGATAGATAGACAGATAGACAGATAGATAGATAGATAGATATAGTTTCACGATTTTGTTAAATACTGCCTTCTTAAGGGATTGCTCAATTCTCATCCACCTGTCTATCCGTATTGCGTCAGAATTGCCGTTTCACTCTTCCGTAACGTAACGGATGGATTTGTAGGACATATACTACCCTTAACGTCATAAACCTATTCACACTAAGAAAGTGTGTCGTAAATTATGTATACATTTACTTATCTTTCATATCTATAATTCAGCGAGGGCGCTCCAGATAGATCTGGTTGTCAATGGTATTTGCTGACTATTTAGTTCTTTTACGATATGTTTGCATTTATAAGATAACAGTAATCATTGTGTTTTTCCTTCTTATTCCTTCTAAACATAGAACCATGGCATACTTCTCCTTCTTTGTCGAAAGCTCATACAGCAAGTATTGTTGTTTTACATGTGAGTAAAAGTGCGTTGAGCTGCCGATAAGCGCCTGACAAGTCAGGACCAGCGCATCCGACTTCGGCGTAGGAGAGAATTGTTATCTTTTAAGTCTTTCTGGGGGGGGGGGGGGGGGGGGGGGGGCAGAAGAATGGACAAGAAGGAGGTGACAGGAAGAAAAGGAAGGATGCGGAAACGAAGAGAGGGATAGAAAAGAGGAAATTCCTTGCAGAGAATTTCCAGAAGGTGAGGATGCTATTTATACTGATATGCCCCCCAGGGATCCCCACGGGAATGTGTATAATTCTATCTCTGGAGGCATTTTACTGGAAGATAATTATAGTAGTATACATTTCACATATAAAATACTAATAAAATTTTAATCTTAAAAATTGAAATATTTGAAATAGGATTTTTGTATGGTAGTGCAAAAAACCCAAACATACATCCTCGTGGGGATGCTAGGGGCCTGTCAAGATAATTAGTATGCCCCCCCCCCCCCCCCATTCTGGAAATTCTGTGCTAGAAATTTCCTCTTTTCCATCCCTCTCTTTGTTTCTACTTTGTTCCTTTTTTATCTTGTCACCTCCTTCTCATCTATTTTCTGCCTTCTTGGTCCATTCTCCTGCCTCTCTTTTTCCAGAAAAAACTTAAAAGACGACAATTCTCTCCCATTCAGAAGTCGGATGTGCAGAGTCTCTCTTGTCAGACGCTTTAATGGCAGCGCAACGCATTTTCGCTCATATTATGACAGACGACAATAGTTGGTGTCTGAGCGTTTCACGAAGAAGAAGAAAACAAACAAATAAAGGACAGAAGACCAGATTCATTCCAGGAATGTCCTTCAAAGATAAACTGTCTTCAGTCTGGAGAAGAGGACACTGCACATTGTCAGGAATGACAACCTCCTGCATAAATAAATAGGTCGTCGTGTGGCTCTGGAAATTGTAGGAAATTGCGGGGGGAAAAGCCTGTGTTTCCAATGGAATCTATAAATGAAAGTTCCTCTGGCTTATCTATTTGCAGTGTGAGTGAGTGTGTGTAGTGTGTGTGTCTGTGTGTGTCTGTGTGTGTGGTGTGTGTTGTGTGTGTGCATGTGTGTGTGTGTGTGTGTGGAGAGAGAGAGAGAGAGAGAGAGAGAGAGAGCGAGAGAGAGAGAGAGAGAGAGAGAGAGAGAGGAGAGAGAGAGAGAGAGAGAGAGAGAGAGAGAGAGAGAGAGAGAGAGAGAGAGCGTGTGTGTTTTAATGCGCGCGCTTGTGCTATTTTTTGTGTATGCTTCTCTATGTGTGTTCGTACCTCATATCGTGTTTCCATGCTCCATACCCATCCTACCACCTTTTCAAGAATCTTCTACCCCCCCCCCCCCCAAACCTGTGATAATACCTGTAGGTGCAGAGATTTCCATGCGCTCTATAGATTCATTCATCCATATTCATTCATTCATTCATTCATTCATTCATTCATTCATTCATTCATTCATTCATTTATTCATTCATTCATTCATTCATTCATTCTGGCCTACAGATGCCATCTTAAAGCACCATATGGTGTCACCACGAATATACATTCCTTCTGACTCATCCCGCCTGGGAAACGCTATGAGACGACACACTGAATAAGGTGTTTGCGTGAATGAACAGAACAGAGCAGGGAAGAACAGAACATTCTTTATTCCCGTGGAAGTCTGGAAGGCTTTCACACACATACACACACGCACGCACGCACACACAACACACACACACACACACACACACACACACACACACACACACACACACACGTTATTAAAAGAAAAATTCACCGGAGACACATGCAGCAAAAAAACAACCCCAAAACCCACGTTGCTAATAGCTCTTGAAACTCATCACATTGTAGCATAATTATAAATCAACGCTGACTGGATTGGTGATTTTCAAGTAAGACTCTTTTCAAACATACCCTGCCACATAGGTAGCCACATTCCGATTTCTGAGAAATCGCATCGTTTTGAAAGCTGTACATAGGACCCCGTGAGGCCGAAACTGTGTGCAATCAGGCGACATCCCTGTCGTGGACAGCAGACTGAAGTCACCCACCATACTACACTCCCTCTTGACTATGACTCCTTCGGATGAGACTATAAACTGAGGCCCCGTGTGCGAACGCATGCAGAACATCTTGCGCACACGTTAAATCCTGTTCAACTTTTCGGAAGAGTAGGCCATTGTGTGCCTGTGGGAACAGATGGCAAAATTTACAAAACCGCATACACACGGGGACTGGATGTAAAAAAGCACATGAGTGCTTATTCCATTATCCTCGATATAAAATAATAAATAAATAAATAAAATTATGGCAAAGACCAGAATGAGGAGACAAAGGAGGAAGAGGAAGAAGATGAGAGAGAAGAAAAGGAAAAGCAGAAAAAGAAAGAGAAGAAGAAGAAGAAGAAGAAGAAGAAGATGATGATGATGATGATGATGATGATGAATGAGGAGAAAAGAAGAGGAAGAAAAAGGAGAAGTAGGCAGAAGAATAAGAAAAGCACCAAAAAGAAGAAGTAAACGGAGAAATGGAGAGGAAGAACAAAGAGAAAAAGGAAGGAGAGAGGGAGAGAGAGAGAGAGAGAGAGAGAGAGAGAGAGAGAGAGAGAGAGAGAGAGAGACAAACAGACAGAGACAGAGACAGAGAGAGAGAGAGAAGAAAAAGAAAAGCAAAAAAAAATCATTGACTAAGAAGGAGAAGAAAAAGAAAAGAAGAGGAAGAGAAAGGAGAAGGATGAAGAAGAATAAGAAGAGGTAAAAGAAAGTGAAAACTAGAAGAAGAAAAAGAGGAAACGAAGAAAAAGGAGAACAGAAGAAGAAAGAAAGGAGAAGTAGGCAGAAGAATAAGAAGAGGGAGAAAAAGAAATGCATAAAAAATGAGAAGGAGAAGAAGTAGAAAAGAAGGAGAAGAGGAAGAAGAAAAGGACAAGGAGAAGAAGGTGAGGCAGAAGAAAGTGAAAGAAAGTGAAAACTAGAAAAAAAAGGAGAAGAAGAAGAAGAAGAAGGAGAAAAGAAGAGGAAGAAGAAAAAGGAGGAGAAGGAAGAAGAAAAAGAAGAAGAAGAAGAAGGAGAAGGAGAAGAAGAAAACGAGATGCAGAAAAAAGAATGACAAGGAGAAGAAATAGGAGAAAAGAAGAAGAAACAAACAAACAAACAAACAAAGAAGAAGAAAAAGAAGAAGGAGAAGAAGAAGAAGAGGAGGAGGAGAAAGACGAAGACGAAGGGAGAAAAAGCAGAAGAATGAACAAGAAGAAAGAAACGAAAAATAACAGAGGAGGATAAAAGAAACTAGAAGAAGACGAAGAAGAAAAGAAGACGAAGAACAAGAAGTAGATCACTAGAATAGACAGCAGCTTTCCTAACTGACGAGAAAAGAACCTTTACCTTTCTGCTTTCCTCAGAAAACCTCATCACTTTTCAGGTACAAAGGCAAGGAAGGGCCAGAAGTTCCAATATGTCTGTGAATCGTTGCAGCATCCTGAAAATGACCCCTTCCAACACAAAAAGAAACGTACAGAACAGAATCTGAGGGTGTATTGGATATCAAGTTGCCGAACTTGTCAGTGTCTTTGAAGGGAGACAAACCCGACTTTGAAAAAAAGATGAATGTTGAAAAGTTTTGAAACCTAAAATGAGATTTCCCCCGAAACAAAAGCGTTTGGAATACAAATTGAAAGTGTTATCGTTTTGTGTGCGTCTTGATCTTTGCTTTGTTTAGAAATGATGTAATGACAAAAAGGCCGTTTTGTTTGTTGTTGTTGTTGTTTTTCCAAAGACTTTGTGTGTGAAAAACAAAGAAGTCAATCAGATGGGCTATGTATAGCTCTGCACAACAAGAGCAAGCGCAGAAGTAACAAATATGCGTACGCTCGCACACATACACACACACATACTCTCTCTCTTTCTCTGTCTGTCTGTCTCTCTCTCTTTCTCTGTCTGTCTGTCTGTCTGTCTCTCTCTCTCTCTCTATCTGTCTCTGTCTCTGTGTCTGTGTGCGTGTCTCTCTCTTTCTCTGTCTCACATTATATATATATATATATATATATATATATATATATATATATATATATATATATATATATATATATGAACGTGGTGAAATCTTTAATGTGGGCTAGCGTTTGATTGCGCTCTGACCAATAATAATAATAATAATAATAATAATAAAAAAATTAATAATAATTATAAGAATGCTGATGGTAATCCTGCCTTTACCCTTCTTTCATCTTTTTTGAAAAGAGTCGCGCTATTGTTGTTTGTGTGGATGGTTTTTTTCATTTCTCATCTCATCTCATCTCATCTCTCTCTCTCTCTCTCTCTCTCTCTCTCTCTCTCTCTCTCTCTCTCTCTCTCTCTCTCTCTCTCTCTCTCTTTCTCTCTCCATTTAAAAAAAATAAATCTCTGCTGTGCTGCGTTCTGTAATTGACTCAGCGCTATATAATATATATATATATATATATATATATATATATATATATATATATATATATATATATATAATCACCGATATTTTGTTTGCATTACCTTACAATATGTTCCTGTGATTGGAGTTATCCTAGCTGGTGCGATTCCCCGATGCACTGTTTGATGTCACTTTAGGGCTATGTAACCAAAAGGACAGGGGCACAATATCTCCATACTGATGTGCTATTAGCCCATATGGCTTTCTTGTGTTTGTTCATGACTTCCAAGGAATTTACGCAGACACGGTTCTTTTTGTAATGTGTGGATAATGCATTTAGCTGGTGTGACCAGCTTTCACTGGTCTTTTTTTTTCCGGCCACACAGAATTCATTGCAGGGCTAACATCAACGTGTCATCAGCTTATTCCATTTGTGTGCAGGTTTACTGTCAGTAGTATAGGCAATGGCTGATATATTTTTTTGTTTTTGACGCCGAATGGTTAGAGTGTAGACTTGTATTCTGACAGTAACTGAGATTGTGAGTTCCGGTCTCTACTGAGGTACATGTTTAAAGGAGATTTTCTTCCTGGCGTTTACACTGGTTCCGGTTCCGTTTTCCTGAAAGTTCTTTGGATGAGACTATGATTCCAAATCCTGTGTGCGAACGCCAGCAAAATCATTTTATCGCACATATTAAAAGCCAACCACATTTTGAAGGAGTGTAGGCCAACTGAATAGAGGACATAAATATACCCAGCATGCTTCCGGTAATCTGGAGAGGGATGGGCTCCCCCAGATTCAACGTGCTGAAGACATATTGCTTGAAATATTCAATGGAGTCTTCTCGTGACTATTTAGTGACTTCAGGGGAAAGTGAAGTCAAGTTAAGCTTTGATGTTGTAAAGCCAAGTTAAACCTTGGTGTGGTAAAGTCAAGTTAAACCTTGATGCGGTAAAGTCAAGTTAAACCTTGGTGTAGTAAAGTCAAGTTAAGCCTTGATGTGGGAAAGTCAAGTTAAACCTTGATGCGATAAAGTCAAGTTAAGCCTTGATGTGGGAAAGTCAAGTTAAACCTTGGTGTGATAAAGTCAAAGTGAAGCCTTGGTGTAGTAAAGTCAAGTTAAACCTTGGTGTGATAAAGTCAAGTAAAGCCTTGATGTGGGAAAGTCAAGTTAAACCTTGGTGTGGTAAAGTCAAGTTAAACCTTGATGCGATAAAGTCAAGTTAAGCCTTGATGTGGGAAAGTCAAGTTAAACCTTGGTGTGATAAAGTCAAGTTAAGCCTTGGTGTGGTAAAGTCAAGTTAAACCTTGGTGTGATAAAGTCAAGTTAAGCCTTGGTGTGGGAAAGTCAAGTTATACCTTGGTGTGGGAAAGTCAAGTTAAGCCTTGGTGTGGTAAAGTCAAGTTAAGCCTTGGTGTGGGAAAGTCAAGTTATACCTTGATGTGGGAAAGTCAAGTTAAGCCTTGGTGTGGTAAAGTCAAGTTAAGCCTTGGTGTGGGAAAGTCAAGTTAAACCTTGGTGTGGGAAAGTCAAATTAAAACTTGATGTGGTAAAGTCAAGTTAAGCCTTGGTGTGATAAAGTCAAGTTAAGCCTTGGTGTGGGAAAGTCAAGTTAAACCTTGGTGTGATAAAGTCAAGTTAAGCCTTGGTGTGGGAAAGTCAAGTTAAGCCTTGATGTGGGAAAGTCAAGTTAAACCTTGGTGTGATAAAGTCAAGTTAAACCTTGATGCGATAAAGTCAAGTTAAGCCTTGATGTGGGAAAGTCAAGTTAAACCTTGGTGTGATAAAGTCAAGTTAAGCCTTGGTGTGGTAAAGTCAAGTTAAACCTTGGTGTGATAAAGTCAAGTTAAGCCTTGGTGTGGGAAAGTCAAGTTAAGCCTTGGTGTGGGAAAGTCAAGTTAAGCCTTGGTGTGGTAAAGTCAAGTTAAGCCTTGGTGTGGGAAAGTCAAGTTATACCTTGATGTGGGAAAGTCAAGTTAAGCCTTGGTGTGGTAAAGTCAAGTTAAGCCTTGGTGTGGGAAAGTCAAGTTAAACCTTGGTGTGGGAAAGTCAAATTAAAACTTGATGTGGTAAAGTCAAGTTAAGCCTTGGTGTGATAAAGTCAAGTTAAGCCTTGATGTGGTAAAGTCTCAAAACGCATCAACACTAGACTCTATGCCACCTGATGCACACCACACTATTTTTTTGTATGCTTCGCTCTGCTGTGCTATTTTGTTACATCTTTTGTATGGTTTGTTCTGCTGTGTTACGTCCATTTTTATTACATCTTTTGTGTGACTCTGCTGTGTGATGTCTATTTTTGTGACATCTTTTGTATGTTTTGTTCTGTAATATGATGTATGTTTTGTTGTATCTTGAGTATGTTTTGTTCTACTATGTCGTGTCTATTTTGTGACATCCTATGACGTCATGCTGTGACGCTTTGTTGTGACGTCATTCTACAGGTCCTCACGCTGACTTACGAGGAGCTGACGGAAGACTACCCCAGGTACCCGGATGTGTGGGACCTCAACATCTCTGACCTAGACACTGAAGCTATTGTGGTCAGTTTGCTTTTCTGTCTGCATAATTATGTCTGTCTGCCTGTCTGTCTGTCTGTCTTGTCTGTCTGTGTCTTTGTCTCCCCATATCTGCTTCCTTTGTCTGTCTCAGTATCTGTCTTTATTTTAACCATGTCTCTCTGTCAATATGTGTGTCAGTCTGTCAATACATCTGTCTCTATCTGTCTCTCTGTCAGTATCATATTTGTTATGTCACACATTCATTTTTCCTTTTTATTTGGTTTCGCGCGCTCGTGTGTGTATGTGTGTGTGTGTGTGTGTGTGTGTGTGTGTGTGTGTGTGTGTGTGTGTGTGTGTGTGTGTGTGTGTGTGTTGTGTGTGTGTGTGTTTTGCATGTAGCCGTGCAAGCAAACATAATTATTCCTGCAGAAGTCCAAGAAAATTCCACGTACGCTATAACCCTGCAGCCAAGAAATAAGATCAGCAGATGCTTCACAGACAGAAAGAGAGAGAGACAGAGACGGACAGAGACAGGGAAACGGAGGCAGAGGCAGAGAGACAGAACAAACAGAAACACACAAACAAGCAGGCGGGAAAAAACAGAGTGGCAAAAATTCGTCTCATTGCCACGCTTAAGACCATAATTACCATCAAGAGAGAGAGAGAGAGAGAGAGAGAGAGAGAGAGAGAGAGGAGAGAGAGAGAGAGAGAGAGAGAAGACAGACAGACAGACAGACAGACAGACAGACAGAGACAGACAGAGAGACAGACAGACAGACAGAGACAGTGATAAAGAAACTTGTTTATCAGAGCAAAAGCTGGATTTCATTAATTTAAAGCAAGACCAAATGTGAAACATTTCATCAGAACTACTTATCACTGTACTGAGATGATTCTAACAGACTAAAAACAAACCAAAAAAACCTCATCGATCTAGATGTGAACTGCATAGATAACACAGTGCACAACAAGACACCCCTCAAACACCCCACACCCCTATAAAGCACCCTGTGGACCTGCCTTCGAAATCTGTAACTGTAAGATCCATTACATAAGATCTGTTACAGACGAGAAACACACGAGTAGTTCGTTCACACATTATTTGCCAATTTTGTGTGTGTGTGTGTGTAAACCAGTGTCCTTCCTGGCAACCAGTTGAAAGAACCCAGGTCCACTCGGTTACCTGCCTGCTAAATGGCATCTAAAACTTGTGACTATTGTGTAAGGCCGCTAAATAAATTATCCAAGCTCTTCTCCAGAAATGGCCAACTTTTGGCCCGTGTGGTTTGCCATAAGACGGCATGGGCAGTGAGGAGCATGTGTAATGAGCAGCATTTAGGTGTATGGGGAATGTAGGGTGTCAAAAGTGACGCTGCAAACTGTGACAAATTGAGACATCCGTATGGGAGGCAGGCAGGGAGGGGTGGGATGGGGTTGGGGTGGTGGTGGGGGGGGGGGGGGGGGTGGCACACAGCTGTCTGTGTCTTGCTGCAGTCTCTGACAGACTGGCAGATTGCACACTCTGTGTTTGGCTCTGGGAACAGTTTTCTCCTGTCTGGATGTCAAGTGTTCTATGTGTGTGTGTGTGTGTGTGTGTGTGTGTGTGTGTGTGTGTGTGTGTGTGTGTAGTGTATGTAGCCGTGCAAGCAAATATAATTATTCCTGCAGAAGTCCAAGAAAATTCCACATACACTATAATGCTGCAGCCAAGAAATAAGATCAGCAGATGTTTCACAGACAGACAGACAGACAGACAGAGAGACAGAGACAGACAGAGACAGGGAAACCGAGGCACAGGCAGAGAGACAGAAGAAACAGAAACAAACAAACAAGCAGGTAGGAAAAAACAGAGCAAAAAGAATTTGTCTCATTGCCATGCTTAAGACCATCATTACCATCAAAAGAGAGAGAGAGAGATAGATAGACAGACAAAGACAGACAGACAGAGACAGAGATAAAGAAACTTGTTTATCAGAGCAAAATCTGGATTTCATTGCTTTAAAGCTAGACCCAATGTGAAACATTTCATCAGACCTACTAATCACTGTACTGAGATGATTCTAACAGACTAAAACAAACACAGAGACAGAGACAGACAGACAGACAGAGACGGAGATGGAGAAACTTATTTATCAGAGCAAAAGCTGGATTTGGTTACTTTAAAGCAAGACCCAATGTGAAACATTTCATCAGAACTACTAATCACTGTACTGAGAGGATTCTAACAGAGTAAAAAACAAACCAAAAAAACCTCATCGATCTAGATATGAACTGTGTAGATAGCACAATACACAACAAGACACCCATCACACACCCACACTCCTATAAAACACCCTGTGGACCTGCCTTCACAATCTGTAACTGTAAGATCTGTTGCATAAGATCTGTTACAGATGAGAAACACATGAGTAGTTCGTTCACACATTATTTGCCAATTTTTTGTGTGGTGTAAACCAGTGTCCTTCCTCGTAACCAGTTAAAAGAATCCAGCCCCGCTCAGATACCTGCCTGCTAAATGGCATCTTAAACTTGTGACTATTGTGAAAGGCTGCTAAATAAATTATCCAAGCTCTTCTCGCGCAATGGCCAACTTTTGGCCAGTGTCCAACTTTTGGCCAGTGTCGTTTGCCATAAGAGGGCATCAGTGGGGAGGAGCATGAGTAATGAGCATTTAGGTGTTTAGGTGTATGGGGAATGTAGGGTGTCAAAAGTGACGCTGTGTGCTGTGATTTATTAAGACATCCATGTGGGAGGCAGGCAGGGAGGGGTGGAGGGTGGGGGGGTGGGGGGTGGCGGACAGCTGTCTGTGTCTTGCTGCAGACTCTGACAGACTGGCGGATTGCACACTCTGTGTTTGGCTCTGGGAACAGTTTTCTCCTGTCTGGACGTCAAGTGTTCTACGTGTGTGAGTGTGTGTGTGTGTGTGTGTGTGTGTGTGTGTGTGTGTGTGTGTGTGTGTGTGTGTTTGTGTGTGTGTATGTGTTGCATGTGGCCATGCAAGCAGACATAATTATTCCTGCGGAAATCGAACAAAATTCCACATACGCTATAACGCTGCAGCCAAGAAATAAGATCAGCAGATGCTTCACAGACAGACAGACAGACAGAAAGAGAGAGAGACAGAGACAGAGAAGAGACATGGAAACAGGTACGGGCAGAGAGACAGAATAAACATAAACAGACAAACAATCAGGCGGGCAAAAACAGAGCGACAAGAATTCTTCCCATTGCCACACAGATGACAATCATTACCATCTGAAGAGAGAGAGAGATACAGAGAGACAGAGACAGACAGACAGAGAGAGACTGAGAGTGACAGAGATGAAGAAACTTGTTTATCACAGCAAAAGCTGGATTTCATTGCTTTAAAGCTAGACCCAATGTGAAACATTTCATCAGAATAACTAATCATTGAACTGAGATGATTCTAACAGAGTAAAAAACAAAACAAAAACCCTCATCAATCTATAGATTCGAACTGCATAGGTAACACAATACACAAGCAGACTTCCCTCACACACCCACACTCCTATAAAGCACCCTGTGGACCTGCCTTCGTAATCTGTAACCGTAAGATCTGTTACATAAGATCTGTTACAGACGAGAAACACACGAGTAGTTCGTTCGCACATGATTTGCCAATTTTTGGTGGTGTAAACCAGTGTCCTTCCTCGTAACCAGTTGAAAGAACCCAGCCCTGCTCAGATGCCTGCCTGCTAAATGGCATCTAAAACTTGTGACTATTGTGAAAGGCCGCTACATAAATTATCCAAGCTCTTCTCGCGCAATGGCCAACTTTTGGCTCCTGTCGTTTGCCATAAGAGGGCATCAGTGGGGAGGAGCATGAGTAATGAGCAGCGTTTAGGTGTATGGGGAATGTAGGGTGTCAAAAGTGACGCTTTGAACTGTGACATATTGAGACATCCCTATGGGAGGCAGGCAGGGAGGGGTGGGATGGGGTTGGGATGGTGGTGGTGGGGTGGGGGGTGGCACACAGCTGTCTGTGTCTTGCTGCAGTCTCTGACAGACTGGCAGATTGCACACTCTGTGTTTGGCTCTGGGAACAGTTTTCTCCTGTCTGGATGTCAAGTGTTCTATGTGTGTGTGTGTGTATGTGTGTGTGTGTGTGTGTGTGTGTGTGTGTGTGTGTGTGTGTGTGTGTGTGTATGTGTTGCATGTGGCCATGCAAGCAGACATAATTATTCCTGCGGAAGTCGAACAAAATTCCACATACGCTATAACGCTGCAGCCAAGAAATAGGATCAGCAGATGCTTCGCAGACAGACAGACAGACAGACAGAAAGAGAGAGAAACAGAGACGGACAGAGACAGGGAAACGGAGGCAGAGGCAGAGAGACAGAACAAACATAAACAGGCAAACAAGCAGGCGGGAAAAAACAGAGCAACAAGAATTCTTCTCATTGCCACACATATGACCATCATTACCATCTTGAGAGAGAGATAGATACAGAGAGACAGAGACAGAGACATACAGAGACAGACAGACAGACAGAGACAGACAGACAGACAGACAGAGACGGAGATGAAGAAACTTATCTATCAGAGCAAAAGCTGGATTTCGTTACTTTAAAGCAAGACCCAATGTGAAACTTTTCATCAGAACTACTAATCACTGGACCATAATAATAATAATAATAATAATGATAATAATAAAAAATGGAATTTATATAGCGCTATATCTTGCAGAGACAAATCAAAGAGCTTGCACTCAACTCATTCTTACACAGTCATATAACCAGTAACAATTAACAGTTCCATCAAGTCCAAATGTGCACACACGCATGCACGCACATGCACACACAGACACACACACACACACACACACAGGTCACATCCCTGGTATGGCAATAGAATCTTGGCTGTTGAAGGCAGGGAAAATGATGATTCTAACAGACTAAAAACAAACCAAAAAACCTCATCGATCTAGATATGAACTCCATAGGTAACACAATACACAAGCAGACACCCCTCACACACCCACACTCCTATAAAACACCCTGTGGACCCACCTTCACAATCTATAACTGTAAGATCTGTTACATAAGATCTTTTACAGACGAGAAACACATGAGTAGTTAGTTCGCACATTATTTGCCAATTTTGTGTGTGTGTAAACCAGTGTCCTTCCTGGCAACCAGTTGAAAGAACCCAGCCCCACTCGGTTACCTGCCTGCTAAATGGCATCTAAAACTTGTGACTATTGTGAAAGGCCGCTACATAAATTATCCAAGCTCTTCTCGCGCAATGGCCAACTTTTGGCTCGTGTCGTTTGCCATAAGACGGCATCAGCAGAGAGGAGCATGAGTAATGAGCAGTGTTTAGGTGTATGGGGAATGTAGGGTGTCAAAAGTGACGCTGTGTGCTGTGATTTATTGAGACATCCCTGTGGGAAGCAGGCAGGCAGGGAGGGGTGGGATGGGGTGGGGGGTGGCGGACAGCTGTCTGTGTCTTGCTGCAGTCTCTGACAGACTGGCAGATTGCACACTCTGTGTTTGGCTCTGGGAACAGTTTTCTCCTGTCTGGACGTCAAGTGTTCTACGTGTGTGAGTGTGTGTGTGTGTGTGTGTGTGTGTGTGTTTTTCATGTAGCCGTGCAAGCAAACATAATTATTCTTGCAGAAGTCCAACAAAATTCCACATACGCTATAACGCTGCAGCCAAGAAATAGGATCAGCAGATGCTTCGCAGACAGACAGACAGACAGACAGAAAGAGAGAGAGAGAGAGAGACAGAGACGGACAGAGACAGGGAAACGGAGGCAGAGGCAGAGAGACAGAACAAACATAAACAGGCAAACAAGCAGGCGGGAAAAAACAGAGCAACAAGAATTCTTCTCATTGCCACACATATGACCATCATTACCATCTTGAGAGAGAGATAGATACAGAGAGACAGAGACAGAGACATACAGAGACAGACAGACAGACAGAGACAGACAGACAGACAGACAGAGACGGAGATGAAGAAACTTATCTATCAGAGCAAAAGCTGGATTTCGTTACTTTAAAGCAAGACCCAATGTGAAACTTTTCATCAGAACTACTAATCACTGTACCATAATAATAATAATGATGATAATAATAATAATGATGATAATAATAATAAATGGAATTTATATAGCGCTATATCTTGCTGAGACAAATCAAAGAGCTTGCACTCAACTCATTCTTACACAGTCATATAACCAGTAACAATTAACAGTTCCATCAAGTCCAAATGTGCACACACGCATGCACGTGCATGCACACACACACACACACACACACAGGTCACATCCCTGGTATGGCAATAGAATCTTGGCTGTTGAAGGCAGGGAAAATGATGATTCTAACAGACTAAAAACAAACCAAAAAACCTCATCGATCTAGATATGAACTGCATAGGTAACACAATACACAAGCAGACACCCCTCACACACCCACACTCCTATAAAACACCCTGTGGACCTGCCTTCGTAATCTATAACTGTAAGATCTGTTACATAAGATCTGTTACAGACGAGAAACACATGAGTAGTTCGTTCGCACATTATTTGCCAATTTTTGTGTGTGGTGTAAACCAGTGTCCTTCCTGGCAACCAGTTGAAAGAACCCAGCCCCACTCGGTTACCTGCCTGCTAAATGGCATCTAAAACTTGTGACTATTGTGAAAGGCCGCTACATAAATTATCCAAGCTCTTCTCGTGCAATGGGCAACTTTTGGCCCGTGTCGTTTGCCATAAGAGGGCATCAGTAGGGAGAAGCATGAGTAATGAGCAGAGTTTAGGTGTATGGGGAATGAAGGGTGTCAAAAGTGACGCTGTGTGCTGTGATTTATTGAGACATCCATGTGGGAGGCAGGCAGGGAGGGGTGGGATGGGGTGGGGATGGGGGGGTGGGGGGTGGCGGACAGCTGTCTGTGTCTTGCTGCAGTCTCTGACAGACTGGCAGATTGCACACTCTGTGTTTGGCTCTGGGAACAGTTTTCTCCTGTTTGGATGTCAAGTGTTCTATGTGTGTGTGTGTGTGTGTGTGTGTGTGTGTGTGTGGTGTGTGTGTGTGCGTGGGGAAGGGGGTGTTAGGTGTTATGTTGTGTGTGTACGGGGATGGGGGGTGGGGGGTGCGGGTGTTGTGTTGTGTGTGTTCAGGGGTGGGGGGTGGGGGGTGTTGTTATGTTGTGTGCATGTTTGTTGTGTGTGTTTGCGGGGGTAGGGGGGGTTGTTATGTTGTGTGCGTGTTTTTTGTGTGTGTTTGCTGGGGGGGGGGGGGGGGTATGTTGTGTGAGTGTGTGTTCTCTCTCTCTCCCTCTCTCTCCCTCCCTCTCATTTGCAAAAATGCAGACTATTAAAAACTATTAACTGTGATTATTAACGATAGTCCCTTCTCAGGGCAAGGGCCCGATGTAAAGAAGTATGTCAATACTTATCTGTAACCCTTCGGAATAAAGATTATCGATCAATCAATCTCTCTCATTCTCTCTCTCTCTCTCTCTCTCTCTCTCTCTCTCTCTCTCTCTCTCTCTCTCTCTCTCTCTCTCTCTCTCTCGCTCATTTACACACTTGCATGCACGTGGCCCAGGCCAAAAGCTGTGTCAGTTATTGATGTCAGCTAACTGCCAAGGCCTACATTAAAATGTTGTTATGTTTAAAATGTTGTGTTGAAATTGCCTTCAGCCATGACAAGCTCTTAACATAACAACCTGCACTCTCCTTTATAGGAGAAAAAATCCTCTGAAGTCGGAGTATGGCTGCCTATGTGGCGAGGTACTTGAAAAGAGTCATACACGCAAACTTCTCACCCGGTGTACTTCCTATCTCACAGTGATTCCCAGGTGGGATGAGTGAGTCAGAGTGCATGTTCTGGGTGACCCCCAGGGTGTAAAGCTGGGGAACGCACAACAACAACAACACTTGCATGCACATGCTGAGACCGTCAGACAGAGATAGGCAGAGGGAGACAGTGAATGGGAAAGGGCTTGATTAAGAATTAAGTATTACACCATTCATAGGGTTTGTAGCCAAACCAGTCGTTGAGATCTCACATATAGAGACATACATACATACATACATACATGTAATGATCGAAGCAGCTGTAAAGGAATACTGTAAATAGAACAAAACTGTCCAACCAGGTACACCACACAATGCACATACACACACAACAAACACACACACACACACACACACACACACACACATACATACATACACACACCGGACTCAGTGAAAAGTCATTTACAACCGGCGGACGGTAAGAATTACACATGAATAATTCACACAGTTATTAGCGGCTTTTGTCAGCGCCAGTGTCCTCGTCTCAACCGGTCTTCAGCCAAACCAAAAGGTTGAGGACCCTGAGGGACTGATGGTGATTGGATCAGTGGTTCTGAATGCTGGGTTACAGCCCGTAAATGGATTACCGAGCTTTTCTTGCACTCTCTTCTGGAGACCACTTTTGGCGCTCATTGTCTTCCATAAGACAAGCAGACTCTAGCCCTCGGCAAGGGGACAGCACTGTAACAAGCTGCGGTTAAAATGTATGGGGAGTTCGCGGTGTCAAACTGCCGCCGTTTGTGACGACATCACGATCTTCATAGTCTGGAGAGAGGAAAAGTAAGAAGACGAGTGGCGGCAGTTTAAACACGATGTCCATAAAATACCCATGGACATCTCGAGGCTTTAAAAATGTACACATCAGAGGTAAAAAGGAGGCAAAGATCACACAGTTGAAGAAGCTCAATGAACAAGTGGCAGAGTTACTCCATGTTTGCTTTTGAAGCAGTGGGTTAAGTTCAGACTTTTTGAAGCAGGTTAAGTAAAGACTTTTTGAAGCAGGTTAAGTAGTCCAGACGTTTTAAAGCAAGGTTAGTTCAGACTTTTTGAAGCAGGTTAAGTTCAGACTTTTTGAAGCAGTGGGTTAAGTCCAGACTTTTTGAAGCAGTGGGTTAAGTAGTTCAGACTTTTGAAGCAAGGTTAGTTAAGACTTTTTGAAGCAGGTTAAGTTCAGACTTTTACAAGCAGGTTAAGTTAAAACTTTTTGAAGCAGGTTAAGTTCAGACTTTTTGAAGCAGGTTAAGTTCAGACTTTTGAAGCAGGTTAAGTTCAGACTTTTGAAGCAGGGTTAGTTCAGATATTTTAAAGAAGGGTAAGTTCAGACTTTTGGAATCGGGTTAAGTTTAGACTTTATAATTAGGGTAAGTTTAGACTTTTTGAAGGAGGTTAAGATCAGACTTTTTGAGGGAGGGTTATTTCAGACTTTTGGAAGCAGGTTCAGTTTAGACTGTTTGATGTAGGTTAATTTCAGACTGTTTGAAGTAGGTTAATTTCAGATTTTTTGAAGCCGGTTAATTTCAGACATTTTGAAGCCGGTTTATCTGACATTTTGAAGCCGGTTAAGTTCAGACATTTGAAGCAGATTAAGTTCAGACTTTTACAGAAACTTGCGCAATAATATTTGGAGGGACAAAGGCTGACAAAACGTCGAAGAAAAGCCACCGATTTTTCACAATTTTTAGACAAATTTTAGACTAAGATATTCCCACGTTGTGTAACCCACGTGGCAGCCAAAGTGAGCCTGTGGAGTTTGTCAGTGTGTCGCCTCATTTTTGAGTGTGTAGCTTCATTCTATTGAGGTATCTTTTCATCCTCTGACGGCAGTTCAGTTAACTTTGGGGACGAGCTTTCCATCGCTGTCCCTGAGCGCTCTTTAGAAGAACACCATAGCTGACAGTATCAGTTCTCAAGTGTTTTGAAACCGTTTACGGATCATTCCATTGTTTTTAGCAATAACCAGTATGGGGGAAGGTTAAAAGTACTAGAATGATTTGCTGGGCAGAATACTTTTGACACTTAACTGCAGAATTCATTCTGATATTGATTTACAGTTTCGTTGTTTGTATCATTGTTATTAGTAGTAGTATTGTTTTTATTATCACCACTATTATTATTATTACCACTATCGTTATTA
Source organism: Rapana venosa (assembly GCA_028751875.1). Classification (NCBI taxonomy): domain Eukaryota; kingdom Metazoa; phylum Mollusca; class Gastropoda; order Neogastropoda; family Muricidae; genus Rapana; species Rapana venosa. The sequence continues at coordinate 24,915,746 of CM054151.1, read as the reverse complement.
TTAACAATACTGTCATCATCATCATCAATTCTGGTGATATTACCATTATCATCATGATGATACCATGATGAAGGCCTTCCATAAGGCACTCATCTCGGGTATAATGATATCAATAATGATTATGCTTGTAGTAGTGATGATGATGATGATGATGATAATGATAGTAATAACAATAAAAAGCAAAACATCTAAGTCGGGCTTTTTTATTCTTCAAGTCCCGCCGTGCACACAGTGTTTTACAAACACACAATGAGAGAGAGGAAGAGAGAGAGAGAGAGAGAGAGAGAAGAGAGAGAGAGAGAGGAGAGAGAGAGAGAGAGAGAGAGGAGAGAGGGGGGGGGGGGGTTGGGGAGGCAGACAGACGGACGGACGGACAGTTAGACAGACACAGACAGACAGAAAGATACAGAGACAGAATAGATACTTCCTTTATATCAATTCATGCCTTCCTTTATCATGACTGTTCTCAAAACAAAACAATATCAAATTCCAGAAGAAAATAAAAGAATCTAAAAAAAACACCCTTTAACAGAAATCTGTAAACGGACCCGAAACCAGACACTTTTACCCCCACAAAACACACACACACACACACACACACACTACACACACACACACACACACACACACACTACCAC
>CM054151.1:24905108-24910108 GCA_028751875.1 Rapana venosa | reverse complement strand
TCAATAATTAATGATTATATCAACTATTTTTATTTTCTCCCTGCTTCACTATTTACCAAACTAGTTTTACGTCAGGGGTCTTTCAGTCCCATACCAACTGTTAAACATAAAACTATTAGTCAAAAGCTGTATTGTCAGCCAAAATTACAACTGGCACGACTTGTTAACTCAGGCTAGGTGTATTCTCTTGTGCAAATTGCGTGAAAGTAATGCTTCCAAAAATGTACATCTATGAGACCCACGAGCAGTGTTGGTATGTTTGTTCTTAACGAAATATGGGTCAGTAAAGACCTACAAAGTAGGATCTAGGAATGAGGAACAACCTTTCATTTTTCTTCTTCTATACAAACTTAAGAGGACGGCATAGCTTACTGGTCGGAGCACTCACTTTTTCCCCCAGCCAAGGTTAAGCAACATCGAGCGTGGTTACCAGTTGGATGTATGACCGTTTCCGCGCCTTGGCTTCAGTACAGTTCCTCCAGTTCACCCAGCTGTAAATGGGTACCTGCCCTCTTTAGGGTCAGGGAAGGCAAAGCAGCTAGAGAGAGATGGCCCCTAGTAGAGAAGTGAGGTCTCTGACGCTTCGCTCCCCTACGACCTTATAGGGTATGGGAGGACACCTTTACCTTTATACAAACTAGGACAAACTGGGTGTAGGAAACCCACGAAGGAAGAGAGATGTTTAAAAGAACAATTGTTTATTACTGCACAAAAATGAATGGAACTGAATAGAAGAGATTCGAAAGTTCAGAATGAGGACTACATAGAATTTTCAGATATTTGGACAGAAATTTTTCAAAAATCTTTTTGATAAGAAAAAAATGGGTCAGTCAGGTCTACGTGGTAAAGTGAAGGTCAAGTGATCTTTATGTGGCTATTTCAAATCTTTTTTTTTCAAAGTCAACATTATCAAACCATAATTGCAAAAAAAAAAGAAGGAAGAACTAGACTCCTAAACTTCGTTGTGTTAAAGTGGCTGCAACAGTCTCTCACTCAGCAGCAAGCTTACAACATATAACTGACTCCAAAAACAAAGTTAACAACGAACATTAACAGATATATAAAATAAGAAAAAATGCTGGGAAAGAATGGAGGTTGAAGAGGGGGGGGGGGGAGAGAGAGAGAGAGAGAGAGAGAGAGAGAGAGAGAGAGAGAGAGAGAGAGAGAGAGAGAGAGAGAGAGAGAGAGAGAGAGAGAGGACAGAAAGGAAGTATACAAAAAACGAAAAGAAAAAAGAAGAAAACGAACGAGAGAGAGGGAGAGAGAGAGAGAGAGAGAGAGAGAGAGAGAGAGAGAGAGAGAGAGAGAGAGAGAGAGAGAGAGAGAATGAAGACGGAAGGAAGTTAAAAAAAATTTAAAAAATAAAAATAAAATGAACAACGACGACAAAAACTACACATTAGTAGTTTTTTTGTCTCTTTACCGTGAAGCGACGTAGTCTTTCTAAAATAGTAGCAACAGATTAATACTTTACCATCTAAAAGAAGACATCGCTATTTTTCACGAGAGAAAAAAAAAGCAAATGATACCAAAATAATGTATGAATAATTAATGACATATATTAACCTCGTTCTAGTATCTCTTCTATGATGAAGAGGTGTCTCGCGTTTAGTGTTTCTTTCCTAACAAAAAAAGATTTTCTTGCTTTTTTTTCTTCAGTGTTCAGTTTTTGAATGCACTGGCTGCGTGTCTTCATTCGACACATCGTTTATCATGTTTCCAATTCTAGGTTATCAGAACAACCGCTTTAAAAAAATATAAAACAGCCATGGTCAGTGAAAACGTAATTGATTAGGCGTCATTTTGGGATTTGTACGAACATATAAAGAAAGAAAGAAAGAAAGACAGACAGACAGACAGACAGACAGACAGACAGACAGACAGACAGACAGAAAGGAAAAAGAAAGAAAAGCACTCGAAGTTTCACAATGCCCCTCTGAACTCTTACGTCAACCGAAACATCTTGCGCGCGATGTACTTTTATTTATACCAATTTTAAGTCACGGCAGATTTCTCTGCGTAAAATTCGGGCTACTCTCCCCGGGGAGAACATATCTCCACAAGAGCAGCGCCACCCGTTAGCAGGATCTAGGAGCGTTCATTCATGCAACGAAGATTCTAAGATATGATTTTCCTATAAGTGTTCACCTGCAGAGGGGTGTATTAAAATGCAGAGGGATATATCTACCTGTACAGGGATGTGTCCACCTGCGAGAGACTTATCCACCTGCAAAGGGATATGTTCACCTGCAGAGGGATATATTCAAACGCAGAGGGATATATCTACCTGTACAGGGATGTGTCCACCTGCGAGAGACTTATCCACCTGCAAAGGGATATGTTCACCTGCAGAGGGATATGTCCATCTGCAGAGGGATATGTTCACCTTTAGATGGATATGTTCACCTGCAAAGGGATTTGTTCACCTGCAGAGGGGTGAGCAGAGGGATTTGTCTACCTGCGGATGGATTTACCCACCTGCATAGGGATATGTTCACCTGCATAGGGATATGTTCACCTGCATAGGAATATGTTCACCTGCAGAGGGATATGTTCACCTACAAAGGAAAAAGTTTCGACAGGTTCGACTTACCGATAACACACTGCCTGAAAACTATAAAGGGTAGTGATCCAACGACTTTTCAAGTCAAAGCAAGGCAAGGCAAGACGAGACAAAACAAGGCGAGGCAAGGCAAGGCAAAGTAAGACAAGACCAGACAAGACAAGGCAAGACAATTCAAGACAAAGCAAGACAGTGCACGGAAAGGCAAGGCAAGACAAAACAAGGCAAGGCAATGCAAGACAAGGCAAGGCAAAGAGTACAGGAGAAAGTCAAGTCAAGTCAACTAACTATTCACAAAAGCTCTTTCCGACATACTAAGACAAGAGTAATACTGAACTCTTTTCCTGTTGGAGAGAGAGGTGTCTGTCGTACCGATTTGTTTCCATCGTGGTAAAAGATTCAAAACAAACGGAACAGTCTCATCACTCAGCAGGCCAACCAACTTCGGTGGGAAAACAGGACGACAGCCTTTCGTCAGTGTAATGCACAGAGGACACAGAACAACAGTTCGGAACTATGTCACCACTAGTGTTGTCAGAGATGCAGAGACCGGTTCAGTCGTAACCTTTACAGAACATTTTTCGGGGCACAAGATAACAGTATGCTGTTGTTATCTTTGTTACGAATCAGAGCGTTGCATAATATTATTATTGTGCTACACCCCCCATCCTTCCTGTTAATGAAAAATTTTCATTCCTCCCTCCCTTGTTTTCATTTCATACCACTTTATCTTTGTGGATTTTTGAAGTAAACCCTATTTGTTCGATCTTCTGAATTCTGCATCATGTGTATAGGTAAAGGTAAAGGTGTCCCATAACCTATGTGGTCGTAGAGGCATCAGATACCTCAACTTCTCCAGGGGCCAGTACATTGAGGGCGGCGCCCATCTCCTCTCCCTCGCTGCTTTACCTTCCCTGTCCCCAAAGAGGTGGTACCCATTTTACAGCTGGGTGAAATTGGGGCGCATCCAACTGGTAACCGCGCTCGATGCTGCTTAACCCTATCTGGGCAAAGCGAGTGCTCTGACCACTGAGCTATCCCGTACACTGTACTTTTTGTTCATTCCTCGGCTGGAGTAGGAGGTTCACCAAAGGTGAGATTTTGAGTATGCGACCTGCTTACTCACGGATGATGAGGGATATGTCAAAGATTGAAGTAAGTATGCTGTACGTCCATTATCATCCAGTGATACGTTTTTGCTTGCGTTGTTCATGACTTTCTGTTAACAATGTAATTATGCTGTTAGAAGTTATGTCAACGATATGTGCTTTTGGATTGTTTAGATAGATAGATAGATAGATAGATAGATAGATAGATAGATAGATAGATAGATAGATAGACAGACAGATAGACAGACAGACAGAGAGACAGACAGACAGGTAGACAGACAGATAGAGATAGATAGATAGACAGATAGATAGATAGACAGAAAGACAGAAAGACATATGTACAGACAGATAGATAGACAAGTAGGTAGATAGACAGACATACAGACAAATAGATAGATAGATAGATAGATAGATATATAGACAGGTTGATAGACAGACAGACAGACAGACAGATAGATAGATAGATAGATAGATGATAGATAGATAGATAGATAGATAGATAGATAGATAGATTGATTGGCAGACAGGTAGGAATACACAAAAACAGCAAAAGCCTGCAGTTAAGTATGAAATAACAAAAGTGCACAACGTAACGCACCAAAGTTTTTAAAAAAACAAACAACAACCCAGAAGTGTGGACTATTCCTACACTGTTGACTAACTGAAGTGTTACGCCGTGTGGCCAGCTCCAGGGCATCATCACACGTCACAATCTGACGCACGAGTACCTGGAGGAGAGGCTGCACCAGCAGCAACAGCAGCAGCAGCAGACGCATCGCCTCCGCCGCATGGTGCAGTGACCATGATGACTGATGATGCACAGCGGACTGCCCTGGGCTGGATCATGATCATTATTATACTACTGTGATGGTGACCTGCGCTTCGTGCGTGTGCCTGTGTGTGTGTTTTGGTGTGTGTTTGTGTGTGTAGTGTGTGTGTGTGTGTGTGTGTGTGTGTGTGTGTGTGTGTGTGTGTGTGTGTTGGGGTGTGGTGTGTGTGTGTGTGTGTGTGTGGTGTGTGGTGTGTGTGTGTGTGTGTGTGTGTGTGTGTGGTGTGGGGGTGTGGGTGTGTGTGTGTGAGTGTGTGTGTGTGTGTGTGAGTGTGTGTGGAGTGTGTGTGTAGTGTGTGTGTGTATGTTGGGATGATGGAGTGGGGGGGGGGAGCTGATGTGAGAGTGGAGAAGTGGGACGATGGAGTGTGGGTGAGTGTGTGTGTATGTGTGTGTATGTTTTGAGATTGATGGGGGAGAACTAGAGAGAGGAGTGAGAGGAGGGGGAAGAGGAGAGTGAGAGAGAGTGGTGTTGAATGTTTGATGTGTTTTGAATTGT
>CM054151.1:24892608-24902608 GCA_028751875.1 Rapana venosa | reverse complement strand
TGTGTGTGTGCGTGCGCGCGCGCTGTAGGTACACTAATGACCTATGATCGAAAAAATGCTAAGAAATACACAACATAACGACACTAAAATGATAGGACTTATACTGGAAATAAAGGAAGGGAAAATGGAAGAGATCAGTCAGGATCTTCCCCCCCCCAAAAAAAAATAATGTAACCAAGCCTTCTTTGTATAAAAGGTGCCTCATCAAAGGACTTTGTCACTTTTATCTGGGTTTTTTCCTTACGAAGATTTATTTGTATTAAAGATACATTTTAACGAGATTCCCCCTTTTTTCTATTTATTTCCAATTTAACGAATTCAAACTAAAAATACTAAGCTGCTTGAACAGATTTTCCCCAAAAAATCCATTGGTCTTTGTACTTAAGCGAAAAATACTAATAGTTATCCTGCATTAGTTTACAACATTGATTGCTTTTTTTTGTGTTGTATGTTTTGATTTATAGATCGTTGTGTTCACGAATACGTAATCATGTTCATTTATTGCCCAGATTGTACGTGCACCCATGTTCTATATATCAACACACAATACTTTTTCCGTATTGAAGAGAATGGTGTAGTATTTCTCTCATGTTGTACATGATATTGATAACACATGATGTGTTGATACTTTGCTCAGATTGTACACCTGCAATTTGTCATGTTCTTTCAACACAATCCTTTTCTGCTGATTAGAGAGAATGATGTTGTGTTTCTTTCATGTTTTACATGATAGTGATAACATATGATGTGGTGATAACTTTGCGTGTCAGCGTGTGTGCAGGTATGCCTTTCCTCTTGGTGTTGTTATGTTTATGTGTATGTATAGTAGGCTATGTTTATGTGTATGTATGTAGGCTATGTTTATGTGTGTATAGTAGGCTATGTTTATGTGTATGTATAGTAGGCGTTTCTTTTTGTGTGTGTTGTTAAATTTCTATGTATGTATGGTAGGCGTTTATTTTGTGTGTGTGTGCTTATATTTCTGTGTATGTATGGTAGACGTTTGTTTTTTTCTGTGTATTGTTGTATGTCTGTGTATGTCATTGATATGTGATGACCTTGTGGTGGATTGCAATGCTGCTGACATGGCATGTTATCATTTACAGCTCATTTTCGTTTTGTTGTGTTTGCTTAAGTATAGAAATGCCTGACATGAAACTGGCGTGTGAGATTGTATGTTTGAATTTTTGAGTTGACTGGTAAATTTTTGTTTTTGTTCTTCTGAGAGCCAGGAGAATGTTTTTATTGATTTGTATTTGAGTGATGAACTGAATAGCTTTTTTGGTTATTAAAGTGCAATAAGAGTGTGTGTGTATACGTGTGTGTGTTGTGTGTGTGTGTGTGTTTTGTGTGTGTGTGTGTGTGTGTGTGTGTGTGTGTGTGTGTGTGTGTGTGTGTGTTTGAGAGAGAGAGAAAGACAGAGACAAAGAGAAACAGACATACAGATACAGACAAGACAGAAAGAGAGAGAGAGAGAGAGAGAGAGAGAGAGAGAGAGAGAGAGAGAGAGAGAGGAGAGAGAGAGAGAGAGAGAGAGAGAGAGAATGCGAGTTTGACATGCATGTGCAAGAACTGATATTGAGACAAATATTGTCAGCAAAAAAGCAATAATGACATTGTTTAATTGCATTTCTATTCCTAAAAACTACTACTACTACTACTACCACCACTACCACTGCTGCTGCTGTTGCTTCTTCTTCTTCTTCTTCTTCTTCTGCTGCTGCTGCTGCTGCTGCTACTACTACTACTGCTGCTGCTGCTGCTGCTGCTGCTGCTGTTGCTGCTGCTACTACTACTGATAGTAGTACTACTACTGATGTGATGATGATAAAAAGGCACATGTAGTGAAACTTACACGTTGATCTCACAGACAACCTAACCATCCATTGTTTTAGCTCTAACGACTGGTAGTAGTACAAGTATACCCAACACACACTTCACCAAAATCCGGAGATTAAACAAACTGAAAAGACGGAATTTCAAATGGGTGACAGCAAAAATCAAAGACCGGTGGTCTAGAGATGACACACCTTTTTAGAAAGCGAGAAATCACTAGTCCCATCCCAGAAATTTTCCTATTCACTAGACTTTGAGTAGCGGTCTGGTTCTAGTCTTCAAACGATAAAACACGAGTTCCATGTATGTGCAACTTACATTCATTACAACAGAACTCACGGCAACTAGAGTTGTTCTATAATAAACTAATAATAAGATAATAATAATAATGATGGAACTTATATAGCGTGAATCTGTAAGAACAATCAGAAGGGCTTTTTAAATTTATGGGGTGATGCGAGTTAAAAATAATTGACCTGTTCCCACGCAACAAGGCCTACTCTTTACAAACAGCGGAACAGGTTTAACGTGTCTCAAGATGTTGTGCATGCGTTGCCACGGCTGGTTTTAGTCTCATCCATAGACTTTGACATTCAGTTCGGATTTATTTGTCAACGAAGAAAGGCGAGCTGGAATGAACCCGAGTACCTCACGTTATGTGCAGGCATACAGTCTTAATTCCATACCTAGGCCACCTTCACGTCAATAAAAGATAATTATTTGATAATAATTACGTGGAAACAGCCACCCCTGTAGGAAACAAAGTAAGCAACAGAAATAATGGGTGGCGCTGCTCTTGTGGCGACGCACTTTTCCCAGAGAGAACAGCCGGAATTTCACGCAGAGAAATCTACCGTGACTGGAAAGTGGTATACTATATGATACACTATTTCTAAAGGATATGAATTATGCTTGAACACTTATCACATTGCTGTCGGATAATTGAAAGTTCATTAAAACGACAAATTTAATGTGGAACAACGTGTCGGCGAAGGAAAAAACCCATATACTGTCAGTAAAAAATAGATCGTCTGTCTATATTTACAATATTATTTCTTCTGCCAGTCGTCTGGAACACGTAAACACGCAATAACAAAGTCACCAAACAAGTGCAGACTAAATCATTGATAATACACATCAACAACACGGTTTTGTTGTTGTTTTTTCATTCACCTTTTCTCTACCGCATATACGCTAAACAGAAGGAAGGTGGCAGGATGATTAAGACGTTTGCCTGCCAACAAGTAAACCGTGAGGTTCTGGGTTCGATTCCCAGCCTCGCCCTTTCTTCCCAGTTTGACAAAAAAATCGAACTGAATGTCAAAGCCCTTCGGATGAGACTATAAACCGAGGCCCCGTGTGCGAACGCATGCAGAACATCTTGAGCACACGTTAAATCCTGTTCCGCTTTTCGAAAGAGTAGGCCATTGTGTACCGGTGGGAACAGATGACGAAATTTACAAAACCGCATACACACGGGGACTGGGTGTAAAAAAAAGCACCTGAGTGCTTATTCCATTATCCTCGATATAAAAAAAATCATGTCATCTGAGCGCTTTGATTTGTTGTTTTACAAGATTCAGCACTATATAAATTCCATATATTATTATCATATTATTAAACCACATCTACTAGGGAAGCAGCTCAGCGGGATATCCCACCAGCTGTATAACCCGATAGGCTTGTGGAGCCGGGTGTGTGTGTGTGTGTGCTGAACTTTTTGTATTATGGGATCTTTAACATGCACACTCAGTTTTCTGTATGATATATATGTGTGTATCATTTCTATGCTGATGATACTCAGCTTCTATGCAGTGATAATTTTGAAAATCTGCCTTCCCTCTTGACAAATATGTTCTCCTACATTCAAGACATTCAAAACTGTATGATTCGGAACAAGTCACAGGTGTCCCATAACCTATAAGGTCGTAGGGGAGCGAGGCGTCAGAGACCTCACATCTCTAGGAACCAGCATACTGAGGGCGGCGCCCATCTCCTCTCCCTCGCTGCTTTACCTTCCCTGACCCTAAAGAGGCAGGTATCCATTTACAGCTGGGTGAAATGGGGGACTTTACAGAAGCCAAGGCGCGCAAACAGTCACCCATCCAACTGGTAACCACGCTCGATGATGCTTAACATTGGCTTGGAGAAAGCGACTACTCCGACCACTGAGCTATCCCCTCCCCTCATAGGGACCAAACAAAAGCTTTCCTCCATCACAACTTCGATAGAATTTGGCAATACGTCCGTTCTTCTGTCCAAATCTGTGAAATATCTAGGTGTTGTTTTAGACAACACACTCGTCATGCAAATATCCATCACCCAGACCTGCCAGTCATGCTACTATCAATTACGGCGCATAAGCGCACTTTGCAAGTATCTGTCCACAGACGCAATATCCAATCTTGTCACATCTCTTTTTCTTTCACGTCTGGACTGCTGTAATTCTCTCTTAGCTAGTTTACCAGCATCATCCACCCTCTCCCTTCAACGCATACAAAACTGCAGCTTGACTAGTTCTTGGAAAAAAATCTGAACATATCACTCGTCTCTTGCGATCTCTTCATTGGTTGCCTGTCTGACAAAGCGTGAAATATAAGATCAGTACCCTTTGTCTCATATGTCTCCACAAATCTGCACCCTCTTATCTCTGTAACTGTCTTCACCTGTACACTCCATCCCGTTCCCTTCGTTCAGGAGCAGATACTTTGTGCTTTCGAACACCCAGATTCAAACAAACCACTGCTAGCCGTCGCTCTTTCTTTAGTTTTGGTCCATCCACTTGGAATGAATTTCCTCTTTCCCTTTGCCAAAAGCCTACATTTGATACTTTTACATCCAGCCTCACAACAAACTTCATACCTGAGATCTTCCCCTTATATCTGTCTCTACTTTTCAACAGCCTCCTCCGTCTGTATCACCCTTCCTAAGTGTGTTGCTTGTGTATGTGTGTGTGTGTGTGTGTGTGCGTGCGTGCGTGCGTGCGTGCGTGCGTGCGTGCGTGCGTGCGTGCGTGCGTGCGTGCGTGCGTGCGTGCGTGCGTGCGTGTGTGTGTGTGTGTGTGTGTGTGTGTCTGTGTGTGTGAATCCTTTTATGTGTGGAGATTGCATGCGTGTAAATGATTTGAATGCAAGCGCTTTGATTTGTTTACAAGATCTAGCACTGTACAAATTCCCCACACATCATGATTATCATCATTATTATAAGAAACCACCAACAGACCCGACTATCATTTGACTAAGCAGATTGTAGCTTTAACCACGATTCACACATAAGCTCTGCAAGACAGGAGGCAGCTACAGCTACCTTTGAACTGTCACAAACAGTAAGAAAGGTGGCAGGGCGGTTTGGACCTTCACCTGCCTAACAAGAAAACCGTGAGGTTCTGGGTTCGATTCCCAGCCTTGCCCTTTCTTCCCAGTTTGATGAGAAAATCGAACTAAATGTCAAGTTTTTCGGAGGAGGTACTCTAAACCCAGTCGGACCTGTGTGCTTAAGGACTTGTGCACGTCAAAAGAACCCACGACAGTTAAAGATTAAAAAGAGCAGGAAAGTACGTCCCGACTGTTCTGGCAACATTGGTACGTTCATTTCCCCATCTGCATCCCTGAAGTAGGACTGTGGCCACCTGAATGATTCGGATGAGACTATAAACCGAGGCCCCGTGTTCGAACGCATGCAGAACACCTGGCGCACACGTTAAATCCTGTTCCGCTCTTCGGAAGAGTAGGCCATTGTGTGCCGGTGGAAACAGATGACAAAATTGACAAAACCGCATACACACGGAGATTCGATGTAAAAAACAAAACAAAGCACATGAGTGCTTATTCCATTATCCTCGATATAAAAGAATAAATCAATAAATACAAATAAATTCCCAGTTTGACGGGAAAATCGAACTGAATGGCAAGTCTTTCGGACTTGTGCACGTCAAACGAAACCAACGACAGTTGAAAATTGGCAAAAGCAAAGAGGTTCGTCCCGACTGTGCTGACAAAATTAGTAAGTTCATTTCCCCATCTGCATCCCCGAAGGAGGAATGCGGCTACCTTAATGGTGGGCTATGAACGGTGGCATATGTACAAATCTCACCATTGGTGAACCTGGAGTCTGTAGCCGCGAGGAAGGAAAAGCATCATCAACAACAACAGCAGAACACACAATGATAGTCTGCCTCATTGACCCTCTTGGCTGCTGTCACAGCGATCAAACAGCAGCACTCTACCTAAAAATGCGGTCAGTGATGGGCGTGACCTTGACGAAAGACAAACGTGTGTGTGTGTGTGTGTGTGTGTGTGTGTGTGTGTGTGTGTGTGTGTGAGTTTTGTGTGTGTGCGTGCGTGTGTGAGTGTGTGTGTGTTTGTGTGTGTGTGTATGTTTGTGTGTGTGTTTGTGTGTGTGCGTGTGTGTGTGTGTGTGTGTGTGTTTGTGTGTGCGTGTGAGTGTGTGTGTTTGTGTGTGTGTGTATGTTTGTGTGAGTGTGTGGTGTTTGTGTGTGTATGTTTGTGTGTGTGTTTTGTGTGTGTGTGTGCGTGCGTGTGTGTATGTTTGTGTGTGCGTGTGTGTATGAGTGAGTCTGTTTGTGTGTGTGTGTATGTTTGTGTGTGTGTGTGTTTGTATGTGTGTGCGCGCGCGCGCGTGTGTGTGTGCACGCGCGTGTTTGTGTGTGTGCACGCGCGTGTTTGTGTGTGTGCGTGCGCGCGCGTGTGTGTGTGTTTCCACGCGCGTGTACGTGTGTGTGTGTGGGGGGGGGGGGAGGGGTGCTTAGGAGGGTAGGGGGAGATAAGAGAGTAACCCTGGCATTACAGAGGGTAAATCATGATGTCGGCTGCTGCCACCAGTCCGGATACTGTACTGAAGTGACCATCTGGGCACCACTTGTCTTTGACCCACTAAGGCATGTCAGCATGCGTACGCGCGCGCGCACACACACATACATACATGCAAGCATGTATGAGTACGCGCGCGCGCACGCGCGCACGCACGCATGCACACACATTCGCGCGCACATACACAAACACAGTCACACACACGCACACACAAAATATACACACGCACACACAAACATACACAAACACACACACACAAACGCACACACACAAACACACAAACATACACACACAAACACACACACTCACGCACACACACACACAAACACACACACACACACTAACACACACACACACACACACATACACACACACACACACACACACACCACACACACACACACACACACACACACACACACACGTATCGTATAGGGGTTCTACTTGTTTGAATAATTGGGGTTTTTTTATATTATTATTTCTCTATTGATTGAAGGTGTATTTCCCCTTCCCCCTTGATACTCCTCCCCAACCCCTTCGGATGAGACTATAAACCGAGGTCCCGTGTGCGAAACGCACGCAGAACATCTTGCGCACACGTTAAATCCTGTTCCGCTTTTTCGGAAGAGTAGGCCATTGTGTGCCGGTGGGAACAGATGACAGAATTCACAAATCTGCATACACACGGGGACTGGATGTAAAAAAGCACATAAGTGCTTATTCCATTATCCTCGATATAAAAGAATAAAAAAAAATAAATAAATAAATAAATAAAAAAAATAAACCCCCATCCTTTCCAATGCTTTTCTGTTATCATCGTTATGTTGTTGTCTCATGGTGATGGGGATCATTTGTTATATTGTTGTCTCATGGTGATGGGTGATTGTTGTTATAATTGTATCTCTATTATAATAATCATTATTGTAATCTTATTTGACTTCTCTTGCTTGGATAGTTATTGTGTGAATATGTCATTTTTTTAAAAAGCGCTATTTGAAAAGTATGAGCGCATAAAAAAAAGCACACCTTTGCTGGGTGGAGGAGGAGAGGAGGGAGGTCATTGAAGGTAATATTATCAGTAACGACGAATGCCTAGTATTTTCTAACGTTTTATTCCTGTACCTTTTTTATATCTAAAGTATAAACGTGAAAAAATGGATGAAACAGTAAGTGAAGTAATTTGTTTGTCCTGACGTTTTATGCTTTTCTTTTTTTAATTCTTAAAACATTTTTATTTAAATGTGTGTGTGGACGTGAGCGCGCACAGGTGTGCATGAGTATGTGTGTGCGTGTATATGTATATGTGGTAATTTGTATTTTCAATGTATTTCCTTAACGAGTTTTTCCTTTTTTTTCTTTTTTACTGGTTTTAATTTAATGGTAAATGATGCTATAATGTAGTGACTTAGTATAATCATTACGAAATTTGTTCTTAGATAGATGGCTTGATGAAAAAAAGCAAATGCATTGCTTATTCAATGTACCATCTGGAAATAAAATTTTGACTTGACTTGACTTGACACGCGCGCGTTTGTCTTTTCTCAAGGCCACGCCCAATCCCTGACCGCGTTTTTGGTAGAGGGCTGCTGTTTGATACACATACACACATACACAGGTGTCTAATACACACATACACACATACACAGGTGTCTAATACACACATACACAGGTATCTAATACACACATACAGACATACATAGGTGTCTAATATCAGTTAATGTGAATAGACGTTAAATTGAAGAAGAACAACAACAACACATACACAACATACACACACATGAAGAGAGAGAGAGAGAGAGAGAGTTTCTCTGTTAGATAAGAAAGGTATAAGGCCCACTATGGCCGGGGGGGGGGGGGGAGTGAGGGGCAGCGGGGAGGATGACAAACACACACCTAGCATGCACCCTGCTACAGAAGAGCTACAGGCTCCGCCGCCATGATCAACTTACCCACGACACATTGCCTGAAAACACCAGCCCACTGCCCCTAGAGTTCTGCAAGGAATGGAGGAGATGGTCAAAGTATCAGCATGAAGAACTCTCTCTCTCTCTCTGTTTGTTCTCTCTCTCTCTCTCTTCTCTCTCTCTCTCTCTCTCTCTCTCTCTCTTCTCTCTCTCTCTCTCTCTCTCTCATCTCTCCCTCTCTCTCTCCCATCTCTCTCCTCTCTCTCCTCTCTCTCCTCTCCCTCTTCTCTCTCTCTCTCTCTCTCTCTCTCTCTCTCTCTCTCTCTCTCTCTGAATGGAGCTAGCCGGATGAAAAAAAGTATGCGCATGCTTATTCTGTTTCCCTTCAAAATAAAGATTCATTCATTCATACATTCATTCATATTTTCTTTTCTCTCTCCTCTCTCTCTCTCTCTCTCTCTCTCTCTCTCTCTCTCTCTCTCTCTCTCTCTTCTCTCTCATCTCTCTCTCTTCTCTCTTCCTCTCTCTGTCTCTCTCTGTCTCCGTCTCTGTCTGTCTGTTACTTGTCTGTCTTTCGTTCTGGTTTTTTCCTTTCATCAATTTATCTTTTCTTTTCATGTTTCTCTCGAATTTACATTGCTTGTATCTTTCTTCTTCCTTTTGATCCGATTTTTTTTCTGTGGTTTTAATTTTGAGGAACTTTATCCTGTTTTCAAAGATGATAACAACACTTATGTATGAAAGCATCTTACATTTTTTTTAAAAATGTGCTGGGTATGTATCTATTGTTATCCTTTGGTATATTGTGACTGAAAGATCAATTTTCTCTTTAACACTTATTTTTCATTTTCGGGGTTTTTCTTTCTTCCGTTTCTTTTTTTCATTAATTCACTCAATTATTCATTCATTCACACTTTGTGTCTTAATTTCTTTTCATGTTTATTTTTTTCCTTTTTCTTGCTGTATTATTTTGTTTCGTTTTACGTTGTATTGTGTTGCGTATGTTTTCTGCTGATTTCTCTTTCTCGGGGACTGAATGTAAAAAAAGCACATTGGTGCTTATTCATTATTCTTGAAATAAAAGATTTTGATTTCATTTGATTTCATTTGATCTCTCTCTTTCTCTCTGTCTGTCTGTCTGTCTGTCTCTGTCTCTGTCTGTCTGTCTGTCTCTCTCTCTCTCTATCTCTCTCTCCCTCTCTCTCTCTCTCTCTCTCTCTTTCTCTGTAGCACTGAATGAATGACTGAATGGAGCTAGCGCTAAGCGCTCAACAGAAACAACAGAAGGACACGGAAGCTAGGTGCGCACGCGCACGGTGAGGTCACGTGTGCGGTAGTGACAGATTTGCAATGGGGATGTCATGACGTTCCCATGGCGACCTGTCCCTCTGCTCCCTCCTCTCCATCTTACCCAGACTCCCCCACCCTCTT
>CM054151.1:24882608-24885108 GCA_028751875.1 Rapana venosa | reverse complement strand
AAAATATAAAACAATACAATACAATACAAGTGAGCGCGTCATCAAAACGCACAAAACTGACATTATTTTCAATCTTAAAGAGACAAAAGCTTCCTCCAATCCCTAATATAATGATACTTCTTTTTTTCTATCCTCAAGGCACCTGTTTAGAATCAGAAATTGCGCAAATGAAAATAGACTATATCAGCGACCAGAAAGAAAAGCTCTTAAACTTGCTCAAACACCAAAAAAGACAAAACTGAACGATACAAAACACATAACAGTTAAACAAACACAACAAAGGAACTGAACGAACACAACAGTTTTATTATTATTATTGGTTATGGTAATAATGTAGTTAGATATTATTGACCAAGCTGGTTTTTTGTTCCTAGATAGATGGCTTGATGAAAAAAGTAAGTGCATTGCTTATTCACTGTACCATCTGGAAGTAAAAATTTGACTTGACTTCACTTGACGAACACAACAAAAACAACAAACACACCAAAAAGTAACAAAATGAACTAAAAAAGTAACAAACGCAAACAAAACTGAACATAACCAAAAAACCCTAACAAACATAATCAAAAAGCCTAACAAACACAACCCAAAAAACCTAACACACACAACCAAAAAAACCCTAAACACAACAACCCAAAAAACCCTAACACACACAACCCCAAAAACCCTAACACACACAACCCAAAAACCTAACACACACAACCCAAAACCTAAACACACAACCCAAAACCCTAACACACACAAAAAAACCTCTAAACAACAACCACAAAACCCCTAACAAACACAACCCAAAAACCCTACCACACACAACCCAAAAAAACCCTAACACACACAACCCAAAAGACCCTAACAAACACCCCCCCCCCAAAAACCCTAACACACACAACCCCAAAAACCCTAACACACAACCCTCCCAAAAGCCCTAACAAACACAAAAAATCTAACAAACAACCCCACAAAACCCTAACACACACAACAAAAAAAACCTAAACAACAACCAAAAAACCCTAACACACACACAACCCCCCCAAAAAACCCAACCTAACACAAACACAAAAAACCCTAACAAACAACCCAAAAACACCAAAACCCTAACAAACACAAACCCCCCAAAAAAAACTAACAAACACAACCCAAAAAAACCTAAACAACAACAACAACAAAAACCCTACACACAAACTCCAAAACAAGCTGAATAACAAAACAGAAGGGAACAATAAAAATATATATATATATAAAACAGCCCCCCACTCCAAAAAATCAACAACAAACCCAAATGAGTTAAAACGGCAACGCATCTCAGATACCCTAGCCTTCAACAACAATTGTCATCCCTGGCCCTCATAACAAATTATTCCTTTGTGATGCTGCTTCAGCCACACCTTCACCTCTGCTGTTTGTCTGCACTACGCTCACAAAGCCCCCTCCCCCCCCCACCCCACCCGACACCCCCCCCCCCCCCACCCCCCCCCCCCCCCCCCCCCCCACCCCCCCCCCTCTCATGGAACACTGACAGACAGAAAAAGAAATCCATTTATTTTCAGTGGATTTCATTTCATTTTCTTTTTATTTCAGTTTAGTCTTTTATATCGAGGATAATGGAATGAGTGCTTATGTGCTTTTTTACATCCAAATTCCCCGTGTGGATCGGTTGTCTAGAGCAAAAAGTCCGAGTCGGAAGCGTGCGGTGGTGGTTCGATCACCGTTTGGGCCCAAAACTCCCACCAACACCCCCCCCCCCCCCCCGCCTCCCGCCCCCACCCCAATCCATTAGACCACCAGTGGTGGTCTGGGTACTAGTCTTTCGGATGAGACGATAAACCGAAGTCCCGTGTGTTAGGTAAAATTATTTAGCGCAATTACAAGAACCCACGGTAACAAGAGAGGTGTCCCTGGCAAAATTCTGTTTAAAAAAAAAAATATATATAATTATAATATATAAAAGCCACTCTAATAGGGAAACAATTACAGTTGCAGACATTGGGAAAAAAATAATAATGGATGGCGCTGCTCTTGTGGCGACGCACTCTCCCCAGGGAGAGCAGCCCGATATTCTCTCAGAGAAATCTGCCGTGAATTAAAAGTGGTATGAAAATAAAATGAAAAATGAAAAATGAAAAAAACACCCCTGGGTTAACCCCTTTATTTCCCTAATCCTATTTGTCCTCTTGGGAACAACCTTTTGGCTGGGGGAATTTGCTTCAGCAGTAAATAAATATGGCACTGCAACAACGTTTTTAACAATAGACAATTTACACTTTACAGCTTTTTTTTTCAATCTTTGTGAAAAACCAATACAACACGAAAACTTACTTTTTTAAAATCTTATTTTCTAGCATTCTTCTCAAAGAAGAAAAGATGTCTTGCAAAAAACATGCCATATTTCAGAAGCATGTCAACATAATCTTTGACGCTAACATCGAAATCTAATCAGGTCCAAACTACAGACGTATAATTGTAGTGAAGAAAAAATAACAACAACAACAACAACAGCACATCG
>CM054151.1:24867608-24870108 GCA_028751875.1 Rapana venosa | reverse complement strand
GAGAGAGAGAGAGAGAGAGAGAGAGAGAAAACCCAACCAAACATTGCCCAGTAAACACACACACACCACACACACAAAACAACACAAAACAGAAGAAGTAGCAACAGCGAAACAGGTAGAAAGCCAGTATAGAACAAAAAACATCCCACCCCCCTTCTACTTCCCCCCCACCCCCCACACCCTCTACTCTCCCCCCCCCCCCCCCCCCCACACCCACACCCACCCCCCACCCCCCCCCCCCCCCCCCCCACCCCCCTCTGTTAGCCTACGGCAGAAGAAAATGGTCAGTGTGGACCCGTGAGAGAGCAGTAAAGCTGTCGACACTACGTCAGCATTAGCGGGGCCTAATGACATCATCCGCTGACTAGGGTGGGGGGTAGGGGGTGGGGTGGGGGAAGGTCTGTGTTGCTAAGCATCATTCGGACTCTTACTCTGCCTCCTCATCTCCCTACACCACAAAGCGCGGTCCTTGCCCACACATCTTCCTTGCACTCTCACGGGCACACTGAGCCTGCGCAAACGACAGCGGAAGTTTGGTGGGAACCTGGGTTAGAATGACGTCCCTTACCTCCCAAAATGGCACCCCCCCCCCCTTCCCCCAAATCCTTTCGCCTACACACATTAATTTGGGGGTCATGTAGTATGTTGTATAGAGTGCGAGTGGAAAAAAATGTTGGTGATTTTCACAGACTTTTTTTTCAAGCACGAAAAAATGGACTGTGCACTTGTTTTGGGGGATTGAGGACATAGAGCAATACCAGGTAGTCACGAGAAAGTTGGAAATAATCATTAAATGAAGATTGCCTGTATTCCTACAGCGTTGACTCGGCGCATGCATATTGCGGTAAGGAAGCTAGCAGACGACAAAGGCCTGAGGGGGTATAGTGTTTGCTGAAAAATTAAGAAATTTCAAACCTACCAAATTTGTTCAAAATTACATGAGTTTTGAGTCAGAGGCTAGTCTTTCACAAAAAAGTGTTTTTTTAATTTCTGTGGATGCCTTAGTACGTGCGGTATGAATATGAAAGTCACATAGAAAAACAGAAGGAAAAGATTGATTTTTTTTAATACCGGTGTGCAGCCTTCAAGGCTGCATGCACACTACTGCTTTAGATTTCGGTCACTATTTTTTTTTTGTTCTTTCTAGCTGTTTTTTTTTTTAAATTATCGTTCTTGTGTTTATACCTCACGTAATAAGGTATCCACAGATTTTTTTTAACAACATTTTTTTGTGAAAGACTAGCTCCTGACTCAATGCTGCTGAGATTTTGCCCAAATTTGGTAGGTCTGATTTTAAAAAAATTCACCAAATACTGTGCCACCCCCCTCCCCACACCCTCCTCCCACCGGGTCCAACCTTAGTCGTTTGCTAGCTTCCTAACTACAATATGCATGCACATGTTCAGAACTGTATGAACAGCACGAAGAAGACGAAGAATTGCGAAGAATTGCGAAGAAGACGAATTGCGAAAAAGACGAATTGTGAAGAAGAAGACGAATTGCGAAGAAGAAGAAGAATTGCGAAGAAGAAGAAGAATTGCAAAGAAGAAGAAGAAGGAGGAGGAAGGAGGAGGAGGAGGAGGAGGAGCAGCAGCAGCAGCAGCAAGAAGAGAAGAGAAGAAGAAGAAGAAGAAGAAGAAGAAGAAGAAGAAGAAGAAGAAGAAGAACAACAAACAACAACAACAACAACAACAACAAGAATAAGAAGAAAGTAGGGGAATGAGTAGGAGGATACGTAGGGGGCGTGGAAGAACAAAGAAAAACAACAAACCACAACAACAACAAACAACAACAAACAACAAAAAAGCAACAACAAGAAGGTAGCTGTGTATCTATGACTGAATCCATTCTGTGGCCTATTGGCTGTTGGTCACAAGGGGAACTGTCATTGTCAGCTTTCCTTCCCTCGTCTTGTGCAGCTAAAACCAAAGCTGATCAACTCTTCTCTCCTCTTGCTCTCCATTCCACTCCATGCTTGTGTCTGTGGGTAAATGTACAGTGTGTGTGTGTGTTGTGTGTGTGTTGTGTGTTGTGTGTGTGTGTGTGTGTGTGTGTGTGTGTGTGATTGGTGTGTGTGTTGGTGTGTGTGTGTGTGTTTATGCAATATGCCTGTTTTAGGGAATGAATTTCATTTTATCATGGAATGTCCCCACATTTACGACAAGATTTTATTCCCCGACATTTTCTTCAATCCATGTCCAGTTATAATTTTTGTAGGCTAATGAAAAGCAAATCTCGAAAAGTTCTCCTGTCGCTCTCAAAATTCATAAGATTTCCAGGTATTTCTTGAAATTTCAATTGTCTTTCACATGTGTAGATTATGTCTTTTAAAGAAATGTGTATACTTTAAAATAGTATTGAGTCATTAATACTGTTTGCTTATCATTATGCGATGAACTCTTGCTTTTCAGTTACTGTTAGTATTCATGTTATTTTGGGGTATATTGCTGTTAGGTTTATTCTCCTGTTCAATTTGTTTGTAATCCTCCATACCCCAAAA
>CM054151.1:24852608-24857608 GCA_028751875.1 Rapana venosa | reverse complement strand
ATTCATTGTGTCAGCTTTGTTTCCGGCAGTTTTTCTTTAACTCTCATTACAGATGATAAACATGATCTCTCTCTCTCTCTCTCTCCTCTCTTCTCTCTCTCTCTCTCTCTCTCTCTCTCTCTCTCTCTCTCTCTCTCTCTCTTCCCTCTCTGGGTTTCTCTCCACTCCACTTTGTGTGTGTGTTTGTGTGTGGGGGGGTCGCGTGTATGTGTGTATGCACGTGTATATATTATATATATATATTATATATATATATAGAGAGAGAGATGAGAGAGAGAGAGAGAGAGAGAGATAGATAGATAGATAGATAGATAGATAGATAGAGTGTGTGTGTGCTTGTGAGCATGTGCATGCGTGTGTGTGTATGCGTTTCTGTCCGTGAAAGTCTTAAGACATTAAAGGTTGAATAGCCAGTGTGAACAAAATGCAGAAAGAAGGATTGTATGTTTTAAAGAAGTGATTATGCAGAGCGGATTTACGGTGTAAGCACACAGGGACTTGTTAGTGGCATCGGTCGTTTTTAACTCACTGTGGCACATCCCGAATGCTGAGATAATTATGTGAAAGGCATTAGACAACCATTTTATAGGAGCTTTGGGAGTGTGACCGGGCGGAAGGGGGGGGGGGGGTAAGAAACACAGACACACACATGTACGCATGTAAGCATGCATGCGAATGTGCGTGCGAGCGCGCGCACACACACATGCACACACAAAACACACACACACACACACACACACACACACACACAAACAAACAAACAAACACACACACACGGGATAGCCTGGTGGTTAAAGTGATACGCATTGCGCTCGTGATCTGCTGACCCATGTTCGAATCTCGTTCAAGAAGATTTTTCCTCTGCAGTTAACATTAGTGCAGACGCCACTCCCGCCAAAAGTCCTTCGGATGAGACTGTAAATCGAGGTCTCGTGTGTGAACGCACGCAGAACATCTTGCGCTTACGCTAAACCCGTCCGCTTTTCGAAAGAGTAGGCCATTGTGTGCTGGTGGGAACAGATGACAAAATTTACCAAACTGCATACACACGGGAACTGGATGTAAAAAAAGCACCTGAGTGTTTTTTTCATTATCCTCGAATTAAAATACACACACACACACTCACACACACCACAACATAACACAAACAAACACACACATTCACATACTTGTCCATCCAAACATCCAAACTTGTCACGTCTCTCATTCTTTGTCGACTGGACTACTGTAATTTTCTCTTGGCTGGTTTGCCGGCATCATCCATCCACTCCCTTCAACGTATACAAAACTCTGCAGCTCGACTGGTCCTTAGAAAGAAAAAATCTGAACACATCACTCCTCTTTTGCGATCTCTTCACTGGCTGCCTGTCTCACAAAGAATAAAGTATAAGATTAATACCCTTTGTTTCAAATGTCTCCACAAATCTGCACCTTCTTATCTCTGTAACTGTCTTCACCTGTACACTCCGTCCCGTTCCCTTCGTTCAGCTGTAGATACGTTGTGCTTTCGAACACCCAGATTTAAACAAACCACTGTTGGCCGTCGCTCTTTCTCTGTTTCCGGTCCCTCCACATGGAACGACCTCCCTCTTCCACTTCGCCAAAAGCCTTCTTTTGATTCTTTCAAATCTAGCCTCAAAACGCACTTATACTCTACTTGAGATCTTCCCCTGTTGTCTGTTCCTACTTGTCAATAGCTGCCTTCACCTCCACCACCCCCACCTAAGTGTGTTGTGTATATAAATTTGATATTTGTTTATCTTGATATTATGGATGGTTGCATGCGTATGAATGATTTGAATGCAAGCGCTTTGATTTGTTTACTTTACAAGATTCAGCGCTATATAAATACATACATTATTATTATTATTATTATTATTATTATACGTGCACGCGTAGAAAAGGGAAAGAAGAGAGAGAGAGAGAGAGAGAGAGAGAGAGAGAGAGAGAAGAGAGAGAGAGAGAGAGAGAGAGAGAGAGAGAGAGAGAGAGAGAGAGAGAGATTTTATTTTCATTTATTCTTTGATTTTGAGGATAATGGAATAAGCATTCATGTGCATTTTTTCATCCAGTCCCCGTACGTATGCAGTTTTGTCAATTTTGTCATCCGTTCCAACCAGCACACAATGGCCTACTCTTCCGAAAAGCGGAACGGGTTTTAACGTGTTTGCAAGATGTTCTGCATGCGTTCGCACACGGGACCTCGGTTTATAGTCTCATCCGAAGGACTTTTGGGGGGAAAAGATACAGACAGACAGAGACAGACAGACAGACAGTCAGACAGACTGGACGCGAGCGAGACGGACAGACAGTCAGACAGACATACAGACCGATGGATGAGACTAGAAACCGAAGCCCCGTGTGCGAACGCACACAGGACATCTTGCGCACACGTTAATTCCTGTTCCGCTTTTCGTAAGAGTAGGCCATTGTGTGCCGGTGGGAACGGATGACAAAATTTACAAAACCGCATACACACGGGGACTAGTTGTAAAAAAGCACATGACTACTTATTCCATTATCCTCGATATAGAAGAATAAAAAAAAAAATTTAATAGATTTTAAAAAATTACAGACAGAAACAGATACAGACAGACGATTCAAATCTCTTTCTATAATTATAGCCTTTACCGATTTCTGCAGCTGAACATCAGACAGGAAAATGAGGGAAATACAGTCACACACACAAAAAAAACAGCGAACAGGAGATTTAGCAGGGGAAGCTAAGACAATGTCAATGGCACTGGACTCCACACACCAAAACAAAGGCAAACAGAACACGGTCCACTGAAATAAAGTAAAAAGGTAAAGGTGTCCCATAACCTATAAGGTCGTAGGGGAGCGAGGCGTCAGAGACCTCACTTCTCTAGGGCCAGCATATTGAGGGCGGCGCCCATCTCCTCTCCCTCGCTGCTTTACCTTCCCTGACCCTAAAGAGGGCAGGTACCCATTTACAGCTGGGTGAACTGGGGGAACTGTACTGAAGCCAAGGCGCGCAAACGGTCACCCATCCAACTGGTAACCACGCTCGACGCTGCTTAACTTGGCTGGGGGAAAGCGAGTGCTCTGACCACTGAGCTATCCCGTCCCCTGAAATAGCACTCTCAAAATAAAAGAATTTTTGCGAATAATCGTAATATGGCCGAAATCTTCAGACAAACATAAAGCATCGCCGAAACATAAACAGACACCCAAAAAAATATGAACAAACATGAGCAACGAGAACTTCTTGTAAAGTATATAAACAAAAGGATGTTATTATTTTGGTTGGTTTTTAGAGGGAGTTGTGATGGTTCTGAGAACGTTGTTGTTGCTCCTTGTTGTTGTCTGCTGTTGCGGTCGTTGATCGGTTGCTGCTACTATTGTTGTTGTCGTTGCTGCTGCTTTTGCTTTAGTTGTTGTTGTTGTTGATGGTGGTGGTGGTGAGGGTGATAGTGGTGGTGCTGATATGGTAGAAGGGGTTGGATGGTGTTTTTGTTGTTATTGTTAAAAATGTTGAGTTGAAGGGAAGATTTTGAAGAGACTGATAAGAGTGTTGTTGCTCAAGTTTTATGGCATTATTTCTGTTGTTATTTTGTTGTTGTTGTTGATGCTGCTGCTGTTGCTGCTGCTGAAAATGTTAATTGCAGATGACTTTTGAAGAGGGTAATAAAAGTGTGTGTATGTGTATGTTTGTGTGTGTGTGGATTCACATTTGAAATTCAAGATATTTTATAGCTATAAAAGTCGTGTGGACTTATTTGACATAACGGAAGAAACATCATTTATATTCTACTGGCAACATTAAACAGTCAAAGAAAAGAAACAGCAAAACAAACTTATACAGCATAAAAAAACCAACGAAAACGATTATGTGATAGGGGGAGAGGGTTATATGTATGAGTGCGTGCGTGTAATGAAGGGGGTGAGCGCGCACGTGTGTGGGGGTGGGGGGTGGGGAGGATGCGGGTACGCGAGAATGTGTGTATTCTTGCACAAGTAGTTATCTTCTTATGGGCTAATCTTAAATATGACAAGGAAAAAACCCGGCAAAACAAACTCGTACACGATAAAAGAAAACAAGAATCTAAAGGAATGAAAAAAAATGCAATCAATTTAGCAGATAAGAGAGATAAACAGTCTACTTTGCAAACGGGCAAGTATTCTTATGCAACATTTACTTGTTCAAACAAAAATCCAAGCTAGAACACACACACACACGCGCGCGCACGCGCGCGCGCCCACGCACCCAACACACCCACACCCAAAACACACACACATATACGCACACACCCCTACACACACAGATAGATATATAGATATAGATATATATACCCACCTACTCACTTCTCAACACACACACACACACACACACACACGCGCGCGCGCTTCTTCAGAAAATGAAAGACAAAGGCCAGAGTCGAACAAAAAGGTGTGTTGTTACTTATGGTAATCAGGACTGCTGCAGCAAATCTTCATCGCTAAAAACGGAAATGTCACCGTGGGCCATTGAAGAGTACCGTTACTTGCCTCTCCGTTATGTCATCTGCTTCCTTATTGACTAAAAGTTATAAAAAATAAAAAATAAAAAAAGAAATGTCAGTGTCCACCAATGAGGTGTATGGATGCTTACCTTAACAACGACTCATCTGCTTCGCCATTGGCTGAGCTGAGGTTGTCTCCCCTGCGCCGTGTTCTTCGCCACAGCTGCACCAACATCTGGTATTAGTTCAGGAAAAGATGGATTCCTTTGTTTTTACCTTTTTTGAAAAACTGGATTTTTTTAAATAATTATATCTTTTTTCCATTGTCCATATTGATTATGACATATTCTTCTTCGTCGAACGCTCAGACAGGAACTACTGTTGTCTGTCATATGAGCGAAAATGCGTTGTGCTGCCGTTAAGCGCCTGACAAGTCAGGCCCAGCGTATCCGACTTCGGGATGGGAGAGAATTGTTATATCATTTTATCTTTCGGGGTGTGGTGGGGGGGGGGGGGGGGGGAGGCAGCGAAATGGAC
>CM054151.1:24840108-24847608 GCA_028751875.1 Rapana venosa | reverse complement strand
CTTTGGGCAATGACAATAAATTGGTCAAAGCGTCAAAGCGTCTCTCTCTCTCTCTGTCTGTCTGTCTTTCTATCACACACACACACACATACACATACACACACACTAAAAGACCAGAAAATGTACACGCAGAGCACAAGTGCGCGTATGGACCTATACACACAATTAGAACAGACACTAAAAGAGATTTCGAGAAAATGACAATTAGTTTTGGAGTTCTTGCCAAAAGGAGAGTTCCCCAGTGAAGAGGTCATTTCCCATGCTTTAAGCAAGGATTGGCCCAAAACTTGGGAGTGCCCTTTTTGGTAATCACACGTTTGTCCATTTCACCTTTTCATCAGGTAAAACCCATTGCAACATTTTAATCATGAAAGCTGAACTCTTACTTCAAGACATTCTCTCTCTCTCTCTCTCTCTCTCTCTCTCTCTCTCTCTCTCTCTCTCTCTCTCTCTCTCTCTCTCTCTCTCTCTCTCTCTCATCTCTCTCTCTCATAATCATCATGTCCATAATTCTCTCTCTCTCTCTCTCTCTCTTCTCTCTCATATCATCATCGTCCATAATTCTCTCTCTTCTCTCTCTCTCTCTCTCTCTCTCTCTCTCTCTGTCGTCTTAAAACGAACATGTAATTAAATCTGTAGCTAAATTTATCGCAGAAGCACAGAAATTAAGGCAAAGCTATGTCAGCACCAATTGTGTAATGATACAGTCACTTGAAAGAGCAATATATTCTCAAGTAAGCAGATTTTAAAAGGTTGATATCTATCACTTGCAATTTGAATGGATGGTGGATTCGAACGTTCTTTTTCCATTTCATTTTGATTTTCCTTTTTTCTTTTCTTTGTATGTATTATGTGATCTGTAAATGTATAGACGCCAATGTTATAATTAGTCTGCTCTACGTGGATGGATCCTTTCTTTTTGCCAAACTTGATTGTACTGATCACGTACTTAAATTTTTATTTACTGTTTCACAAACATATTTGTGTTACCTCCCTTGTCAAAAGGCATAGTTGGGCAATGACAATAAACTGTTAAAGCGTTAAAGCCTCTCTCTCTCTCTCTCTCTCTCTCTCTCTCTCTCTCTCTCTCTCTCTCTCTCTCTCTCTCTCTCTCTCTATCTCCAATCCTTCTTACATTATTTTAACTTTCTGCTGTTCAACTATGAAAGCATTATATGAAAAGATAAGTTACATGGATGATGAGGAGGAGGAGGAGGACGACGACGACGACGACGACGACGACGACGACGCCGATGATGATGACGACGACGACGACGCCGATGATGATGATGATGATGACTGTCATTATTATTATCATTATTATTATCATCATCATCATTATCATCATTATTATTATTATCATTATTATTATTAAGAAAATGAAGTTTGTGTGTTTTGTTGTTGCTGATTAATTTGCTTTTATTGTTGGGGGCCGGATGTAAAAAAAAAAAAAAAAAGAACAGAAAAGAAAGCAACTGCCAAGCTTATTCCATCACCTTTTGAAAATAAAATGTTACTGAATCAATCAAGTTCAGTCAGTGATGCTGTCCGCCTGTTTCGTTCTGCTTTTTTCTCTATCTGCCTCGGCGAGGTAAAGGTAAAGGTGTCTCATCACCTATAAGGTCGTAGGGGAGCGAGGCGTCAGAGACCTCACTTCTCTAGGGGCCAGCATATTGAGGGTGGCGCCCATCTCCTCTCCCTCGCTGCTTTACCTTCCCTGACCCTAAAGAGGGCAGGTACCCATTTACAGTTAGGTGAACTGGGGAACTGTACTGAAGCCAAGGCGCGCAAACGGTCACCCATCCAACTGGTAACCACACTGGATGCTGCTTATCCTTGGCTGGGGGAAAGCGAGTGTTCTGACCACTGAGCTATCCCGTCCCGTCTCCCCTGGGAAAGACGCTAGTTAAAACAATGGTAAAATGCAAGACCTCACATCTTTTTGTTCTGATTCTAAACTACTTTTTAAAAATCACAACGAAAAACCCGAAATGTCTCGCAAGATTTGTTCAAAAAGGCTGTCCAGTCTTTATAATTACATGACCATACTACTGAGCGCCACCATCAAAAAACGAACCAACACTACGACTGGGCAGGGTCTTCTCTGGCTGGTGATCGTGTGGTTGCCATGCAAGTGATCGCTAGCTTGTTGTAGTAGACGGCTAGTTCTGAAGGGGAGGGGAGAGAGAGAGAGAGAGAGAGAGAGAGAGAGAGAGAGATGAGAGGAGAGAGAGAGAGAGAGAGAGAGAGAGAGGAGAGAGAGAGAGAGAGAGAGAGAGAGAGAGACAGAGAGGACAATCCTGGATTGACCGAGGGAAAAAGGATGAGTTCCATAGGAGTAGCAGAACTGAAGCCTAAGGGAAAGTTTAAACAAAGAATGAGTCAGCAAGCTTGGAGATGTGTGTGTGTGTGTGTGTGTGTTGTGTGTGTGTGTGTGTGTGTGTGTGTGTGTGTGTGTGTGTGTGTGTGTGTGTGTGTGTGTGTGTGTGTGTGTGCGTGTGTGTGTGTGTGGAGGGGGGGGGGGCTGATGAACGATTCTTGTAAAGATTCGTAGCCATTGCAAGATCGCTAATTTTAAAATATTTAAAAATCAAAAATGAAAATCGGAAGAGTTGAACACAAAGCTTATGACCGTAGCTTACACAAGGAGGATACTGTTGTGGTGGTTTTATGGTGGTCTCAAAACCAACCTACTAGATCCAGTTCTTTCTGTCTGTGTGTCTGTCTGCGTGTGTGTATCTCTCTCTGTTCTCTCTCTGTGTTTCTGTCTCTCTCTCTCTCTCTCTCCGTTTCTCTCTCTCTCTCTCCGTTTCTCTCTCTCTCTCTCTCTCTCTCTCTCTCTCTCTCTCTCTCTCTCTCTCTCTCTCTCTGCTTTTCTCTCTCTCTCTCTCTCTCTCTCTCTCTCTCTCTCTCTCTCTCTCTCTCTCTCTCTCTCTCTCTCTTCTTTTTCGAAACAAAGAGTACAAGTATGGTAGGCCAACGGTGCCACCACTTTGTATAGCATTAAAACTGGCTCTGTGGAAACAGTTTTCTTGAAGAAGACTAGAAAGAACTCAGAAGGAGACTTTTACAGAGACCAGGGGAGGACGGGGTGGAGGGAAGTATGAAAAGGAAGGGGGGAGGGAGGGGAGGGGAGGGTAGACAAAGGGCTGAAGACTTTGATTTATAGTTTAACCGTTCTCCGTTTTTTTCTGTGTCTGCGACAATTTTCGGTTGAGTTTTAAAAATAGTCGCTGAGTTCTGAAGATGCTGAAACACACACACACAGACACACATGCACACATACACGCACGCGCGCGCACACACACACACACAGAGTACAGAGAGAAAAAGAGTACAGTGAGAGGAAGAGAGAGAAGGAAAGACCCAAATCATGCAAACAGACCAACAGACATACAGGAAGGAAGAGATAGGTATAAACTTTTCAGACAAACTTCTAAGACAGACCCCCCCCCCCCCCCCCACACACACACACACACAGACAGAGAGAGACAGAGAGAGACCCAAATCATGCAAACAGACCAAAATAGACGAGCATGAAGGAAGAGATAGGTATAAACTTTTCAGACAAACTTCTAAGAGAGACCCCCCCCCCACACACACACAGACAGAGAGACACAGAGACAGAGAGAGAGAGACAGACAGACAGACAGACAGAGAAAGACCCAAATTATGTAGACCAATGGACATATAGGAAGGAAGAGATAGATATAAACTTTTCTGACAAATGTTAAAGACAGACTCTCTCTCTCTCTCTCTCTCTCTCTCTCTCCCCCTCTCCCTTACAGAGAAAGAGAGAGAGAGAGAGAGAGAGAGAGAGAGAGAGAGAGAGAGAGAGAGAGAGAGAGAGAGAGAGAGAGAGAGAGAGAGATAATAGTTGCTTCAGGAATCATAGAAAAGAGAGGTATCTTTCAAACTGGTACCATAGCTGCGCCCTTTTTTGAGGTAACTAACTTCCCACACTTATAGCAGACAGATTCTGCAGCAGTCAAACTTTCTAGTTTGCTTGTGTGTGTGTGTGTGTGTGTGTGTGTGTGTGTGTGTGTGTGTGTGTGTGTGTGTGTGTGTGTGTGTGTGTGTGTGTGTGTGTGTGTGTGTGTGTGAATCAACAAGGGAGAACAAAGTGTGGAAAAATCAAGGTAAACACACTAACTCTAAACACACTAAGCCTACTGCACCACTGTGACCAAAACGTTGACATTCTTAGAGAGAGAGAGAGAGAGAGAGAGAGAGAGAGAGAGAGAGAGAGAGAGAGAGAGAGAGAGAGAGAGAAATTTTACATAGCACAATGAAAAGGTGTGTACCTACTTCGCCCCAAATCATGTGACCGAGACAGACAGACAGACAGACCAACCGACAGAGAAAGAGAGAGGTAGAGAGAGAGAGAGAGAGAGAGAGAGAGAGAGAGAGAGAGAGAGAGAGAGAGAGAGAGAGAGAGAGAGAGAGAGAGGAGAGAGGAGAGAGAGGAGAGAGAGGAGAGAGAGAACGAACGAACGAACGAACGAACGAACGAACGAATTTTATTTGACAAAAGCTACAAGCCCATCAGTCAAAGGGGGTAATTGTAAGTAACATATTAACATAGGAATGAATATGAAAAGGACATGAGTAATAATCCAAAGTCCAGATAAATGCCAACCAATATTTTCAGTTATTACGTATAGGATCTGTTTCATTCATAGTCTGCTTACGTTTATCTAGAGCCTGCGTTATATATATTGCTAAAGATTTAAGCTCGGACATATTATTTGAAGATAACACCTTTTGTACAAGATTGGTGGACCTGTTGGTTGGGTTTGTCAAAAAAGCAATTTTTTGGCGAATGTCATGATAAGTTCTACAAGCAAACAAAAAATGAAATTCGTCTTCTTCTTCTTCTCCACATGCTGGACAAGAGTTGTTGTCTGTCTCTGCTGTAATATACCATTGTTTGCAGTTCAAAAGACCACAAAGAGAGAGAGAGAGAGAGAGAGAGAGAGAGAGAGAGAGAGAGAGAGAGAGAGAGAGAGAGAGAGAGAGAGAGGAGAGGAGAGAGAGAGAGAGAGAGGAGAGAGGAAGAGAGAGAGGACGCGCAGCAAAGAAGAACAGAAACAGAAAGAGACACAGAGAGAGGGGGGGAGGGGGGGTGAGAGACAGAAAGATAGAGAGTCAGAGACAGAGAGACAGACATACAAAAACAGACAGAGACAGGCACAGACAGATAGGGACTCTTACAGAGGAAACATTTCAACATCAGGAGTTCACAGTGAACCTCTATTACACTGGTCATTGAAGTCCAGTGTCCACGCCTGACAGCAATCACTACTCCATCCACCTCTTTCGCCATCCTTCCTTCCTTCCTTCCTTCCACCTAAACAAACTTCTACAATACCAGAGAGATGAGAGAGCAGGAAAGAAAACCTCGAAACATTCCACACAGCCCGTCACTGTTGCTCAACACAAGCTGGCATTGTTGTGCTAGTTTCATGACTGTCTGGAAACTAACCTACTACAATTTCCCTATTTCTGTATCCCTTGCTGTCTCCCTGTTGCATCGGTCCTTTGTTCTTTTTTTAATACTTTCTTTCTTTCTTTATTTCTTTCTTTCTTTCATTTCTTTCTTTCTTTTATTCATTAATTCATTCATTCTTTCTTTCTTTCTTTTATTCATTATTTCTTTGCTACTTACTTTCTTTCTTACTTTCTTTCATTTTTTCTGTTTTTTCTTTCTTTCTTTCTTTTCTTTTCTTTTCTTTCATTCATTCTTTCTTTCTTTCTTTCTCTCTGTCTTTCCTTCCTTCCTTTCTTTCTTTCTGTCTGTCTGTCTTTCTTTCATTCATTATTTCTTTCTTATTTACTTTCTTTCTGTCTTTCTTTCTTTCATTCATTCTTTCTTTCTTACTTTCTTTTCTTTCATTCATCATTGATTCATTCCTGGTTTCTTCTTTCTGGCCATCCGTTGGTCAGTGTTTGTGTGTTGTGTTGTGTCGTGTTGTGGTGTTGTTGTGTTGTGTTGTGTTGTTTGGTTGGTTGATTGCCGGAGATAAAAATCAGACCTTTTGCAAGACCAATACTACAATAATGTCCACACTGTAAAATAAAATCTCAGAGAATTTATGGGGAATAGGAGAAGTAAGGTCAGGGCTAGCAGGGACTTAAAGAGGCTGGAGGGGGTAGGGGTGGTGGTGGTTACGGGGAGTGTACGGCGGTGGTACAGGAGGGGTACGAGAGGGGGAGGTATGAGGAGAGGGTGTACGGGGGAAAGGCGGCTGTAGGTTTCGATGATATGACGACGGAACCAGCACAACGTCAGAGAAAAAGAAAAAAAAAGCAAATGGTAGATCTGTGGTCTAATGGTAACGCACCTGCCTAGAAAGCCGAAAGTCGTCTGTGTTCGATCCCAGTTATTGCCCCGAACCTTTACCCTCATCCACTGGACCGTGAGTGGTGATCTGGGTGCTAGTCTTTCAGATGAGACGATGAACCGAGGTCCCGTGTGTAACACGCATTTAAGCGCGCGTAAAAGAATCCACGGCAACAAGAGTTATCCTTGGTAAAAATTCTGTAGAGAAAAGGCCACTTTGATAAGGAAACAAATACACATGGCAGACAGAAAAAGAAACCACAAAATGGGTGGTGCTGCTCTTGTGGCAACGTGCTTTCCTTAGGGACTTCAGCCCGAATTTCATGCAGAGAAATCTGTCGTGACTTAAAGTGGTATGCACATAATACAACTAATTTCGTTTACTCTCTCTCTCTCTGTCTCTGTCTGTCTGTCTGTCGGGTTGTCTGTCTGTCTTTTCTCTCTCTCTCTCTCTCTCTCTCTCTTTTCTCTCTCTCTCTCTCTCTCTCTGGAAAATTTCGGGCTGTGACTAAGGAGAGCGCGGGGACGGGATAGCCTGGTGGTTAGAGTGATGTGTTCGTGATCTGCTGACCCGGGTTCGATTCTCGTTCACGAGGATGTTTCCTCTGGAGTTAACATCAGTGCCGATTCCACTCTCCCTAAAAAATCCTTCAGATGAGACTATAAACCGAGGTCCCGTGTGCGAACGCACGCAGAACATCTTGCGTACACGTTAAAACCCGTACCGCTTTTTGGAAGAGTAGGCCATTGTGTACCAGTGAGAACAGATGACAAAATGTACAAAACTGCATACACACGGGGACTTGATGCAAAAAAGTATATGCGTGCTTATTCCATTATCCTCGAAATAAAAGAAAAAATAAAAGAAAGATCATGTTTGGCTTTCACTTTTATTTGACATACCCGCCCCCCCCCCCCCCCCCCCCCACCCCACCCTTTCGTACATGGGCTTAAAAGTGCTTAATCACAATAAATCATCGGTATCGGCATTCTCTCTATCTATCTATCTATCTCTCTTTCTCTCTATCTCTCTATCTATCTATCTATCTCTAGCTAGCTATATATACGAGAGAGAGAGAGAGAGAGAGAGAGAGAGAGAGAGAGAGAGAGAGAGGAGAGAGAGAGAGAGAGAGAGAGAAGAGAGAGAAGGGCGGGGG
>CM054151.1:24830108-24832608 GCA_028751875.1 Rapana venosa | reverse complement strand
TTTTTTAAATCTGTTTTTTCTTTTCTTTCTCTCTCTCTCTTTCCTCTCCTCCTTCTCTCTCTCTCTCCCCTTTTCTCTCTCTCTCTCCTTCTCTCCTCACTCTCTCTCTCTCTCCCCTCTTTTCCTCCCCCCCTCTGTGTGTGTGTGTGTGTGTGTGTGTTGTGTGTGTGTGTGTGTGTGTGTGTGTGTGTGTGTGTGTGTGTGTGTGTGTGTGTGTTGTGTGTGTGTGTGTGTGTGTTGTGTGTGTGTTGTCCTTAATGTATGGGCCAATGGCATTTTTTTAATAAATCATTCGAGTTCGATTTTCTGTGTATGTGTGCGCGTGCGTGCGTGCGTGAGTTTTGTGTGTGTGTGTGTGTGTGGTGTGTGTTGTGTGTGTGTGTGTTGTGTGTGGTGTGTGTGTGGTGTGTGTGTGTGTGTGTGTGTTGTGTGTGTGTGTGTGTGTGTGTGTGTGGTGTGTGTGAACAGATATGCGTGTGTCCAAAATGTTTGTGTGTGTGTTTGAACATTATATCGTGTTTTCCAGATGATGTGTGGTGTGTGTGTGTGTGTGTGTGTGTTGCGGGTGTAATTCCTATTTTGGAGAGTGGTCATTTTATGGCTAGATGATTGCAACCTCGATTGCTTATGATGCTTTAAATGGTTGTGTGTGTGCATTTCCATGTACCTAAATAGGATTTTTTTCTGGAATAAAGAATTTTGACTTTGACTCTTTTTTGTTTTGTTTCTTTCCTTCGTTCGTGTATGCTGTTTGTTTCTTTATTTTGACATTGAAACAGAGGAAGAGAGAGAGAGTGTGGGGAGTGTGTCGTGTGTGTGTATTGTATACTATGCACAAGACAGAGGCAGAGATTAAAAGAGAGAGAGACACAGAGAGAGAGAGACAAAGACAAAAGACAGAGATAGAGACAGAGACACAGAGAAACAGACAGAGAGACAAAGGCACAAAGAGAGAGACAGAGACAGAAAGAGACACAGAAAGAGAAAGACAGAATGATGGAAATGAAAGACAGACACAGAAAGAAGAAAGGGACTAGCACAGAACTTCCAGTTGTTGTTGAGGTTGTTTTAAAGTAAGAGAGAGAGAGGGGGCGGGGTGGGAGAGAGAAGGGAGGGAGTGAGAGAGAGTGAGAGGAAAAGAGAGAGAGAGAGAGAGAGAGAGAGAGGAGAGAGAGGAGAGGAAAGAGGGGAGAGAGAGAGAGAGAAGAGAGAGAAGAGAGAGGAGAGAGAGAGAGAGTGAAGGAGATACACACACAAACACGCACGCACAACACACACACACAAAACACACACACACACACTCACACACACACACAAAACACACACACGACTGACTGACTGACTGAGAGCGAGAGAGACTGGGACAGAGAAAAAGGTTGAATTTAGCCATCCCATTTTTCTTTTCTATTTCTTAACTTTCTCTCTAAAAATATCAAGGATTTCTTCTACAAACTTAAGGAAAAAAACAACCAAACACTGTTAAACAAAGCAAGCAAATGGATAAACAAAAACTTCTTTTTTTTTAATCCGCAAAAAATTCGCTAGGAAATATAAAGATTCCGGTTAATGCAGGCAAAATCCTTTTGTTAAGTACCCTGCACTAATGAAGCTGGTAAACAGTGGGGGGGAAAGCTTTCCTGGGGATTTTCTCACCAGTTTTTTCCCCCCACCTATCCAGGATTTCAAACTAGAAACCTTGTTGTGTATATGACTTGCGTTTCTGACTGTATTCTTCAGTTGTTTTTCTCTCAAAAGTGGTTTTTTTTTAAATTCTTTTATTTCAAGGATAACGAATAAGCATTCGTGTAATTTTTTTACATCCAGTCTCCGTGTGTACGCAGTTTTGTCAATTTGGTCATCCGTTCCCAAACGGCACACAATAACCTACTCTTACCCAAAAGCGGAACAGAATAAAAGTGCCAAACGGTACATAACAATACAATCAATACAATGCAACACAGTATAATGAAATACAACACAAAAGTATACAATGCAATACAAAACTACACAGTTTCATCAAATACAATTTAACACAACGCACTACTTTACAATACAACACGTTACAAAGACATACAGTGAGGGACGGGATTGCCTAGTGTTTAGAACATTGCGCGCGCAATCTGACGACCCGGGTTCGATTCTCGTTCAAGGGGATATTTTCCCCTGGAGTTAACATCAGTGCACACTCCACTCTCCCTAAAAAGTCCTTCGGATGAGACTATAGACCGAGGCCCCGTGTGCGAACGCACGCAGACCATCTTGCGCACATGTTAAATCCTGTTCCGCTTTTCGTAAGAGTAGGCCATTGTGTGCCGGTGGGAACAGATGACAGAATTTACAAAACGGCATACAGGCGGGGACTGGATGTAAAAAGTACATAAGTGATTATTCCATTATCCTCGATATAAAAGAATAAAATAAAATAAATTTTAAAATTAAAATTTTTAAAATACAACACTACGCACAAAACAATACAGTACAATTCAAAACAGTGCAGCAC
>CM054151.1:24802608-24805108 GCA_028751875.1 Rapana venosa | reverse complement strand
TCAAACTTTCGCTGAAAGAGAGCAGCAATGAACTTTACACTTTGTGTCAAACTTTCACTGAAAGGCAGCAGCAGTGAACTTTGCACTCTATGAAACTTTCACTGAAAGGCAGCAGCAGTCAACTTTGCACTCTATCAAACTTTCACTGAAAGGCAGAAGCAGTGAACTTTGTACTTTGTGTCAAACTTTCACTGAAAGGCAGAAGCAGTGAACTTTGCACTTTGTGTCAAACTTTCACTGAAAGGCAGCAGCAATGAACTTTGCACTTTCTGTCAGACTTTCACTGAAAGGCAGCAGCAATGAACTTTGCACTTTGTGTCAACTTTCACTGAAAGGCAGCAGCAATGAACTTTGCACTTTGTGTCAGACTTTCACTGAAAGGCAGCAAGCATGAACTTTGCACTTTCTGTCAAACTTTCACTGAAAGGCAGCAGCAATGAATTTGCACTTGTGTCAAACCAGAATAAAAACATCAGAACTTAGAACTCCTGACTTTCATGAAGTCAAAGCATAACTTATGCAGGCCGTCCACGAACTTCATGAAAGGCACAGCAGTGAAGTGCAACCTGTCAAAGCGTCAACGAAAGGCAGAAGCATGAAAGACGATGAGACTAGAAACATCAGAGAGTAGATGGCCTTGTAAACGAATTACCCACGAAAAGAAGAGCTGTGATAGTGTAAGGAAACTGGTCGCAAAATCTCATGGACCTGCCAACATGTCCTACAGGGACATACAGGAGGGACGAAGGAGAAGAGAAAACTGAACAACACAGAGAGAAGCCTGAGAAAACGAATTCCTCGTAAAGCATACACGTGAAAGTGGAGAAGCTTCAAAAACTTCTGGTACCCACATCACGGAACAGGCATGAGCGAAGGTGAAGGAAGACTTCTGTCAAACTTTCACTGAAAGGCAGAAGCCAACAAAACACTTCTGTCAAACTTTCACTGAAAGGCATCCAGAAGTGTAGCCTAGTTTCGAAACCTGAATCAGTTACCAGTAGTGGCGGCAAATGGCCTGGAATGGGCCAGCAGGCAAAAGATAGGACACGACAGATCGTGAGAACACAGCCACCACACACACACACTCATACACGCTGGACCCTGAGAAAACGCAGGACTGAATGACTGCTAAAAACTAATGATACAACAGCTGTATGGCTTGAGAAAACAAGGGCAAGGGGGGTGGGGGGGGGGGGGGGAGGGAGGGAGGGGGGGGACAGAGAGGGGGAGGGGAGCGAGAGAGGGGGTTAAGAATGGGAATGGCGGGGCGAACGAAGGGGGGGGGGGGGTATTGAGGACACATATATGATGTGTTCATTTGTTTCATTGATTTCTGTTTGAAGTGTGTGTGTGTGTGTGTGTGTGTGTGTGTGTGTGTGTGTGTGTGTGTGTGTGTGTGTGTGTGTGTGTGTGTGTGTGTGTGTGTGTGTGTGTGTGTTCTCTTTCCTTTTCTTGCCATCTTTTTGCGAATCTGATTCTGTTTATCATTCCATAAATTTGGAAACGGTCTATTTCAGTGGAATTTTTGATAAATCATTTTCTGGTACACACAAAAATAGATAGATAGATAGATAGATAGATAGATAGATAGATAGATAGATAGATAGATAGATAGATAGATAGATAGATAGATAGATAGATAGATAGATAGATGGATGGATGGATGGATGGATGGATGGATGGATGGATGGATGGAGACAGACGACAGACGAAGACGACGGACAGACAGACGACGGACAGACGAGACGGACAGACAGACAGACAGACAGACAGACAGACAGACAGACAGATAGATAGATAGATAGATAGATAGATAGATAGATAGATAGA
Source organism: Rapana venosa (assembly GCA_028751875.1). NCBI lineage: Eukaryota > Metazoa > Mollusca > Gastropoda > Neogastropoda > Muricidae > Rapana > Rapana venosa. The sequence goes on along the minus strand of CM054151.1, from coordinate 24,803,278 downwards.
TAGATAGATAGATAGATAGATAGATAGATAGATAGATAAGTCCAGGTAACCATTTACAACTCCTTCATCATCGCAACAATGCTTCCAAAGGTTTCAATTTTTTTGTAATGATTAAAAGAAAACACTATGAACATAAAATGTTGGCCACAGCATTACAGGTCCTTTTGCAGTGAGGACCATTTGCTTTACCCGACCCCACTCGAGTTTCCACTCCTGGATAAGCACATCATCAGAGGTCTTGGCAGAGGTCTTGCTTAATCATCCCTGGTATCTTAAGGAGAAACACCTCTCTAAAATACAGAGGTGCCTTTGCTTTCACAGGAATAACATGATAATCCTGTGGCCTACCAATGCTGCCACTATACATGTTGCTTTGTAGGTAAATATTTTGTCTCTTAACAGATGTCTATGTTTCAAAGCTGGGTCAACCTGCTTGGCAGAAAAAGTGCATTATTCTGGGTCAACCTGCTTGGCAGAAAAAGTGCATTATTCTGGGTCAACCTGCTTGGCAGAAAAAGTGCATTAAGTCTGGGTCAACCTGCTTGGCATTGAAAGTGCATTAAGTCTGGGTCAACCTGCTTGGCATTGAAAGTGCATTAAATCTGGGTCAACCTGCTTGGCATTGAAAGTGCATTAAATCTGGGTCAACCTGCTTGGCATAGAAGGTGCA
>CM054151.1:24787608-24797608 GCA_028751875.1 Rapana venosa | reverse complement strand
GTGTGTATATGTGTGTGTGTATAATTTTTGTCTTTTAAAGATTATATCAACCCAATCGGCAGACAGCGGAAAAAAACACCTCTGATTATTCAGCATATGATGGAGTAACACCAGAATGCTGAGTAAAGATCGCGTGCAATAAACAGCCTCAACCGCCTCATGTGACAAACGTCGCAGATACCATCAAAATCTAAGATATCCAAGGACTCTGACAACAGCAACAACAACTTTAAAAAAAACCAACAACAACAAAACAACAACAAAAGCAACACTTGTGACCCAAAAGTGAACGTCGTGGTAGCGTTGCCAGATTATTTTGTCCTAAACCGCTTGCTTGCTACTATGGCATGTTGAACTCTGGGACCAAACTTACTCATACGCTTTTCTTTTTCTTTTTCTTTTTTTCTTTTGTAAATAGACAGATGATTTTTGCCCCAGGCTAAAATAAAGCTTCGCCATTTATTGATATATGTAAGGCCTGCATCAAAATCGCGTTATGCTTTAAAATTTTATGTTTATGTTGTTTCATCCATGACAAACTCTTAGCATAACAAAACCCATGGTTTCATCCATGAAAATCCATGGTTTCATTCATGAAAATCCATGGTTTCATCCATGAAAATCCATGGTTTCATGCATGACAACCTCTTAAGCATAACAAAATCCACCTTTTCTTTAATTTAAAGGAGAAAAACATCCTCTGAAATCGGAATACGGCTGCCTACATGCCACGGTACCTGAAAAACAGTCACACACGCACTGCAAACTTCTCGTTCAAGTCTGTGCACCTAACCCTACTCACAGCGATTCCCAGATGGTTTGAGTGACACAGGTAGTGTATTTATAATTATGCTGAGTGACCTCCAGGATATTAGTCCCCAAAAGTCCTTCGGATGAGACTATAAACCGAGGCCCCGTGTGCGAACGCACGCAGAACATCTTGCGCACACGTTAAATCCTGTTCCGCTTTTCGTAAGAGTAGGCCATTGTCTGTCGGTGGGAACAGATGACAAAATTGACAAAACTGCATACACACGGGGACTGGATGTTAAAAAAAAGCACACATGTGCTTATTCCATTATCCTCTATATAAAAGAATAAAATTAAAATTAAATAAAAAATATCAAGCTAGGAAACGCACAACACCAGCAACAACACTATGAACTGCAACAACAACAAAAAACAACAATCACTTTAGCTTTTAAAAAACAAACGCTGTCTTTGCGATATTCGTTCCAATGCTCAGAACCCGCTGCATGGCGTTTAAGACTGGGGCCTGTTTCTCCATAGGAGTTGTCTGGTCTGTGAAGGGCAGTCCTGTCCTTAGGAAGGTCATTGCAGAGACCGTCTGTGTCTGTGTCTCTGTCTGTGTCTCTGTCTCTGATCTGATCTCACTGCGCGGCTAGAAGTCCCTCAGAAAGTGATATTCCCTGCAGGTTCTGGGGTCAAACTGCAACAAGCATACAAACAAGAGAGCTATTGTACGAAAGAGCCACGATTTCGTGTGTGTGTGGGGGTGGGGGGGGGGGGGGGGGGGGGGGGGGGGGGGTAATGTGTGTGTGTGTGTGTGTGTGTGTGTGTGTGTGTTTGTGTGTGTGTAGGGGGGCTCTGTGTGTGTGTTTGTGTGTAGTGGGGTGGGGGGCTGTTTGTATGTGCGTGTTTCGTGCGTGCGTGTGTGTATGTGTGTGTGTGTGTAATTTGTTAATGTTATTTGAGAACAATTGCATGCACATGAATGATTTGAATGCAAGCGCTTTGATTTGTTTGGTTTAAAAAATTCAGCGCTATATATAAATTCCATGATGATGATGATGATAAGAATAATAACAATGATGATGATAATAAATATGATTATCATCATCACAACAGACGCAAGAGCATGAGTGCGTGTGTCACACACATACACACACACACACACACTCGCAAACACACACACACACACACACACTCGCAAACACACACACACACACACACACACCACTCGCAAACACACACACACACACACACACACGCACGCACGCACGCACGCACGCACACACACACACACACACACACACACACACACACACACACTCTCAATACACATGCACACATACAGGGTAAAAATAAAGAAGAAGAAAAAGAAAAGAAAGAACCCTGGTTGGTGGGCGTTGAACCCTCCACCTTCCACGCTCACTTGCACAGTCCACTACATTCGTAAGCATCACTGAGCTGACCGCTGAGCAGCTGTCACACCGAAGACTGCGTTTCATGTTGGCTGACTTTTGTTGTTGAGTATTAACCTATGCTGCATACTGGGCTGTTAATGTCCGTGTTACGGCGACTGACTGTAACGCTACCTTGCTTCAGGATGACAGGAGAGACAACCTAGCCTGTCTGTTCGTAAGGTCAATGGTCACGATGTTTCTCATATGTCTTTTTTTTTAGATAGATAGATAGATAGATGGATAGATAAATGGATAAATAGATAGATAGATAGATAGATAGATAGATAGATAGATAGATAGATAGATAGATAGATAGATAGATAGATAGATAGATAGAAGGTAGGTAGGTAGGTAGACAGATAGACCTGGATAGATAGATAGATAGATAGATAGATAGATAGATAGATAGATAGATAGATAGATAGATAGATAGATAGATAGATAGATAGATAGATAGATAGACAGATAGAAGGTAGGTAGGTAGATACATACATACATACATACATACATACATACATACATACATACATACATACATACATACATACATACATACATACATACATAGAAGGTAGGTAGACAGATAGACCTGGATAGATAGATAGATAGATAGATAGATAGATAGATAGATAGATAGATAGATAGATAGATAGATAGATAGATAGATAGATAGATGTTCCCTACCCACACCCTGCCTGCCTGTCTGACTGTGAATGTAGATATTTCTGTCCGTCTGTCTTTATCACGGTCTGTGTGACTGTTTGTCTCTGTCACGCTCTGTCTGTTTGTCTGTCTGTCTGTTTGTGTGTATGTCTCTTTCACGGTCTGTCTGTCTGTCTGTTTGTGTGTATGTCTCTTTCACGATCTGTCTGTCTGTCTGTCTGTTTGTCTCTATTACGGTCTGTCTGTCTGTCTGTTTGTCTCTATTACGGTCTGTCTGTCTGTCTGTCTCTAATATCTTGACTTATTGTCTGCCATTTTGACTTTTCCATTATATCTGTCTTTCGATCAGTCGGTCAGTATGTGTCTGTCTGCCTGTTTGTCTGTCTGTTTGTTATCATGTGTCAGTCATTTTTATTGTCTGTCTGTCATTGCATTTGTCTGTCTGTCTGTCGGCTGTCTATGATTATGACTCTGTTATATATTATCTGACCATCTGTTTGAACTTTGTCAACGTGCGCGTTGCATGTACGTGCTTATGTGAATGTGTCTGTGTCTTCGTCCTTCGTCTTATTGTTCCTTTACATACAACAATGTTCGACGAAAGTACATAGAATGGTCTCATAGCTGCCCGAGTCCCCACTCGCCGCGCATATGTACATTGTGCACGTTCGTATGGACATACGTGTGCGTGTTTTTTTTATTATATATTTATTTTATTTTATTCTTTTATATCGAGGATAATGGAATAAGCACTTATGTGTTTTTTACATCCAGTCCCAGTGTGTATGCGGTTTTGTCAATTTTGTCATCTGTTCCCACCGGCACACAATGGCCCTACTCTTACGAAAAGCGGAACAGAATTTAACGTGTGCGCAAGATGTTCTGCGTGCGTTCACACACGAGGCCTCGGTTTATAATCTCATCCGAATGACGTGTGTGTGTGTGTGTGGTGTGTGTGGTGTGTGTGTGTGTTTTGTGTGTGTGTTGTGTGTGTGTGGTGTGTGTGCTGTGTGTGTGTGTTTGTGTGTGTTTTTTTTGTAAGTGTTTTGTGTGTGTGCGTGCGTGTGTGTGTGTGTGTGTGTGTGTGTGTGTGTGTGTGTGTGTGTGTGTGTGTGTGTGTGTGTGTGTGTGTGTGTGTGTGTGTACACGATACAGATAGGGTTGACTAGATAATCCTATATTTACTAGTATAGCTGATCTGTAAAAAAAAAAAAGAAACCAACAAGAACAACAACCTACAAATCATCCATCCTGCCCCTAAGTCTATTTCATGATCAATATTCTAAAGATTAGGAAAGACGACCTTTCTCTATGAAAAAAGGTGTGAAGACACATTTCGAAGGAGCAAGGCACTTGTCACTTTATTATCAGTAATGGCTTCTTTTTTTTCAACGGATCATTCGTTTGTCCTCAGTATCTCTCGGCAAATGGACTAAACTCTTCATGCCAGCTCTATTTTCGACTTCATAAGATATGTTGATTATACAGGTGTTATATCATAGAACATAAGAGTGTGGGGTTTTTTTCTATCATAGGTTAAGAGAGGACTAATCACTCTACAGATACACCTTTGTTGGTAAGCTGGGGATTTTTTCGTCCCTCGGCTAGAGCTTCGAGGTTCACAAATGGTGAGATTTTTGCGTATGTGACCGTTTTTTGCTCACCATTAAGATCCCCACATTCAGACTTCGGAGATGATAATTATCTATACACAAAACCAATGTGCACGCATTTTATCTTTTGACTTCCTCATCCGTTCCTACCGGCACGGAATGGCCTACTCTTCCGAAAGGCGGAATGGGTTTAAACCTGTGCGTAAGATATTCTGCATGCGTTTGCACACAGGACCTCGGTTTTGTAGTCTTATCCGAAGGACTTTCAGAGAAGCAGACTCAGTACTGATGTTAGAGCCAGGAGGGGAAAAAAAACCTAGAACGGGTGCCTCCGTGGTGGCTCTATCCCAGGCCGTCAGATCACGAGCGCACCGCTCTGACCACTACTAGGCTGTCCCGCCCCCGTGTTGGTAAATCAACTTCCATTCTGACTGTCAGCGTGTCGGCTCTGGGGCTTACCTGGAGGAGGGTGGAGGAGGGGTCCAGGTGATTGGGAGGGAAGGAAGGCACGGAAAACCACCTGGATGCTCTATCAAGGTCAAGGTCAGCAGCGCTGGGGTCACGGGAATGACCCGGGTTTCGGACAGACGCTCTGCGCCTGTGAGTGTGTGTTGGTGCTGCTGCTGCAATGACCCTGCACGCGGTCAGGGATGTATCGGGGTCATGACCCGGCACCTCGTGACCCGTGGATGCCGGACAGTGGTCAGCGGCTGCAGCAGGAGTGAGGGAGCAGTCCCCAGGCGGCTGGTCACCTTCCCTTCCTGAAGGAACGACCGCAAAGGGATGCGCGGACAGTTTGAGGTCTGTCTGCCGGATGCTTTGTCCTGCCGTCCGTTCCAACCTTGACCACACGCTGTCCCCTGTCCCCGACTGGCCCCTGCTCTGGCGAGTCGTTTCCTTGAGGGCCGGCAGAGTGCTGCTTGCTCCGAACTTCTGTCGGGGTCAGTGGTTTGGCTCCTTCGTTGGGTCATCACTCCAGGTGATGGACTGGGGTCTGTCCTCTCCGCTTCTCTCGTCAAACTCTGGATCAGGTGCATGGTTTCTCTGTCGTCAACCTTATAGGACAGCGCCGAACGCGTTTGTGAAGCGAAGAGTTGGGTCTCTTGCGCGTTCGCCGCCTCTAGAGAGGGGGATTTTGCAGCCACAACCACGCCGCTTTCCTGTCCGGGAGGGTTAGCCGTCAGATGCGGTGGTGGTGGGGTGGTGGCGTCACGTTTGCTGACTGCCCACAGAGCTTCACTGCAGGAACTGGCTGTGCGCTCGTCGTCCGTGTGTTCAGTTTTTTGGTGGTGTTGTCGGTGACCTGGAGGGAGCTGGCTTGTATGGGTACGGGTGGTGGCCCCGCTCTTGGCCTGAGCCCCGGTGGAGAAGGAGGACAGCACAGGGTAGCTCTCTGTCTCCTCCGTGGTCATGCCAGGCGTGTACACCCGCATCTCCACAGGGAACGCGTTGGCGGCAGCGGTCTCCTCCTCCTCCTCCTCCTTCTTCTTCTTCATCCCTGGACGACGCTGGAGCCTGGACAGGTCCCACTGACAGTCATGAGAGAGAGAGCTGTGTGGTAGTGGTGGTAGAGGTGATGGTGGTGGTGGTGGTTCTAGAGCGGCAAGGTCAGTCAAGAACGGGAGTGATCTTCGTGAGGACAGAGCTCCCCGAACAAAGTGTGGTGCTTTAGCAGAAGAAGAAGAGCGCGGTTTCTCCTCATCACAGGCAGTGGTGGTGGCGGCCTTTGCTAGGTGCACTCCTCTCCCACAGGATTCAGCGTCACTGTCACACTGACAGGACGGGCCGAGGGCCGAAAGTTCGGACTGACCAGTGTGCGCGGCTCTAGGCTCTCTGTCGGCGGGCAGTCTTTTCTCCTCCTGGCTGTCCACCCTCACGTGCTGGTGATGGACCATCGGATGACCGTTGCTGAGCTCTGATTCCAGCTTGACACGGGTAGAGTTCCACAAGGTCTGGCCGGAACGGGAGCAGTCAGAACGTCGTCTTCTTGTTGTTGTTGTTGCCGAGAGGAAAGGAGTTTGGTCTTCCCCTCCCCACAAGTACAGGCCGTCCTCGTTCCGGCTGATGTCTCCTCTGGACGTTCTCCGCGGACTGTTGTTGGTCTTCGTGGCTTCTGGAGGCTGGACACTGTTCGCCGACACCGCCAGAACGGGAGCCATCTTTTGGGTGACATTCCTGTCTCCACGTTCTGCGTGCTGCGGGCCATCCCCTTTCTCTGTAGAGGTGGCCTTAGTGCCAGCGTCAGTGCCAGTGTCTGTGCCAGTGTCAGTGTCAGTGTCAGTGCCAGTGTTAGTGTCAGGGTGACGGCGGAAGGCAAATCGGGGCGCAATGACATTCACAAACCCGGACTTCAACGGCTGCCATATTCTCCTAGAGGCTGCAGACAACATTGACGTCCAGCCAAGAATGGGTGGAGAGGAGGCCTGGTCTCTGGGATGAGGGGGTGCTGTGGTGTTGTTTGCTGTCTGGACGCGGGCCTGTGAGGGCAGGGTTCCATTCTGTGACGGCCGGCTGTGTGGTTTCAGGGGCCATGGGTCCACGGAGCTACCCTCCTCTGACATGTCCTGCACAAAAACGGGACGCGAAAATGCTCGTGAAGTATTTGTGGGTTTTTTTTCTGCTTTTGTTACAGTTTTATAACAACGATTTTAAAACGTGGAGAGGAAAGCGTAAGTGCGCTCACACACAGGCAGACACGCAAACACACGCACACACACACACACACTCTCTCTCTATCTCTCTCTCTCTCTCTCTCTCTCTCTCTCCCTCACCCCCCCCCCCAAAAAAAAAGAAGAAAAACATGTGTACGTACGTACGTATGTGCGTGCGTATGTATGTATGTATGTATGTATGTATGTATGTATGTATGTATGTATGTATGTATGTATGTATGTATGTATGTATGTATGTATGTATGTATGTATGTATGTTAGTCCGTCGTTTTCGACGATGACCTCCAAAACAGCAGAGGAGGCAGCTGCTGTTTCAGAAATTGGGCAGAAATTTGATTATAGTGGAGGTGCCTTGCCCACAGTACATCCCCACCCTCTCGACCAAGTGGGCATAAGGACAGTCAGCGTTGGAGATGTTCTCCAAAGGCCAACTAGCCCCCAGGGCTGCAGCACATAAGGACCGTGCGAGTCAAGCCTCCTAGTCAGAGAGTCAAAGTCGATCACTAAAGACTAAGCTGTAAAGTGGGATTCCATGAGTGGGAAAGAAAGCCACCGGTCATACAGCCTCTCACTTTGCTGTTGCCCCCAGCGTCAATGGTTTAATCAAGAACTGACGGCATACATACATAATACATACATACATACATACATACATACATACATACATACATACATACATACATACATGTACATAGGTACATGCGTACATGCGTACATACGTGCGTACGTACAGACATACATACATACATACATACATACATACATACATAAATACATACATACATACACATACACACACATACATACATAAAATACATATACATACATACATTCATACATACATAAATACATACATACATACATACATAAACACAAACATACATAAATACATACATACATACATACATACATACATACATACATGCATGCATGCATAATATATGTACAGAGAGAGAGAGAGCACTCGAAATAATGAACAATCACAAAATCCCAAACCTCACCATAATAATCACAAACAACAACAAAACCCAGCAATCATTATAATGGACATTAACAACAACAAACACACAACACTCATTATAATGAACATTAACAACAGCAAAACACCATAATGAACAATAGCAATAGAAAACTCACACATAACACACTATAGTGTACAATAACAACAGAAGACAGGCACTTTACACTCATTATAATGGACAATAACAACAGAAAACACACAACACTCACCATAATGTACAATAACAACAGAAAACATACAAGACTCATTATAATGAAAAATAACAACAGAAAACACACACCACTCACCATAATAAGCAATAACAACAGAGAACATACACCACAACCATAATGAACAGTAACAGAAGAAAACACACACAGCAACAACAACAACAAACACACACACACAACACTCACAATAATGAACAATGACGTCAACACACACATAACACTCACCATAATGGGCACTAACAACAGAACACACACGCCTCGCGCGCGCGCGCCTGCGCACACATACAACACTCACAATAATGAACAATAATGAACAATGACAACAATAAACAACACACACACAATACTCACCATAATGGACAATAACAACAGAACACATACACACTCACACACAACAAACACACACACACAACACACACCTAACACACACACACACACACACACACACACACAACACACACACACACCACACACAACAACACACACTACACACACACACCTACACACACACAACACACACACACCTACACACACACAAACACACAACACACACCACACACCTACACACAAACACAACACACACCTACACACACACACCTACACACACACCTACACACACACACACACACACACACACACACACACACACACACACAAACACAACCTACACACAAACAACACACACACACCTACACACAAACACACACACACACATCACACACACCTACACACAACACGCACACAACACACACAACACAACACACAACACACACACACACATACACACACACTATAAGCCTACTCACCATATTATTGGACAGTCACAGGCTAAAAAGGAAGCAGAAACACAACAGCAGACGACGAACACGGCCTCAAAAAAGGACAGTCGACCATTCCTGCCTGGCTGTTTTGTGTTGGTTCTGGCAGGGTCGCAATAACATAGGCGGGACTTGAAAGACCTTGGCTGATTTGTCCTTAGTATATCTCGTTTGAAGGTGGTGGTGTTTTGTGTGGGGTTTTTTGCAGCGCGCAAATTTAGCGTGCCTCAGTCGAGGGACCAAGGGCCCAGTGCTAAAATTAGCCTGCCCTTTCTTTTGACCAAGTCCAAGTTGCGGTCTATTTCTGCTAGAATCAGCACCAGCTGGGATGGGATGGATGGGATGGATGGATGGATGGATGCTGAGAGGGGCTGAAACTTGGAGAAAAACTGATAGTTGTGATATGTTGTTTTCTCTCTCTCTCTCTCTCTCTCTCTCTCTCTCTCTCTCTCTCTCTCTCTCTCTCTCCTCTCTCTCTCTCTCTCTCTCTCTCTCTCTCTCTCTCTCTGACTCTCTCTCTCTCTGCAACCTGCAAGATGGCCTAATGAATAAACATCCGAATCTCTCTCTCTCTCTCTCTCTGTGACTCTCTCTCTCTCTCTCTCTCTCTCTCTCTCTCTCTCCTCTCTCTCTCTCTCTCTCTCTCTCTCGTTTCCTTTTGTTTTGTGGTCCTTTGTTGTTTTTGTTGTTTTTTTAGTGTGGTATGTTTTCGAATTGTGTGTTGTGGTGTGGCGTGGTATGGTGTGGTGTGGTGTGGTGTGGTGTGGATGTGTGTGTGGGGGGGAGGAGTGGCTGCT
>CM054151.1:24752608-24767608 GCA_028751875.1 Rapana venosa | reverse complement strand
GTGCTAGTCTTTCGGGTGAGACGATAAACTGAGGTCTCGTGTGCAATTCTCATTTAGTGCACGTAAAAGAACCCACGGCAACAAGAGTTGTCCCCGGAAAAATGATGTAGAGAAAAGCCACTCTGATAGAAAACCAAATACATAAGCAGACAGGAAAGGGAAAAAAACTAATGGTGGCGCTGCTCTTGTGGCGAAGCGCTCTCCCCGAGGAGAGCAGCCCGAGTTTCAAGATTTAATTCCTTTCACCCATTTTGGGGTATGGAGGATTCCAAACAAACTGAACAGGAAAATAAATCTAACAGCAATACACCCAAAAATAATATGAATACTAACAGTAACTGAAAAGCAAGAGTTCGTGGCATAATGATAAGCAAACAGTATAATATTTTTAAGTATACACATTTCTTTAAAAGACATAATCTACACATATGAAAGACAATTGAAATTTCAAGAAATATCTGCAAATCTTATGAATTTTGAAAGCGACAGGAGAACTTTTCGAGATTGGCATTTCATTAGCCTACAAAAATTATAACTAGACATGGGTTGAAGAAAATGTCGGGGAATAAAATCTTGTAAATGTTTGAAGTGGGGACATTCCATGATAAAATGAAATTCATCCTCTAAAACAGACATATTGCATTTTGAACATATTCCTTCTTCCCTTGGTATATTATGGAAACGTCCAACCTCAATAGGAAGCTTGTGACAGCTACAACGAAACTTCATTAGAGCGTAAACATATACATCTGGTAGACACTCAGATAAATCTGCCTGACTTAAAGTGATATACAATACAATAAAACTGAATACCATCTCTCTCTCTCTCTCTCTCTCTCTCTCTCTCTCTCTCTCTCTCTCCATTTGTTGTTTGGGGGGATTTTTGTTTGTTGTTTTTTTTAGTAAAATGCACAGATAGCTGTGTGAATGAAGAGAAAAACACACCAATGTGAATCAGCCTTATGTAGTGCACGTCTGCCAATTACAGAAAGGTAGATAACTTAACTTTCACCGCCACCTCACCCTATCCCCACCCTCTTCTTGGTTTAAACAATTCCACCCTCTTCTTACTTCTCCTCCTCCACCCCCACCCTTGCAAATTATTTCTGCGATCTATCAGGTGGAGAGCAAAACAAGTGTCAAATGAGGAACAATAAATGATCTCCATGTCTTCCTAGAATTCCCTGGTTTCCCCACTAGCCGTCGGCGACACGTTTCATAACGAAGACTTTTTTTATCTATGACAATATTAACTTTATAGTCCTCTCTCTCTCTCTCTCTCTCTCTCTCTCTCTCTCTCTCTCTCTCTCTCTCTCTCGTTGCTGGAACCAAAAAAAAATAATGTCATATAACACATCTTCCCAATATTTCAAATCATGATTTGCTTTTTGATTTGTGAATTTATAGACAGAGAAGTTAGAAACGGTCCTTTTGAAACGGGAAAAACCGATTAAAGGAAACGGGTCGCCAATGGCTATCTATAGCATTGCCACTCACCGTCAAGAAAGGTATGGCATGGATGGATGGTCATCATAAATGAATCATCAGAAGGTTTTGATGCTGCTACTGCTGCTGATACTGCTGCTGATACTAATGCTGCTGCTGCTGCAGCTGCTGCTGCTGATGATGCTGCTGCTGATGCTGATGATGATACTTCTGCTGCTGCTACTGCTGCTGCTGCTGCTGCTGCTGCTGCTGATAGCAAACCAATATAAAGATATGGATGATGACTTCTTACCAAGATAACGTTGATGTACCCAAAAGAAAAAAATCTGTAAAGTGTGCCAGAACTAAATTATTAATCTTGGAAATAGACACCATCATCATCATCATCATTATCATCATCATCATCATCTCTCTCTCTCTCTCTCTCTCTCTCTCTCTCTCTCTCTCTCTCTCTCTCTCTCTCTCTCTCTCTCTCTCTCTCTCTCTCAGTGTGCTTGGAGAGGGGGCCTGCGTTAATGTGTGTATGTTTGAATAGTCTTTTGACAACATTGGAAAATATTTGGTGAGAAATAGTGTGATATAACATCACACCATCACACGACTACACTCTCCGACCTTTCATAATGCCCAAAAAGAGTATGCTAATTTTCCTGTGTTTCAATTACACAAAAAGGGCAAACACATTATACCGTCAACTATGAATTCGTACATTCTAATATAAAATAGTCTGCAAAATAGATTGATTTTCTGTCTCCTCTGACATGTGTCACCTCTGCCTTCTTCTGGGTTTTTTAATAATTATTTTCTGTCTTTTCGTCTCTTCTCTTCTCTTGTCTTCTTTTCTTTTCTCCGCGCTCTCTTACAGGGTGGGGTGCACAGTGCCTGGTCTTCTGTACTTCACATTTTGCAGGAGGTCTGCCCCCTAGCCTCAGCCAACACATTCCGACTTCAGAACAGCTTTTTCCTCTTCTTTTTTCTTTCTTTTTGCATGATGCATGCTCGGCATGTTCGTGTTCCCGTAACCCATCAACCGCTGACCATTAACAGGATACGCGTTCACCTATCCTAATATGAAAGAGTCTGTAAAAGAGATTAATTTTCTGTCTCCTCTCACACGTGCCACCTTGTACACCTACGGGATCTTTAACGTGTGCAATTGCTGCATGTGTATATATGTAAGGTGTAAAGGTGTCCCTTAACCTATAAGGTCGTAGGGGAGCGAGGCGTCAGAGACCTCACTTCTCTAGGCGCCAGTATATTGAGGGCGGTGCCCATCTCCTCTCCCTCGCTGCTTTACCTTCCCTGACCCTAAAGAGGGTAGGTACCCATTTACAGCTGGGTGAACTGGGGGAACTGTACTGAAGCCAAGGCGCGCAAACGGTCACCCATCCAAGTTGTAACCACGCTCAACGCTGCTTAACTTGGCTGGGGGAAAGCGAGTGCTTGTGTGTATATATACGAACAAAATTAAGGTACTGGCAGGTCTGCACTTGAAGCTGACCAGGCAGATAGTAAAAAAAATCTCGCCCTTAACGCCAACGCCGAGATTCGAACCCAGTCTTCATGAACCCACGGGATTGAAGTCAAACGGTCTTAACCACTCGGCTGCACTGTCTGTCGTCCGCATTTACTTAAGCGGAGGTGTGAAATGGGGATACCTTTTCCTGGCCTGCTAATGTCAAGGCTAGAATGAACTGCCCTCAGAGGGTAGGGTGAGACCCTTTTAATTAGTTCAGCGTCCCCTCACCGTCGCTAAAATCGATTTCAACGTCAGTGGGCTGACCAAGTAATATGTTTCTGTTAAGTAAGGGTCAGTTATGATAAGAAACAAGCAGGCCTAGGTTCGAGCATGTGCACATGGTGTATTAGAATGAAGAAACGGACAGAGAGAATGAATGGATCTTTGAATGAACGAATCTGTATTTTTCAAGGGTAACAGAATATGCATAGGCATACTTGTTTTCATCCGGCCCTTTCCCTTATTGGGGACTATCAACAAAACAAGGGGGGGGGGGAAACCCTACTACAACAACGACAGAGGAGAGAAGAGAGAGAGAGAGGAGAGAGAGAGAGAGAGAGAGAGAGAGTAATGAAAACAAGAGAGAGACAGACAGACAGAGACGAGAGCATAATCAAAACGAGAGAGAGAGAGATGATATGACATTTATTCAAAAAGGCCATGGCCCCTTAGAAGGGGGTTGTACAAGACATTGTTGACAAGACACATCCACGTTAACAATTTGCTACACACTCCCTTCGCCTTTTCAACGCTTTGTACAAATAAATGCTTAATCTCTTTTAACAGTAGTCTCATTTGTTGCTGACATAAACAATAAGAGTTAGAGAGAGAGTGAGTGAGAGAGCGAGTGACCGTTGTATTGTATTTATTGTACTGTAATGTATTGTATTGGAGACCAATCTCAGTCACAGGGTTGCCTATTCTCTGTATCGCTCCCCCCCATGTCGCCTTATTTAAAAATATATATGTGTGTGCTTGTATATTTGTTCCCTCTCCACATATTTTGTCAGGGACAGCACTCTTTTATGTGCTTTAATTATGTGTGGAATCCTGGGGTTATCGTCTTATCGAAAAGACTTCCTCACATACCAACGCTGAAACAGGCCTATTTTGCCCTTGTGAACTCATTTTCGACTTGTCTGAAAATCTAGTACCCCATGGATAACGGACAAATTCTGGGAATAAGTGTGCGTGTGGGGGCGGGGATGGGGGGGGGGGGGGGGTAAGGGGGCTATCTAAACTGTCACGTAGGGTGGCAAGGCTACTAGACTAGGGTTGTGTAGGCACTTAGGTTGCATTATCCAGCTGATCATCAGTCTAGGCAGAAGTGTATGTGTCAGGACAAGCATGGTACCCACTTAGGGCTTACCACCTTTCTTATCTCGTCATACCGCGCCACATCAAGTCTTCATTAAAACAAAGAGAGAGAGAGAGAGAGAGAGAGAGAGAGGAGAGAGAGAGAGAGAGAGAATGTGTGTGCGTGTGTGTGTGGAATGTGTGTGAATGTGTGTGTGAGTGTGTGTGTGTGTGTGTGTGTGTGTGTGTGTGTGTGTGTGTGTGTGTGTGTGTGTGTGAGAGAGAGAGAGAGAGAGAGAGAGAGAGAGAGAGAGAGAGAGAGAGAGAGAGAGAGAGAGAGAAGCTATGAACTCAATTACTATGTTTGGCCGCATCACGTTTGCAACATTTTTTTTTTTTTTTGTGGTGTGTAGTTACATTTCTTAAAGGCATTTATTACTTTGTGAGAGTGTGTGGGTAAGAGAGAGAGAGACAGACGGAGAGAGAGAGAGTGTGTGTGTATGTGTGTGTGCGTTTTGTGGGGCGTGCGTGCGTTGCGTGCGTGTGTGTGTGTGTGTGTGTGTGTGTGTGTGTGCGCGCGTACGTGAATGAATATATATATACAGTTTATATAATAGATGTTTTGTATGTTTAGTTGCATTACCTTATGTTCCAAAATATCATTTTGTTTATATTGTATTAAAAATGAATTTTTAAAAGGTTTTCACGGAGCTTTTAGGTGGCTGTTGTTGTTTTTTCTCTGCTCTGTGTCCTCCTTGTCTGAGTCTGTCCCCAATGTATGGTGATGTAGATATTCCTGTATAAAGTTTAACTTACACTTGGTACTGAAAAGAAAGTACAAACTGCGACCATCAAACTAAAAACCGTAAACCTATATCTCTTGGATACCGTTTATTGTACTATGAACATGTTTTGTGTTGCATGACACTCATTGTATTATTTAACTATATGATTCAGAACCTTCATAGAAAAATGTGTACTAACCCATGTAAAACAAATTATCTCTGTTGTATATACCAAGTTACACGTAGTTTGCAAGATCAGTATTTACAGCGATGTTACTCTCATGTAGATGACAAGATTTTCCTTGATTATAGACTATTTAATCTGCAGATTATCATGCGTAACTTCTCATTAACTATTATTCGTTTTCGTATTTTAAACCATAGACTTCTCATCCAAATAGGCACAGAGGGAGTGAGAGAGAGAGAGAGAGAGAGAGAGAGAGAGAGAGAGAGAGAGAGAGAGAGAGAGAGACAGACAGACAGACAGACAGACAGACAGACAGACAGGCAGGCAGAGATTCTTTTATATCGAGGATAATGGAATAAGCACTCATGTGCTTTTTTTACATCCAGTCCCCGTGTGTATAAGGTTTTGTATTCTGTCATCTGTTCCCACCGGCACACAATGGCCTACTCTTACGAAAAGCGGAACAGGATTTAACATGTGCGCAAGATGTCCTGCGTGCGTTTGCACACGGGGCCTCGGTTTATAGTCTCATCCGAAGGACTTTGTGGAGAGTGGAGTCTGCACTGATGTTAACTCCAGGGGAAAATATCCCCCTTGAACGGGAACGAACCCGGGTCGTCAGATTGCGAGCGCAATGTTCTGACCACTAGGCTACCCCGTCCCCCAAGAGAGAGAGAGAGAGAGGAGAGAGAGAGAGAGAGAGAGGAGAGAGAGAGGAGAGAGAGAGAGAGAGATGGAGAGAGAGAGAGAGAGAGAGAGAGAGTTTTTTTCAAACAATCTATGGAAAGTGAAAACAACCAGTAAACTTTTTATTTTCTGCTTTCGGATTTGTATAACCGCTCTCAGTACCACCTCCAACACACAAACATCCCCAGACAAAATATAACCTCTGCGACTCGCTTAATAAATAAACAAACGCATTTTTACAACCTCTCCTCCCTCACCTGTAACCTGAACTTTCCCCCAGCCTGTACTAAAAATACGGATGAGAAGGCAGCTATGTCTTCAGACAAACATGCCAGACATGAAAGCGTGGTGAAAAGCATGCAGGCGTGTGTATTCATAATGCTGGAGGGGTGTGGGATTGAATAGCGCTCCAGTCACATACACAGAGAGAGAGAGTAGAGAGGAGAGAGAGAGAGAGAGAGAGAGAGAGAGAGAAAGAGAGACAGAGACAGAGAGACAGAGAGAGAGAGAGACACACACACACACTGTCCATTGTGTGATCAGCGATTCCTCTGTGCAAAGAACTCCGGGCTAGGGACCCAATCTTAAAAAATCACCTATCTTCATAGCCTGTCATACCACAACCGGTGTAGTTTACTGGTTTCTTCCCGGATTTGTTTGTATACAGATGGGGACATTTTTCAGTGGGTTTTTGTTTGTTTGTTTGTGGGTTTTTTGTCAGGTGATTTTAACTTTTTTTTCCCGCTGTGATAGCTTTTTATTCGATTTCGCGGGAGGGATGGGGGGGGGGAGGGGGGGTTCTCCTGGCTCTAGTTGACCACGATATTAGGACTGATTCTATCTCAAAGAAACACACAGCACACACACACACACACTACACACAAGCGTGTATATATATATATATATATATATATATATATATATATATCCGCGCATGAGAAGACTATCATCATCGCATCAAATAAACTTAGCTAACATACCAGTAAAGAAAAAGTAACAAACAAACAAAAACCTCATGAACTGACCGAAGAAATACCCCCATGAAGAGGAAACAGAAGAACAACAATAAATAGACGGGAGTGCTGTGCCTGTCTTTCAATATGTGAGCCGACATAATTATATCAAAACAGGCGGTCGAGTTGTAGCAACACAAGTAAGGTTTTGAATAAAGACCCCCTTGCATGATTTTTAAACATACTTTACAAAGCAAACGAACCTCATCAAATACGTGTTGCCTTGGAGGATTCAGAATTAAATAGAAAGGTAGAAATGAGGCTTTGCGACAGATGCAAATAAAACGAACAGAATCTTCCTTTTTAGTCTCGTCTTCAGTTCGATTCTAATTAAAGGTAGAAACCATAGAACTACGAAATCGAGACAAAAGTTTGGGTTTTGTAAAATGTTGTCAGCTTGTTTCGTAGGTACGGTAGTTTTAAATGACAAGGTTTGCCTTGCTTTTGAATGAAGGCTGATGTACTTCCACTTTTTTGGCCATCTCGGGATATATGGATAGTACAATACGTGCTTTGGGAATAATTGGGAGGTCCCTTTTGCGGCAGTTACTGAAAATGTTCCCCTGTGTCTGACTGGTGGGAAGAACAGGAACTACCGGCTTTGAGTTTTAGGCCTATGTTATTCGTCAGTTTGGAGATAGGTTGTTGGGTTGGTGGTTTGTTGTTGTTGTTCTGTTTAGAGAAGGGAGTGTTTCCCTGGACATAACTGTGGGAGAGAGGGGGGCGTGCTGTAACCCTATCACCGCCTTCTACAAATAAGCAGTGGGGGTGAACACTGAAAAGAGGAAAGTAAACTCCGCCAAAGTGATCGCTGTCAAAACCATTGAAGCCTGCAACCCAACACAACCGAGATTCCTGCCGGTTGGGAAGTAAGCACAATGAGGATTATACCAATCAAAGACCGGCGAAATGGGGAGAGGGTTAGGTAAAGAAATTGATTTCAGCGGAGATAGATCTGGTCTGAGCAGACAACAGACATACCGAAGGTAATCAGTTCATGTCTTCACAGCAAACACTTGCACTCGCCATTTTCCATGGACAAGACATGGGTGAGGGGGGTGTGGGAGAGAAAAATCAATAGATTCAGATTGTCTGGTTATTTTCTCAATACAAATCCTCGTTCTCCATTCCTTCCTCTCCATACACCCCCCACCCCTCCCTCCCCACCTCTTTCAAAACTCGCATGTCGCATGTGTGTGGATTATTTGAATGCAAAGCGCTTTGATTCGTTTTCTTTACAAGACTCAGCGCTATATAAATCCCATGTAAAATTTATGTTATTATCAATAAAACTCTCTACTGGATAATTGACGACACTCTTATAACTTCTCTATACGCTTTTTCTCTCTGCCTTTCGTTGCTGTGCGGGCTATAGACAGCACCAGTGCAGACAGTACTTATTCCAATACACTTATAATTAGTTCTGCCGTTCAGTTGTGGCCACCAACATTTCTGTGGTTCATTTCTTTCTTCGTCTGAAAGACCTCCGAGGTGCTTTTGACTGCAGAAGTGTACAACACTGTGACTTTTGGAAGTGCGGTAGCATGTATACTGCTTAAAAGAAAAATAGAACTATCGAAGTTTAAAGTACCTATGTTTTTAAGCTTATAACTCTGAAAATTCTTAACACTCTCTGCCTATTCAGTCTCTCTGCTATTCTTTGTCTGTCCTCTTACTGGTAGCTTTGTGTATGCGATATACTATTCTGGTTATTGATTTAGTAGATCAACAGCTGTCCCCAAAAAATGGTCTGTGCGTATCATATACTTGCTATCAATTGCACTTAGCAGGCTGACTATATAGAAACTGTAAGTCAGAGCTTTTTCGCGCGCGCCTACACTATATGTATCCATACATATTACATACACACACACACACACAACATCAACAACAAAGAGGAGACAGAAATACTGCCATACCTGCAAGACCCTTGGAGCTGTGAAGCACAATCGGTACGGCAAATTTCTAGTGTGCAAAAGGTGATTGAATGTACTGTCATATTGTAGCATACACTTTGTCTACGTGGTTTTCTATGGGATTATAGTACCACCCAAGGAAAGGGAGCCTGGCATAATTTTCTGGTGTCTCCCTATTTTAGAAACAGGGCGTTGCGCTAGCACTCATGCAGGGGAGGTAATCAGGACCATTCCATTATATATAAATAGATAGATAGATAGATAGATATGTGTGTATGTTCACTAACACACACATATACACACACAATAGGTGGGGGGTTGGGGTGGAAGTGGATAGGCAAAGCGTATCAATTTGCTTACAACAGACATGCAAGTCTGCACGACCACCACACAATGTACACTTACACTGATCTATTCGTATGTTTTTGTGGTGTGCGTGTGCACATGCACACACACACACAAACACACACACACACACACACACACACACACAACACACACACACAAACACACTGAGACACACACAAACACACACACACACACACACACACACACACACACAACACACACGCTATGAGAGACGGATTAGGGCCACTATCTATAATGTACACAGTGCCGATTACACCGACAAAAGTCGCACAATGCACACAGCAAAAGAAGGAGAAAAAAGAGAAGGCAAGACAGACGGCAGCATGTCATACGCTGCACCTCTTACCTTCAACACACATCATCCCTTAATCCCCAGATCTGTCATACTGGTCAACTCCCTGTCAGATGAGATAACAGCTTAGCCGATCCCCTGTCACTTATTGCAATACCTGGAACCACTACACATAGGCATTCTACCCACCATGGTATAGTTTTCGAAATTGTTACCTTTTTTTCCCATTGTTCTTTTAGCATGGAATACTTGAAATGTATCTTTTGATCTGTTGTAGTTTAATTAGCTATTTATTCATAAGGTAAATTCATTTCTTTCATTGTATTATAGTTACAGTAGTTAGACAGTTCCTTAACCCTTTTTTCTGAATTGTTTGCCTTTTTGTGTCTAATATCACTTAATGTGAATAGACGTTAAATTGAAGAACAACACACACACACACACACACACACACACACACACATACCACACACACACTTCACACACCACACACACACCACACACACACACACATACACACACACACCACACACACACACACACACACCACACACACACACACACACACACACACACACACAGGAGGACGGGTAACCTCGTGATTAGAACATTGCGCTCGCAATCTGACGACCCCGGTTTGATTCCCGTTCAAGGGGATATTTTCCCCTGAAGTTAACATCAGTGCAGACTCCACTCTCCCTAAAAGTCCTTCGGATGAGAGACTATAAACCGAGGCCCCGTGTGCGAACGCACGCAGAACATCTTGCGCGCACGTTAAATCCTGTTCCGCTTTTCGAAGAGTAGGCCATTGTGTGCCGGTGGAAAACGATGACAAAAATGTACAAAAGTGCATACACACGGGGACTGGATGTAAAAAAGCACATAAGTGCTTATTCCATTATCCTCGATATAAAATAATAAAATTAAATAAACAGATAAACACACACACACACACACACACACACACAAACACACAGACTTCAGAAGGTTTACCTCTAGGCCACAGCCTTACAATTAAGGGGGCAAAACTGTTGTGTGACCAGAAAGACTTGTAAAGAAAAGACAATTAGCAAGTTCCAACACCATGGTAACATTTAGGAAAATCAGGACTATAGTGTGTCTCGTAACTGAAAACTTTTGTATGAGTACAATGCTAGATTACGCACAATGTTTTCGTTATTTGATGTCATTAATAGAGTAAACCGAAATAAGCACGACTGCCTATAGAACTTTGGTTGGATAAACTTTAAGAGAGAGAGACAGAGACAGAGAGAGAGAAGAATGAATGAATGAATGAATGGATGAAGTGAGAGATACAGAGAGAGAGAGAGAGAGAGAGAGAGAGAGAGAGGAGAGAGGGAGGGAGAGGAGAGAGAGAGAGAGAGAGAGAGAGAGAGAGAGAGAGATTCTTTTATATCGAGGATAATGGATTTAGCACTCATGTGCTTTTTTACATCCAGTCCCTGTGTGTATGCCGTTTTGTAAATTCTGTCATCTGTTCCCACCGGCACACAATGGCCTACTCTAACAAAAACGAGTGCGCAAGATGTTCTGCGTGCGTTTGCACACGGGGCCTCGGTTTATAGTCTCATTCGAAGGACTTTTGGGGGGAGTGGAGTCTGCACAGATGTTAACTCCAGGGGGAAATATCCCCTTGAACGGGAATCGAACCCGGGTCGTCAGATCGCGAGCGCAATGTTCTGACCACTAGGCTATCCAGAGAGAGAGAGAGAGAGAGAGAGAGAGAGAGAGAGAGAGAGAGAGAGAGAGAGAGAGAGAGAAAATTCGAATGATTTCTTCACAAAATCGCATTTGGCCCATTCATGAACGGGGATTGCCGAACTGCTCAATATCTTAGTGATATTCTTTTGTGTTAAAAAGCAACAGCAAAAAGTAATATTGTATTTTTTTTAAGTTAGTTTAAAAATATGACTTCAGATAACAAGATATGAGAGAGCGACAGAGACTATAAACCGAGGCCCCGCATGCAGAACATCTTGCGTACACGTTAAATCCTGTTCCGCGGTTCGAAAGAGTAGGCCATTGTGTGCCGGTGGGAACAGATGATAAAATTTACAAAACCGCAGACACGCATAATTTTTTTTTTAATGTCATCTGAGCGCTTTGATTTGTTGCTCTACAAGATTCAGCGCTATATAAATTCCATACATTATTATTATTATTATTATTATTATTATTATTATTACTATATCCTACAGTCCAGACAAGGCCTTCTGCTTGGTAGTGTAGACAGATAGGTTTTTACATAATTGTCCTTACATCGTGGTGAGTTCCTATTTTCGTATTGTACCTTTGATACCTGTGCCTCAAGGTAAATGCCCAGTATGTGTGGCGAGCAGGGTGTGTGTGTGTGTGTGTGTGTGTGTGTGAGTGTGTGTGTGTGTGTGTGTGTGTGTGTGTGAGTATGTGTGTGTGTGTGTGTGTGTTTGAGTATGTGTGTGTGTGTGTGTGTGTATGTGTGTGTGAGTGATTCAGAATCAAATTGAGACTCAGAATATTTCATTGCCATAAAAGCCATGTAGATCTTATTTGAGACAACAACCAAAAACAAACCGTTACTTCATACTCATGTATTCATTCAAAGTAACCGAAATGTACAACAAAAGTTCCTTTGGTGTTTTTTTTTCATTCGGGAGGCTTTCTTTTCATCAGTTGTGTCCACAAATGATAAATTTGGAAAAATTGCCATAAAGAATTAAGCTTTTCTACCCAAAAATAAACAACCCCTGTTTTCCTAGTTTTAAACAAAAGGT
This sequence comes from Rapana venosa, assembly GCA_028751875.1. Lineage (NCBI taxonomy): Eukaryota > Metazoa > Mollusca > Gastropoda > Neogastropoda > Muricidae > Rapana > Rapana venosa. The sequence goes on along the minus strand of CM054151.1, from coordinate 24,755,324 downwards.
GCCTATGCTATGGTAAGGTCCTACAAGCTTTCAGTGCCTGCAAGAAATGTCGCAGTGTGGGCAATGTAATCAGCGACAAGAGTGTGGGGAGAATATTGAGGTGGAGAGAATACCGTCTGTCGGCTGAAGTTGTCATAACGATCTCTCTCTCTCTCTCTCTCTCTCTCTCTCTCTCGCTCTCTCTCTCTCTCTCTCTCTCTCTCTCTCTCTCGCTCGCTCACTCTCTCTCCCTCTCTCTCTCTCTCTCTCTCTCTGTGACTTTTATCAGCAAGGTGGCTACTGGAGGTGAGGTCAGGTATCTTACAGTATAAACAGTTTGCAAAACTTCTGTGGTCCACGCAACGCAGACTACTTTGATGGTGACTTGAAGGACGTGGAGCTTAGGTGGACTGTTTGAAAAGTAGATCGTTAAGTGTTTAATCATTTGGAAGTTGGGTAAGGTTTGAGGGTGTTTCTGCGATAGTGGAAGCCTTCAGTCACACCTCTTCGGAGTGAAATGTCATCACAATGTCATCTTCTTAAAATGGTAAGTTTTTAAACGGTACCTCATCAGTGGTCGTCTGGATTTAGTGCAATAACAGGCTGAGTGAAGACAACAGCGCTCAAACAGAACTTAACCGGTAAGCAAGGCTCAGGAAACACACATTTGAAGTTTTGTGCTTTTAAGTTTGTTTAGGTTTGGGGGGGGGGGGGTTATTCTGCTTCGTATTTGTTGGAGGGGGGGGGTGTTTGTTTGCTTGTTTTGTTTGTTTTGTAATGTTTTCTTTGTGGGGGGGGGGGTCATTTTTGAGGAGTGGGTTGTTGGGTTCGTTTGTTTGGGGTTTTGGTGGGGGAGGGGGGGTTGGGGGGAGGGGTTGTTTTACTTTTATGCTTTTTGGGGGGTGGGGGGGAATTTTTATTATTCCAAGTATGCCTTAGTCTCATATTCTTCAACTTTTCACATTAGATGCCACAAAAAGATGAAAAGGTATTAAGAATGGCATAAAGATGGGTTGGGTGGTTTTCTTTAAACAAAGCAATGCACCCAAAGTGTTGTTATTGCTGTAATTACATGACTTTGGGATTGAGTGAGAAAAAATGTCTAGAAAAAAAAATTGTCGAAGAAAACTGTGTATACAATGACAGCATATTTCTGTGCATGAAATGTAGAGTGTACTGCACGTAAAAAGCGCGTCCCCAATAGTACAGCGCCACTCTCTTTTTTTGTTTCTCCTGCTTGTGGGCGTACGTGAACTTCAAGACAGATGGTTATCTGTTAGACAACCGATTAATGGCTGATTGAAGAATTACTTTTGGTAGCAATAAAAAATAAACCACCAGTAAGTTTCTCATGGTTTTGGTTCTTTTTGAAAATTTCTTTAATCAAATCTATAAATTCTAGAAACCAATCTTCGACATATAGTTAAAGAAAAGCCTCAATAATGAGGTCCGTTTTAAAGAACAAGAAAGAAATTGTTATTCTTTTTTTTTCGTTCCATGGTCGGAGCTCCGAAGTTCGTCAGAGGTTATATTTTGCGTAACATGCGAATATTTCACATTACTTCACCAACACTGCAGGTGTCTTCTTCTCTCTGGCCCGGTTAATGCCCGGATAATATCATGAGCTTAATAATAATAATAATAATAATAATAATAATATATGGAATTTATAGAGCGCTATATCTTGCAATTACTTAAGAGGAAACGTAGAATACAGCCTTAGCAATAAGTCTCAAAGCACGCATCCTTCCATAGCACCATCATCATATCATCATATTGTCATAACTTTATTGAACAAGTCGTAAAAAAAACTATATCTGATTCATTTACCTATGTTGGTCTCGTCTCGTCTTGACCTCAAGTTTTGGTTTCCAGTTGCGTTTGAGAATCTGTGATGAACTTATATCATAGCCTTCGAGGTCTGGGTATTCGTGGGAGATGGTTGTTGGAGGGGCGTTGTGATGGTCGCCAGTGCAGGTGAGCTTCTCACTTACTCTGGCTCTCAGACAACAAGAATACAGTAGGGAACAGGGTTAGTGGTTTCCTGCCTTCATTGGAGCAGAACAGGCATCAGTGACCACAATGTGAAGTCACCCAGCAGCAGTGCAGGGCCCGTCTGTCTGGTAACCTTACGGCAGCCAAACATTGATAAGTCTGTGTAAACTTCTGGCCCAGGGACCACGAGATGACGAGTCTGCTGTTTGGCTAGGGTGGGGAGATCGCATGAGCAGCACGAGAACATGAAATGGGTGCGTCATAAAAGATGAGGCGGCAAAAGGAAGTGTCTAGAAGACGCATGCGTATTGGATTAGAAAGAATCATTGCACTGAGCAGTTTTCCATTTGATTTCACACTGAGAGCAGGGAACCTGCCACGTCTAGATTTCAGAACCGACATACTGTTGCCAGACCACCGATTTGTTTCATGTCTTTGTCCTTATCATCAATTTTACCCCTTTCAATGGTAACAGTTTTTCATGACATGGACTCCAAGCATGTCAAAGGTAATGGTGTTCCCACTACCTAAGCGGTTTTTGGGGAGCGAGGTGTCAGACCTTCTCTAGGGGGCCAGCATTTTGAGGGCGGTGCCAATCTCCTCTCCCTCGCTGCTTTACCTTCTCTGTCCTAAAGGGGCCAGGTACCTATTTACAGCTGGCTGAACTTGGAGACTTTACTGAAGCCAGCGCGCACGAACGGTAGCCCATACGTGAAGTAACCACGCTCAACGCTGCTTGATA
>CM054151.1:24742608-24747608 GCA_028751875.1 Rapana venosa | reverse complement strand
ATGTATCAGAGTCGTAGTGTCTTGACTCCATGCCTGAGAACAGTTTTCTGTATACTGTCTAGTGATGCACACATTCTTCAAACACATAGCACACGACTGAGAGCATCGTCCTTATCATAATCCTAAACACATGATGTCACCGTTATCAGTAATTACATTCAATACAATCATCGTTATTAACTTCATCATCTTCATCTATATCCTTGTTTGGTATATGTTATCAATTCCGAAAGTGACATCTTGATCATATTTTAGTTTACATCTATATAAGCATGGCACTTTCCATCATTACTTGTTTAGCAATTCAATATTGCACACACACACATTCATGAGCTCTCGCACACGCGCACGCACATACACACATGCACTCACCCACGCAGGTGCGCGCATACACACACATACACACAGACATACTCACAGGCACACACTGACACACACAAACACACACACACACACACACACACACACACACACACACTTACGTCACATCAGCATTTCAGAAGCAGTACTTAACTCCACACAAAAAAACAACAACACCATCTATCTAAGTTAAGTTGTCAAAGCCCATCAAATGGATATCAAATTCCAATCAAGTTTCTCTTCCTCCTGTTCACTGCATGGAAAGTGAACCTGGAGACACTGTGCATATGTTTACTATTAGTCATTTGTAATAACACATGAATGGGGGTTTTAGCTAACCCCCCAGAAACTTTGTTCTTAAATCAGAATATGTGGGACATACAACAAGAAAATGCTCTTCGTCTTCCATTGCTGACCTGCAAAATGGACATGATTTCTTCTGCGGAATATTACTAAATCGGTGCACATTTGCATTGATAGGCAGAACATTAAATCTGACTTGTGAAATGGCAACTCTGAAACAGTAGGTTTCCATGTCAGTCACATATTTTTCCTTTTCAAAAATTATTTTAAAGGATCTATAATTACTATACCTATCACGGTCTCTAATAGTGCCAGACCACTCTTGGATGTACTGATCAACAAGTCTCTGCTTCAATAACTTTATAAACACTTTGACCTGACCGACACCTTGCTGCAACCAAACAAAACTAAACCCTGTCTCGCATAGAATTTCCTTAATTTTTGATACCCAACAATCTTTACCAATTCTATCTAATTCCAACAGCATCTGATAAGCTTTGTGTGGAAGTCTTTCATTATTCATTTGTAACAATCTAAACCAATACCTTATGACAGAAATACTAGAATTAACATACAGAGGATATCTTCCTAAATCACCATAAACCATTTTATTTGGAGTTCTCACTGGAACACCTAAAAATCTTTTGCAAGCCATAGTATGAGCTTTTTCTAAATGATCTAATTTTGTTAAACCCCATATTTCAGAAGCATACAGCAGAATTGGTTGAACTTTAACATCAAAAATCTTTAAAAATGTTTTGGTGGTCATTTCTTTATATTTTTGAAAAGCCCTATTCAGTTGAACAACTGCTTTCTTACCCTTAGATGCCAACCGTTCGGTACCTCTTTTCATGCTAATCATTGTAGTGAAATGGAATCCTAAATAGCAATAACTATTAACAACATCTAGTTTCTTACCATTGAAAAACCACTTCTCATGACGTCCCTTTTCTGAATACCATAGTTTTTGTTTTCTCAGTGTTCACATTCAATTTCATGACATTGCAACAGTTATGTAGGATGTTTAATTGGTTTTGTAAGCCATGCACTGAAGTAGAAAGCAAAGCCACATCATCCGCAAAGAGCAATATAAACAATTCCATAATGTCTGGCAAAATTTGGATACCATGTCTTCCTTTAACATTCATATGACTAACAAGCTGATTTATAAAATTAGAAAATAACGTAGGACTTAAAACACACCCTTGCCTTACCCCAACTGGGCACTCAAAAAAATCAGTAAGTTCACAATTTGCACGTACACATGAGACTAAAGAAGAATACATTGCTTTCAAGGAAGCCAAAAATTTTCCATTCACACCTTGGTTTCTCAAGCATTCAAGCAGTTTGTCATGATGTACAGAATCAAACGCTTTTTTGAAATCAACAAAAGCTGCATACAATTTTCTTCGTTTTTTCATCATACATTTTTGGACAATAGCATATAAATTAAATATTTTATCAACAGTTGAATATCCCCTTCGGAAACCTGCCTGACTTTCAGAAATCATATTATTGTCTTCTAACCAGTTATAAAGTCGTGCATTCAATATTGTTGTATAACATTTTGAAATAATACTTAACAGTGACACTCCTCTGTAATTATCTGCATTTTCAATATCTCCTTTTTTGTAAATAGGTATTATTATGGCTTTTGACCACTCTTTCGCATAAACACCTAAACTGAAAATAGTGTTAAAAAATTTCACCAAAAACTCAAGTACAGCTTTGCCTCCATTTTTTAACATTTCAGCTAATATATTGTCAATCCCACAGGCTTTTCCTATTTTAAACTTTGATATCGCTTGTACTACTTCTGATTCACAGATTTCTTTGTTCAAAGTGTGTTAATCTCCTTCCTTTAAATCAACATTCCCACAATTCCCTTCTATGTTTACTTCAAGGTTTTGAAATACATTTTTGAAGTGGTTATACCAGTCATCACTACTAATAGAGTTGTTAATCACAACACGGTTTCCACATCCCATGCTTCTTACTTCTTTCCAAAAGTGTGAAGAATTAGAAATGCTATTTGCCAAAGATTCTGCTTTCATTCTTTTATAACTTTGTTTTTTAGTCTTTAGCAACCGTTTATATAATTTCCTTTTCTCGACATAAATTAGTCTGTCCTCTTCCTTTCTGGTTTTTCGGAAATGGTTTAACTTTGACCTACTTTCTTTTTTTGCTACTTCACATTCATCATCAAACCATTCACATTTTCTAATGGTGTGCTGTGATGTCTTTTTTAACATGCATAAACTAGCCTCTTCAAAGTTTTAACAAACATATCTAAAGCCTCTTCTATATTGTTATCTATAGTATTTGTGGCCATTGTGAATTTTTTCTGCATGTCAGTACTGTTTAATGCCTTCAAAAAGTCATCTTTCTTATTCTCATTCCATACTAGTTTCTCATAAGAAATTGTCTTTTTAGAATTCTCACTGCATAAGTTTTCTACAATATTGTTCGTGGCTTTTATCTTCATACAAACAGGAAGATGGTCCGACTCTGTTAAGTTTTCCACAACTAATGAAAGTATTTTAACAGATGTTACTAATTCTAAAGATGCAATGAAGTAGTCAACTGTACTTGAACCTGAAGATGCTATAAAGTATAACTATCATCGAATTCTGAATCACAAAGCCCATTCAGAATAACACAATCAAACATATTACATAGCTCAATTAACTGATTACCAAACACATTTGTTTCAGAATCATGTGATTTCCTGGGAATTTGGAAATTAGAAAAAGTATGCAAATTGTCAAAATCATCAAAGTCATCCCCAACATTATAATTATAGTGAGCAGTTCGAGCATTGAAATCCCCTGTGAGTATAAGATTAAAATCATCATATAAACTTTGGAGCTCAAATAAACATTGCTCCAGATCTTCCATACCATACACCCCTTGTTTGGTTTTCCAAAATACAGAATCACACAGAGGAATATATGTACAAATCAACATTGTATCTTTGTTTGTACCCAACAAATCTTTGTGCAACTTTACAACAACAGTATTTTCAGTCTCAACCTCAATTTTTTCCACAAAAGTATCAAATGATTTTCTGACTAACAGAATTACCCCTCCCGAATACCTTCCCTGATGTGATAGTTTTTTGGCCTTTGAAACAAACATTAAATAATCACTAAAGATGGGGAAATCAAAATCAGCTGCAACAAAAGTTTCTGTTAAGCAAACGATACCATATTTGAGCAAAAAACTAATAAAATCTCTGTTGTCAATTTTAGGCAACAGACCATTAACATTATAAGTTAGAAAATTAATTTCAGAACTATTTACACATTGATCAGACTGCACTGCCTCTAGCCTGGTGCTATCATTTGCAGTTCTAGAAATATTCCTCTGCTGCTGACATTGAAATACTGTGGCCCGGCCGAATCCCTATTTTGCCCTTACTGGGCTACCCTCATTTTTTGCTTTTGTCTTTATCTGTGAGGTTGAATCTCTTTCACTGTCACCTGAGTGAAGTCTGTTAAAAGAATCAGTAATGCTACTTTGGCTACCAGACCTTGCTGGCACTTTACGGCAGCTTTGCTTACCAGTGACTACTTGAGAAGCAGCACACCTGGGCTGTAGAGCCTGCTTTGAGCTCAGAGACTGTCTGGTCTGCCTGCCTCTCTGTACTTGTGGTGGGTCACTGCTCTGTGGGTTCACTGGCTCCCCTGCAATACTTGCATCATCTTTCTTGTTAAATCTGTTGTCCATGGTACATAGTTTGCCCTGTTTGTGACCGTCTCTACTTTCTACTTTGTTGTCAGTGTACTCATCGATATCTGTCTTGTCAGTCTCTGATTCAGTCATGTCTATATCTGTCATCAGAGTTCTGATGTTCCCAGTGGTAACGTTATCATCAGTCATTTCATAGTCTTTGTTTCCTCCTCTGTCTTTTTCATCCCTGACAACTTTGTCAGATTTGTCGTTATCCGGGATTTTGTCAGGAATATCATCATCTGTCTCCTCGCTAGCAGCAATACCAAGAACCCTTTCATCAGTGTCATCAAGATTTTCAACAGTCCTCTGTCTGGTTACTTCTTCAGAATTACTGCAACAATGTCCTGCACCATTCAGTGGGTCATGATCTTTTGACTCTTCTTTGTCACAGTCACTCTTGTCATATTCAGTTGTCAAATGTTGTCTTTTCTTTTGTACATGTCTGCATGTGTGTATTGCAGGATTTAGTCTTTGGTCAGAGTCTGTGTTTTTCTTTTTCTCCCTCACATAAACAGTCCTCTCTGGCTCAGCTTGCCTTCTGTGAGTCACTGCCTCACTGTAGAGACGGGGACCTGGCACAACTGGTACAACACTGCCCTTTC
>CM054151.1:24735108-24737608 GCA_028751875.1 Rapana venosa | reverse complement strand
CAGAACAGGACCACCATCACCCCAGTTACGTTGTTGCCAGGCCCACAGAGCAACAGTACACCCAAGTAACAACACATCCACAAAACCAGGTGGGGCATACGCCTCCAAGGATAGAGTATGTGATAGGTAAAAGCCGTCATGAACGCAGTCACTTTGCTCCTTCTTCGCATCAGTACAACCAGCCACCCACTCGCCAGCATGGCATACCCCAGCAGCCTTATATAGAAGATACTTTTGAAAAGGTGACTATCAACACAGTCACGCTGCTGTCACCAACTTCACATACCCCAGCAAACTTATATAGAAGATACATTTGGAAAGAGTGTGTACAACGCAATCACGCTACTTACGAACCTCAAGGACAACAGCACCATTATCCATACGCACATCAACAGCCTCGACATTTATCACAATACCAAGTAATGGAGAGGTCAGGCATAACCATAACTACAAACATAAACCAACAGAACACCAATCCAGTCATTCAAAGGCAGGGAACAAGGTGGCTTTGTTCATCAACCTCCCGCAGAACCAGTGACCGGGCAGGACAGGTATCACCACTTACCTCACTTAGCTGGTACACCTGAAGAACATCACAACAACGTTTCCCCCGCACGGCATCCCAGTCAGCCGAGGCCAGCACCTCCGGCAAGACTGACTGCCGGTGAGAGCAGCCATCCACGTCCTCATCCACACCATTACCTGGGCCCTGGGCCCCCGGTCCATCACTTTGCTCCTCAACACAACCACCCCCACACACAGCACAGCAAGCTGGCGGTCCTCGCCCACCACCACAACAAACGACTGGAGGGGAAAGAAGCCTCACGCAAGACCAACAGCCTCAACCTGCTTCACACCAGAGACCGCCCGTCCAGTTCAGCCATCTCTATCAGCAACAGCAGCCTGGCAGCTTCAACACCCTTCCGAAGGGTGACCCCGGTCAGCAGAAGGGTCAGTTTAAAGTCCAGTCTTATCAGGGGATTCAGAGGGTTGAGCCGGGGAAAACGTTTGTGGTGAATGGATTGTCAGCAGGAAGAAACCAACAGCGAGTTCTGCCATCCACTCAACACGGTGTTCCCCCTGACTCCAGAACAGCAGTCACCAAACAGCCTCCAGTGAAGAGTTGTGAAGCAAATCCTACACGAAGCAGTGACAGTTCTTCGCTCCAAACTTCAATACTTTATTCCAAACCACCACATGGTGTTGACAGACAGCCAGTGACTTACTACCCTCACATCTTCCAGTTTGCCTCCTCTGAGACTGAGAACAGCCTACATAGACACCATCAGCTAACCTCACATTCCAAGCAGCACACAACAGGAGACACCAGTGACTATGTCAGTGACACAAACAGCGACAGACCCAGACAAGAATGTGTTTATCATTCAAATACTAGACTGTGCGATGCTTCCAAACCTTCAAACCACTTGGCCAACACCCTCACTAACATTCACACATCTTCATCCACAGAACACAGACAGCATCCTGGCCTCAGCATCCTCTAGACGTGCAGAGGATGGCCGTGCCCTTTGTCACAGACTACGCCGACAGAACTCAGCTCATCCAGAACATCCAGCTCAAGCAGCAGCAGAGAGCAGCGTCTTCCCCGTTCCTGGACCAGGACCCCGCCCAACCCGCAGTCTTTCAGCCCAGCTTCCCGCCCAAAGACCCCGCCAGCTTCCAGCCCCCGAAAGAAGACCCCTACCTCAGCTACATCCATCGACCCGGCCAACCTAAGGTGTTCGAGACTTTGATTTCCAAACAGCCTCCTGACACGACTGATTATTCTAGAGTGAAGAATAACTCAGCGTTCCTGAATCAGCCAGGAGCGGAGGCCTATGACACGCTCAGCCATGGTGCTGAGGTCACAGGGAATCCTTACAATGGTGGGAGTTACTATGACGGACTGAGCGACCCTTTCAGTAAACTCCACGTCACTGCACCCAACGGTTACCCACAGGACCCAAACAGACAGCCAGGAGGCAGTGCCGTTCTGTCCTATTTACGTCACGGTTCAATGACTGATGATGACAAGATAAACGAGACAGAAAAAGATGGAGCCCAGTCAGAAATAATGACGGAAAGAGAAATGAAAAGGAGGCTTGACCAGCTGAACCAGATGAACGGTGAACAGACAGAAACAGCCCGAGAGGAGGAGGAGGGGGAGGAGGAGGAAGTGATGTCAGAGGAAGAAATAGAAAAAAGACTGGAACAACTACGTCAGCTACATGACAAACAGGTAGAGAAGAACCAGAGACTGGCAGGAAAGCAACAAGATGGCAAGCGGGGTGTGGACGCCATTGTAGAAAGAGCGCTGAACGGAAATGCTCACCCCAAAGGCTCTGAAGAGTTCGGTCCCTCAGACACAGACAGCGCCACCCCAACAAACAGACAGGACGTGGGCCACTCCGGTCATCACGGGTCAGGCGGCAGCATCAACAACATCAACAACGACGCGTATCACAACGGGGGACACCACCACAAACAAAGACGACCTCAA
>CM054151.1:24702608-24730108 GCA_028751875.1 Rapana venosa | reverse complement strand
ACAGAATTTCCAGAAGGTGGGGATGCTACTTATACTGAGACACCCCCCTCCCCCCCTCCCCTCCCCCGGGCATCCCCAATGGGGGAGAGTTGGTCCGAATCACACAGCAGCGCCGTCTGTAGAATTAACGACGGGCATTTTTACGACTTCTCAAGTCAACTTTAAGCGCAGACCTGCCAGTGCCGTCTCACTTCCCTTCGTGTATACACGCAAACAGAACATCGAATGTGCACTTTAAAGATCCTGCATGTCATGGCCACGTTGGAAAGGTGAGGACAACACAAACACGACCATAACTCGCCTACACCCTGCCTGGCCTGTATGTAGAGCCAGGAAACAGTCAGTGCCCTGCCCCTGCCCCTGCCCCCAACCACTCCCCAGAGAGTGTATTCAGGGAGAAGAAAGGCTGTTGTCGTTGTTGTTGCTGTTGTTGTTGTTGTTGGTGGTGGTGGTGGTGGTGGTGGTGGTGGTGGTGGTGGTGGTGTGGTGTGGTGGTGGTGTTGTTGCTGTTGTTGTTGTTGTTGTTGTTGTTGTTGTGGCTGTTGTTGTCGTTGTTGCTGTTGTTGTTGTGCGTTCCCCCAATTTTACACCCTGGGCGTCACCCAGAACATGCAAATCTTTATTTATTTTTTTATTTTATTTTATTCTTTTATATCGAAGATAAGATAATGGAATAAGCACTAATGTGCTTTTTTACATTCAGTCCCTCGTGTGTATGCGGTTTTATAAATTCTGTCATCTGTTCCTACCGGCACACGATGGCCTACTCTTCCGAAAAACGGAACAGGATTTAACGTGTGCGCAAGATGTTCTGCGTGCGTTCGCACACGGGGCCTCGGTTTATAGTCTCATCCGAAGGACTTTTGGGGAGAGTGGAGTCTGCACTGATGTTAACTCCAGGGGAAAATATCTCCTTGAACGGGAACCGAACCCGGGTCGTCAGATTGCGAGCGCAATGTTCTAACCACTAGGCTATCCCGTCCCCCATAACTCACTGACTCACTCATCCCACCTGGGAATCTCTGGTGAGATAAGAAGTACACCACTGGATGAGAAGAGTGCCTGTATGACTCGTTTTCAAGTACCTCGCCATATTATAGGCAGCCATACTCCGACTTCAGAGGGTTCTTTTTTCCCTCTCCTTTAACAAAGGAGAGTGCGGGTTGTTGCTATGTGAAGAGCTTGTCGTGGCTGAAGGCAATCTTCTCAAAAAAACAATTTTTACAACATAACAACGTTTTAATAATAATAATAATAATAATAATGTATGGAATTTATATAGCGCTGAATCTTGTAAAGCAACAAATCAAAGCGCTCAGATTTTATTTCATACCACTTTAAGTCATGGCAGATTTCTCTCCGTGAAATTCGGGCTGCTCTCCCCGGGGAGAGCGGGAGAACGCGTCGCCACTTAGCGCTGCGCCACCCTTTCACCCTTTTTTTTTTTTCTGCAGCTGTATTTGTTTCCCTATCAGAGTGGCTTTTTTCTAAGAATTTTGCCAGGGACAACTCTCTTAGTGTAGGCCTTTAGCAATTAGCTGGCATCAATATCTGACACAGCTTTTGGCCTGGGCCAAAGAAGAGAGGATGAAGGAGAGAGAGTGATTGATGGTGGAGGAGGAGGGTGTGATCGATTCGTCATCTTGGTCTTCTAGGCCGTTGGTTTCTGCGCGGTTTCGTGTTGAAATTTCGTTCAGATTGTTGCAACAAAGTTGGCGATGTCTTGCTCTTATTGTTCAGCATTCATCAGCATTTTCAGTGAAGCGAAGGTGGGGTTTTTTGGGAAAGGTGTTTTTTTTTCCCTTCGGTGCTCACTGTGCTGAGATGAATTTATTTTCTAAGTGTATCGGTTACGATGAGTTCCTGAATTGATTTTGTGTCTGGAAAGAGAGGGAGGGACGGAGGGAGACAGACAGAGACAGACAGACAGAGACAGAGAGGTGTGTGTGTGTGTGTTGTTTGTTCTTTATTTTAACGTCTTTTTACATTAATTGATATTAGACAAGAGTGTGTGTGTGTGTGTGCGTGCGTGCGTGCGTGCGTGCGTGCGTACGTGCGTGTGCGTGCGTGTGTGTGTGTGTGTGTAAAATTTGATTTTGTTCAAACTGTCTGAGACTGGTTGACCGTGTAAGAATAGGTTGAATGCAAGCGCTCTGGTTTGTTTTTTTATAAGGTACAGCGCTATATAAATTCCATATCCTATTATTATAGGATAAGGTGTGGCCTGCAAACAATTATTTGGTTGTACCCGGTAAAGATTGAAGGAAAAGGAAAGGGGGGTTTTTCAAAGCTTATTTCCTAATATACACAGATTATATAAAGTGGGGAGCAATAAGAATACTATTGAAAGCACTTTTTCCATCTGTTTACGACATTCGTGGTTATGAAACTGCAGACAGACATTTTGTGTTCATATATGTGGGTCTTTTTATCTGAAGTCTGTGGGAAGTGCTGTCTTCTTCTTCTTCTTCTTCTTCTCCTTCTTCTTCTTCTTCTTCTTCTTCTTCTCCTCCTCCTTCTCTTCTTCTCCTCCTCCTTCTTCTTCTTCTTCTTCTTCTTCTTCTTCTTCTTCTTCTTCTTCTCCTTCTTCTTCTTCTTCTTCTCCTTCTTCTTCTTCTTCTTCTTCTTCTCCTTCTCCTTCTCCTTCTTCTTCTTCTTCTCCTTCTTCTTCTCTTCTTCTAATTTTCTCCTCCTCCTCCTCCTCTTCCTCCTCTTGTTCCTCCCTCTTCTTCTTCTACTTCTTCTTCTTTTTCTTTTAATTCTTCTTCTTCTTCTTCTTCTTCTTCTTCTTGTTCTTCATCTTCTTCTTTTCTTCTTCTTCTTCTTCTTCTTCTTCTTCTTCTAATTCTAATTCTAATTCTTCTCCTCTTCCTCCCTTTCTCCTTCTCCTCCTCCTCCTTCTTCTTCTTCTTCTTCCTCTTCTTCTTCTTCTTCTTCTTCTTCTTCTAATTCTAATTCTAATTCTATTCTTTTCCTCTTCCTCCCCCTCCTCTTCTCTCCTCCCCTTCTTCTTCTTGTTCTCTTCTCTCTTCTTCTTCTTTTTCTTCTTTTCTTTGTCTTCTTCTTCTTCTTCTGTCCTCTTCTTCTTCTTCTTTTTTCTTCTTCTTGGCATTCATATTACCATACAGGCCATCCTATATCTGTTCTTCCTTTTGTTATGTCCCGTCCATGGCTCACAATACACCCTGTCTGTCTTTTCAGTGTCCCCATATAGCACAATAACACTGTCCGGTCCATAAAGCTTGTCCATTCTGACTGTATAGTATAGCTTTCGTTCCACCCTTGGCTGTAATATCAAGCTTCTACGAAGACTATACCAAAACATACATATGTACGTGCGCGGTGTGTGTGTGTGTGTGTGTGTGTGTGTGTGTGTGTGTGTGTGTGTGTGTGTGTGTGTGTGTGTGTGCGCATTCACACACATTCACACACACACACGCACGCACATTACATACATACATCTACACATGATTGCATACATACATACATACATACATACATACATACATACATACATACATACATACATACATACATACATACATACAGTCAGACAGACACACACACATACAGACAGACAGAGAGAGAGAACCACATATATACATACATACATACAGTCAGGCAGTCACACAGACACACACACATAGAGAGAGAGAACACTACATACATACATACATACATACATACATACATACATACACATACACACACACTAGCATATATATATATATAACATACACATACACGCATCAGGAGAAAGACAGACACACAGACAGACACACAGACAGGCAAGCAGACAGACAGAGACACAGACACACAGACAGACACACAGACAGATCCCTGTCAGTGTTATGGATCATTTAGCACAGGAACTGTGTATTTTTTCGCTGAATGGGTTTTGGAAAGGAGGATTTGGTGTTGAAACGGGTCGTCAGAAAGCTGAGCTTCTGCTCTGTGTCACCCACACTGTGCTTGCGATCTTGTTTCGGCATGCCGTTGTTGTTGTTGCTGCTGTTGTTGTTGTTGTTGTTGTTGTTGTTGTTGTCGTCGTCGTCGTCGTCGTCGTCGTCGTCGTCGTTGTTGTTGTTGTTGTTGTTGTTGTTTTCAATGAATCGATATACATGGACTTGGAGGAGTGAGGGTAGTCTTGGTGGTTAGATTGTCGTGTTCGTGATCTGAAGGGGTAACTTGGGAACGCGGGTTCAAACCTTTGCTGAAATGTCTATTTGAGATAGAGGGGTGGTGGGGTGGGTGGGTGGTGGGGGGGGGGGGTGGCGGTCTTCTTTTGAACAATCGTGTGTGATTGTGGAATTGAGAAATGATGCAGTGTGTGATTGTTTTGGGGGGATTTAAAGGCATAATCTGATGCCAGATTGTCACGAGTTCTGAGAGTCACCTATAATGAGATTTGGCGTACGCGACTGTTTTGGCCCACCAGTAAGGTAGCCGCATTTCGACTTCGTGGATGATGTCTAAACACGACACCATGCGTTTATTTTTTTTTCTTTCCTACCAGCACACAATTGCCTACCCTTCCCCAAAGGCGGAACGGGTTTTTAACCCGTGCACAAGATGCTAACTTCTAGGGGAGTGGAGTCGGTCGGTATGATGCTAATGTGGGGGGGGGGGGGGGGGGGGGGGGGGGGGGGGAAATCCCCACGAACGGGCGGGCGTCTCAGTGGTGGCTCAAACCTTCGGCCGTCAGATCGCGAGCTCAACGCTCTAATAATAATAATAATAATAATAATAATAATAATAATATATGGAATTTATATAGCGCTGAATCTTGTAAAAAAAAAAAAAAAGAAATCGAAGCACTTGCACTCAATCATTTACAGGCATGCAACTCTCCTTAAACATAATGAACAACAGATTTCAAAAACCATGCGCGCGCACGTATGCACGCATGCACGCACACACACGCACACACAACACACACACACACACACACACACTCGGAACAACACTTAGAAGGTGAAAGATGCTGTTGAAAATTAGGGACAGATATTTGGGGGGAAAGTCTCAGGTAGGAAATAAGTGTGTTTTGAGGCTGGATTTGAAGGTATCAAGTGAAGGCTTTTGGCGAAGTGAAAGAGGGAGGTCATTCCAGGTGGATGGACCAGAAACAGAGAAGGAGCGACGGCCAACAGTGGTTTGTTTGAATCTGGGTGTTCGAAAGCACAAAGTATCTACGGCTGAACGAAGGGAACGGGATGGAGTGTACAGATGAAGACAGTTACAGAGATAACAGGGTGCAGATTTGTGGAGACATTTGAAACATAGGGTATTAATTTTATACTCCAGTCTTTGTGAGACAGGCAGCCAGTGAAGAGATCGCAGAAAAGGAGTGATGTGTTCAGATTTTTTCTTTCTTAGGACCAGTCGAGCTGCAGAGTTTTGTATGCGTTGAAGAGAGTGGATAGATGATGCTGGTAGGCCAGCCAAAAGAGAATTACAGTAGTCTAAACGTGAAAGAATGAGAGATGTGACAAGCTTGGAAGTTGCATCAGTGGACAGATACTTGCGAATCGCGCTTATGCGCCGTAATTGATAGTAGCAAGACTGGCAGGTCTGGGTGATGAATTTTTTCATAGAGAGTGTGTTGTCAAGAACTACTCCTAAATACTTCACAGAGTTGGACAAAGGAACTGACGTATTGCCGAATTCTATTGAAGTTTTTGCGATAGAGGAAAGTTTATGTTGGGTCCCTATGAGCATGGCTTCAGTTTTATCGGCATTAAGTTGCAACTTGTTCTGAGTCATCCAGTTTTGAATGTCTTGAAGGCAGTAGGACATATTTGTCAGAAGGGAAGGCAAGTTTTCAACAGTATCACTGCACTGAAGCTGAGTATCATCGGCATAGAAATGATGATCAATATGGTGGTTGTTTATTATATGTGAGAGTGGAGCAGTGTAGAGAGTAAAGAGAACAGGGCCCAGGACTGATTCCTGCGGGACTCCACATTCCATTTTGACAGGTTTTGATTGAATTTTGTTTACAATAACTTTCTGGAACCGGTCTGTGAGGTATGAAGTAAACCAGTTGAGGGCTGTGCCGTTAATACCAAACGTATTTTGGAGGCGAGAAAGAAGAATTGAGTGATCTATGGTATCAAAGGCTGCAGATAAGTCAAGAAGAGTGAGGAGGGAGATTTTTCCTGCATCAGAAGCAAGTAGAAGTGTATCTAAAGTGTGGACTAGGGTAGTTTCGGTGCTGTGGTTGGGGCGATAGGCAGATTGAAAAGTGGGAAGGAGATCATTGGAATGAAGGTGACTGTTGAGGTGTTTGAGAACGACTTTTTCTAGTACTTTAGAGACAAAGGGTAAGTTTGAGACAGGCCTATAATTCTTCAGAATGTTGGAATCGAGGTCGTGCTTTTTCAGTAGAGGTGTGACTATTGCTGTTTTAAGAGCTGATGGAAAATTTCCTGACACAAGAGATGAGTTTACTATCTTAGTGATAATAGGTACAAGTTGTGGAAGGCATTGTGAGAAAACAGGAGCAGGTATGGGATCAAGGTCGCATGATTTTATAGTCATTTCCTTCAGAATTGTCATGATTTCTTTTTCACTTGTGGGATGGAAGGAAAAGAGAGGAGTGCCAGTGAACTGGGGATCAGGAGGCGCAGGCTGGAATTGAGTCTGATCCAGTCTGGATCAGACTCTAACCACTAGGCTAACCCTTCACCATCACCCCCATCCCCACCCCTATCCCCACCCCCACACCTACTGAAAGAATACAAGAATGGTTGTAGTCAGTCTCTTTCAGCAGGCTATCTCAATACACCCTGTCCCTTTACAGCGACCCTCCTATAGGCTAGCAGAGCGCTGTCGTCTGGTCCACAGAGACTGTCCCTTCTTCCTTGATAGCTTTCCTTCAACAACCTCTGCCTGCGATAATTCTTCTGTGGGAACTGTGCACACAATCACACACGCATGTACGCACGCACACTCACACACACACACGCCCGCACACACACACACACACACACATGCACGCGCGCGCGCGTGAAGCAGCAGTAGAGACGTGAAGCAGCAGCAGAGACGTGAAGCAGCAGTAGAGACTTGAAGCACGTGAAGCAGCAGTAGAGACTTGAAGCACGTGAAGCAGCAGTAGAGACGTGAAGCAGTAGTAGAGACGTGAAGAAGCAGCAGTAGAAACGTGAAGAAGAAGCAGCAGTAGAGACGTGAAGAAGCAGCAGTAGAGACGTGAAGCAGTAGTAGAGATGTGAAGAAGCAGCAGTAGAAACGTGAAGCAGCAGCAGTAGAGACGTGAAGAAGCAGCAGCAGAGACGTGAAGCAGCAGTAGAGACGTGAAGAAGCAGCAGCAGAGACGTGAAGCAGCAGTAGAGACGTGAAGAAGCAGCAGTAGAGACGTGAAGCAGCAGTAGAAACGTAAAGCAGCAGCAGGAGCAGCAGTAGCTGTACACACTGCCTCCACAGAGGCGGAAGTGGGCGGCCCTGCAAGTGTGACTTATGAAGAGCCCATCGATTGTTGGAATCGTTTGAACTTCATACCCTGCTGTGATGGTGTATCACCTTCCAGTCTGTTACTCCCCAGACTCTCTCTCTCTTCTCTCTCTCTCTCTCTCTCTCTCTCTCTCTCTCTCTCTCTCTCTCTCTCTCTCTCTCTCTCTCTCTCTCTCTCCTCTCTCACGCACACACACACACACACACACACACACACACACACACACACACACACACACACACACACTTGTATATCGAGTGATTATCCTCGATATAAAAGAATTTTTTTTAAATAAACAAACTGGTTTCAACTTCATACCTCCTGTGATTTTGCATCACCTCATTCTCTCTCTCTCTCTCCTCTCTCTCTCTCTCTCTCTCTCTCTCTCTCTCTCTCTCTCTCTCTCTCTCTCTCTCTCTCTCTCTCTCTCTCTCTCTCTCTCTCTCTCTCTCTCTCTCTCTCTTTAAGTCTACTTGAAGTTATTAGTTGCGGTTGCTAATGATGGTCCCTATTCATGGCAAGGGCTGGATGAAAAAGAGTATTTCAATATTTATCTGTTATCCCTTGAAATAAAAATTATCAATAAATCAATCAATCAATCAATCAATTTCTCTCTCTCTCTCTCTCTCTCTCTCTCTCTCTCTCTCTCTCTCACTCACACACACACACACACACACACACACACACACACACACACACACACACACACACACACACATACACACATACACACACACAGCGAGAGATTTTAATCTTTTATATCGAGGAAAATTGAATAAGCGCTTATGTGCTTTTTTACATCCAGTCCCTGTGTATATGCGGTTTTGTAAATTCTGTCATCTGTTCCCACCGGCACACAATGGCCTACTCTTACGAAAAGCGGAACAGGATCTAACGTGTGCGCAAGATGTTCTGTGTGCGTTCGCACACGGGGCCTCGGTTTATAGTCTCATCCGAAGGACTTTTGGGGAGAGTGGAGTCTGGTACTGATGTTTAATTCGAGAGGAAAATATTCCCTTGAATGGGGATCGAACCCGGGTCGTCAGATTGCGAGCGCAATGTTTTAACCACTGGAGATCTTTCTACAGCACTCAGAAAATAACAACAAAGATCGAGGCCACAGCGATAAAGACACGACTTCGACTATTTTTGCCAGAGACAGTTAAATGTTGTCATGCGGCTTTCAAATAATACTACGATTGTACCTCCGTTCGCGAAGATCTTGTGAACGAGAATTCCTCGGTTTTGTTGTCTGATTATCGAAGCTTTCGATCTCCTCTACAGGCCAGACACAATTTTCAAAACTGCATACACACGGGGGCTGGATGTAAAAAAGCACGTGAGAGCTTATTCTATTATCCTCGATATGAAAGAATAAATATAAATATAAACTATAAATAAAATATCTCACTCTATCTCTCTCTCTCTCTCTCTCTCTCTCTCTCTCTCTCTCTCTCTCTCTCTCTCTCTCTCTCTCTTCTCTCTCTCTCTCTCTCTAACGTTTTGGTTTTTTTGTGCTTCCTTATTTTTCTCACTAAAATACTAAGCAGCTCGGCAACCCCCCTTCATGTATGGGCCAATGGCCTTTTTGTGAATAAATCTTTCGAGTTCGAGTTCGAGGTCTCTCTCTCTCTCTCTCTCTCTCTCTCTCTCTCTCTCTCTCTCTCTCTCTCTCTCTCTCTCTCTCTCTATATATTATATATATATATATATATATATATATATATATATATATATATATATATATATATATATCATGCCTGTCTGCCTGCTTGTTTGTCAAGGCACATATCCAGGCATATGGGCTCCCCTACCGTGATCGCATGTATAGCATGGCAGTGTGATTGATGGGGAAAACACCTGATCTGATCCTCTAGCGGCCTCTCTTGTTAGTTCTACAGTTGGGTGCAGTAGGCCTACCCCTTCTTTCACCTCGCGAAACTAACCTAGCACAGCCCTTTTTGACAGCTTCAGACTATCATGAACCGAAGGGTGATTTGACTCCTGCAATTTTTTTTTGTTAAGGTGGTGTTGGTTTTGACGTCTCTTCACAGAAAGTAATCCTAAACGCATTAAATTTTTTGTTTTGTTTTAATCTAACAAAAATAAAATGTGCGTGCTGCTAAACACGTATCAGCCTGTCACAGTTTAGTCAACAAGAACAACAACAACACACAACAGCAGCAGCAACAACAACAACGGCAGCAACAACAACAACAACAACAACAGCAACAAAAGAATTCAACAGTTTAGTATAATTTTAGAAGGAAAAAAGTTGTAGAGTAAATTATCTTCTAAATTCTCGACTGGGGGGAGGGGAGCTGTGGTTGGTTGGGGGTGGGGAGGTAGAAGCGCATACCGACGACACATCATGATTTCCAGTGTTGATGATTTGAGTTGAGAATTATTTTACAGTCCCAGCGAAATATTTCCGATTTTAGGGACTGTGGTCGCAAGTCATCCCACTTGAGCTCCTCGGGCCACCCTAAAAATAGTACAATTCTGACATGCAACAGAGAGAAAATTTTCCAGCGAAAATTACTTTTGAACTTATACCATTGTTTTTAGCAGACGGTGGGCGTATGTAGTCTTTTCACATTTCAAGCTGTGTTACAATAGCAATAGTGTTATTCATTTCTCATAGTGCTGCATCAAACAAGGGAAGCCAGGCATGTATAACTTTCTGGAACTAAGCGTTGCTGGATTTTCTCCCTTACCTTTTATTTTTCGCTGTGCTGACGATGATTATACGGAGGTAGTGGTATTGATCGACAGTAGTACTTTATCTATTGTGATAAAAGTGTACATTGGTTATCTGCACTTGTTTTCCTACGCTTTATATATATATATATAGATATAGAGAGAGAGAGAGAGAGAGAGAGAGAGAGAGAGAGAGAGAGAGAGAGAGAGAGAATTTATAATGTATGTATAATTTATGAGAGAGAGAGAGAGAGAGAGAGAGAGAGAGAGAGGAGAGAGAGAGAGAGAGAGAGAGAGAGAGAGAGATCTTTCATGTGCAAGGACGAAGATGTTAGGCCAAGCGTGGTCTTACAATCTTTCCTTGTAAACTAACATACATTAAAACGTGTGGCAGGTCCTCCTGTTCACATTGACAGGTCTAAACGAACAGGTTCGAACAGTCCGTCTGAACCCGTAAGGTCGAAACGGATAGTGTGTCATCAGCTGAAGTATTGGAATTTCAGTAGGCTGGGTCCTCAGCAGGGAACTAAGCAGGTGAATCAGTCAGTAGGTTGTTAGCCGTGTGTTGGCTTAGCACTGAACAGCAGTGAAGTTATTCTTACTGGGCGTTTCCCCTGCTCAACACCCTGGGTAGACAGTCACCCAGAATATGCTTTCTGTCTCACTAATCACACAGTGAGGCCTTTACGTATACCCTAAATAATAAGTTTGCTTGTATGACTGTTTTTTGGAGTTTCTCGCTATATATAGGAAAGCCACACTCAGACTTCAGAGGATAGCAGTGAAGCGACGGACAGCAGTAGTGCAGGGCCTTCTCTGGTTGGTGATCGCACGCAGAACATCTTGCGCGCACGTTAAAAACCTGTTCCTTCTATCGAGAGAGTAGGTCAGTGTGTACCGGTGGGAAAGGATGACAAAAAGAGCAAAATCGTATTACATGGGGAATGGATGTTTAAAAATAAATAAATAACTATTAATATAAAAAAAGATTTAAAAAAGGGACTAATTAACCTCAAACAAAAAAGGTCGATTCAACAGCAACAAGAAAAAGTAAGGGACGCCAACAACAACAACAACAACAACAATAACAAAGACGGAATACTTGGTACAGACAACAGTAACTGACATACTTTCCCATTGTGATAATTCACGCCTATGAAAGTGTACACGAAACGAAGGTGATGGGTGGGTGATTCTGTGGATGAATGTTTGAACACGCCAACATCCTAGGCTTGTTCAGCCAGCTGCTGTAAAAGCAACGCTTTTTGTAACGTTCCAATACAGGAAGCCGTTTTGCTTCATTCCGGTCGCAAAGTGTGTGTGTGTGTGTGTGTGTGTGTGTGTGTGTGTGTGTGTGTGTGTGTGTGTGTGTGTGTGTGTGTGTGTGTGTGTGTGTGTGTGTGTGTGTGTGTGTGTGTGTGTGTGTGTGTTGTTTTGGGGGTGTCCCTTTTTTATTGAGGGGGGGGGGAGATTGTTTGGGGGGTTTGTTTTGTCTTTTGTTTCTTTTTTGTTTTTAAGAGTTTTTTGAAATGGAAACTGAAACTGCAAGATTACAGTTTATGTTTTTTGGTTTGGTGTGTGTGTGTGTGTGTGTGTGTGTGTGTGTGTGTGTGTGTGTGTGTGTGTGTGTGTGTGTGTGTGTGTGTGTGTGTGTGTGTGTGTGTGGAGGGGGAAGGGGAGTATTCTTATTGTTTTGTGTCTTTTGTTTTTGTGCTTCGTTTTGCACTGACGATTTTGAGCAACATTTCTTTCAATCGTTTAGCTTTGAATGTTAGTCACTAAGTAGCCTATCTTCAGGCTTGAACGGCGTAATGCTAGTGTTGCCTCGTAACTGATGTTAAAATCATTTAGTGAATCACATAAAGAAACTTTTTATGTACTCAAAACCCAGAGCGCTATATATATGCTTCAACGAGTCATTTTCGTGTGTGCTGAACATTGACTGCAAGTATCAAACTTCACTTGCCCACAACCGCCGCAAATGGAGCCAACTGGTGCAACGTTCGTCACTGCAGTGCCCCTACGATTCCCTGGAGGGGGTTACAGGAGCAGATGAGATTAGATGAAATCAAACTGTACAATGTTAATTTGGGACTGAACAAAAGTAATTACAGGACTGACAGAAGGAGCACAACAAGGAGGCCTTCACTGGACATCTCTGTCCAGCACAACCTACAGTTTCTAGATTTTTTTTCCCTAAATGCAGCTGCAACTGCCAAACTGTATCAATGGTAATTTTTGCTAAATGAAATTTCCCATGACTGGTAAAGCGTTTGTGTGTGCTGATGAACATTGGTTATACG
Source organism: Rapana venosa (assembly GCA_028751875.1). Lineage (NCBI taxonomy): Eukaryota > Metazoa > Mollusca > Gastropoda > Neogastropoda > Muricidae > Rapana > Rapana venosa. The sequence continues at coordinate 24,717,634 of CM054151.1, read as the reverse complement.
ACTGTAAGTATCAAACTGTTATCAACGGTAATGTTTGCTGAACGAAACTTGCCATGACTGGTAAAAAGCGCAAAAGACAAGATGGTGGAAGGAGAGGTTCATTGTTGAATTGCAGAAGCGGAACAGGATGGTAGGGTACTATGATTGTCAGGGAAGTTGTGGGCTGAGGAGACATTGATCAGTCAACGTCAAGTCATTTGTTGGATTTTTTTTTTCTCCTTACATATTGTATGGCCGCTGTCGCTGGTTTCCGAGCTTTCGTTTCTTCGTCTTGGAATGTTTGTTTTGTATGATGTACTCTCTCTGTCTCTGGATCTCTCTGTCTCTCTCTCTGTGTCTTCTGTCTCTCTGATCTCTTTTCTTGTCTCTCTGTTTCTCTCTCTCTGTCTCTCTCGTTTTTGCGTCTGTCTCTGTCTTCTCTCTCTCCTCTCTCCCCTCTCTCTCTCTCTCTCTCTCTCTCTTCTCTCTCTCTCTCTCCTCTCTCTCTCTCTCTCTCCGCCCCCCTCCCACACACACACATCTTATAAAAACACATTTGGACTGGTTCCATATGCAAGCCATCGAGTGCATGCCCGCTGTGTGTGTGTGTGTTGGGGATGGGGGGGGGGGGCGTGCCTTAATATTGTATTTTCTAGACGACTTTTTCAGCGTTGTGATACCAGGCCGAGTTCCTGTTAAAGAGAACAAATGTTTTGAGTTTTATTAATTGTACCAACACTTTCAAACAAAAACTTTTCGAAACTCTAACACTAAATACAAATGTTAAAACTGTAAGAAACGTATGTTAGGCTCTTAATAACACCCTCAATAGATTAAAAATAAAAAAATTTATAAAAACCTGTTTACATTCTCATGGAAAACGCCTTTTGAAGTTAAAAAAAGGGTGAATTAATATTAGACATCCAAATGGAGAAACAAGGTTTCATTTGCTGACGCTAAAAAAAGGGAAAAGCTTTAATTTAGTAATGTCATCTGATCAATGCAAATATGTCAGGGATGAATTAACCCTCCATAGCAGCCCTCCATCGTAATCGGTTCCCGTCTTGTGCCTCTGTGTGCCATGTACATGGGCCACTCTCCTAAGTAATCAAAGATATCTACAGGCAGATTTTTAAAAAGTTAATGAATGGCGCTGCTCTTGTGGCGACGCGCTCACGCAAGGGAGAGAAGACCGAGTCTGCTGTGACTGAAAGTGGTTTGTCATGTCATACCGTACCATGCCATAGCATATCATATATATCATACCATACCATCCCATCCCATACCTTATCTTACCATGCCACACCACACCATTCCATGCCATACCATACCATATATATCATACCATACCATCCCATCCCATATCTTATCTTACCATGCCATACCACACCATTCCATGCCATGCCATACCATATATATCATACCATACCATCCTATCCCATACCTTATCTTACCATACCATACCACAACATACAATATCTCACCATACCATACCATACCATACCATGCTGTACCATACCGTACCATACAATATCATAACATACCATAACATACCATACTATATCGCACCACATCATACTATTCCATACCCTACCCTACCCTGAGGAAGAACGTACGTCTACCCCTCTGTCTGTGTCTTTGGGTCTGCGTTGCCTGTAAACAAAGCAGGCAAGCGTGAATGTCTGTCTCTACGCCTGAGTGTGGGCAATAGGCCTGTAGGTGTTGGCCTCCTGGCAACCAGGCCACACTGACGGCATTCACAGTGATGATGCTGCTGCTGCTGCTGCTGCTGCTGCTGCTGCTGCACTGCTGCCCCCCCATCCCCTCTGCAGTTCTCTGTGTACTGCTGTGCTCAGCCCTGGAACAGCCAGGTGAAAGTGCCGCTCATCCCTTACATACCCTTGCCTCTTCCACCGCCCTGATCAGTTGAATAATTGACACCGTTACTTCATCTTTCTTCCAGCCCCCTCTGCCACCTCTCTCTCTCTCTCTCTCTCTCTCTCTCTCTCTCTCTCTCTCTCTCTCTCTCTCTCTCTCTCTCTCTCTCTCTCTCTCTCCCCCCTCTCTCTCTCTCTCTCTCTTCTCCCTCCCCCGCCCCCCCCCCCTCCCTCCGACACACACACACACACACACCCACACCCACACCCACTGCCTTGTTGCTCTCTTGAGTTTTGAGAGGCCATGTTTTGCTTAGCGACCTCCTCGTCTATGATTGGATGAGTTGGGGTGCTGATGGAGATAGTTTTTGTGTGGTGCCTTTTTGTGGAAAGATCGTATTTCTCCGTGTTGTTTACCAACCTGCAAAAATGAGAAAAGTGCTAGTATGGTTACCATCCAATTTTTTTAAAGATTCTAAACAATTAAATAGATGACTAAATAAAAGTCGTTCATGTGTGTCGTCTTTGTTCATGGCTCAGTTTTTGGACTAACAGAGACAGTCAATAATATGTATGTTGATACCAGACTTCGTATGAGACTTTGTATGTTGATGCCAGACTTCGTATTTTGTTGATACCAGACTGGGTATGTTGATGATACCAGACTTGATATGTTGATGATACCAGACTTCGTATGTTGATACCACACTTCGTATGTTGATACCACACTTCGTATGTTGATACCACACTTCGTATGTTGATGATACCAGACTTCGTATGTTGATACCAGACTTCGTATGTTGACGATACCAGACTTCGTATGTTGATACCAGACTTCGTATGTTGATGATACCAGACTTCGTATGTTGATACCAGACTTCGTATGTTGACGATACCAGACTTCGTATGTTGATACCAGACTTCGTATGTTGATACCAGACTTCGTATGTTGATACGAGACTTCGTATGTTGATGATACCAGACTTGGTATGTTGATGCCAGACTTCGTATGTTGATACCGGACTTGGTATGTTGACGATACCAGACTTCGTATGTTGATACCAGACTTGGTATGTTGATACCAGACTTCGTATGTTGATACCAGACTTCGTATGTTGATGATACCAGACTTGTATGTAAACCAGATTGTATGTTGATACCAGACTTCGTATGTTGATGATACCAGACTAGTATGTTGATGATACCAGACTTGTATGTTGATGAACTTCGTATGTTGATACCAGACTTGTATTTTGAGATACAGACTTGGTATGTTGACACCAAAATGTATGTTGCCAGACTTGCCTATGTTGATACCAGACTTCGTATGTTGATGATACCAGACTTCGTTTCACCATCCGACTTCCTTCTTTACCACGATTGATCCTCTGATACAAAAAGTGTAACAAATCTCAAATCTCCTGTAAACTGATACAAAAAGTGTAACAAATCCCAAATCTCCTCTTATCTCCTGTTAAACTTGGGGTCATAATAACACTATCCGACCCGGTCCGTGCCACTAAATCCTCCGGTCGGCCCAGCGTGAACTGAATCTGACGATGTAAAATGGCGTCACAGCGAAGCAGTCGCGCCGATGCGGAAGCAGACGACAGCAAGGGGAAGGCAGGGACTGTGGAGACGGTGAGGGCACCAGATCCAAGCTGCCCGTGGCTGCCCCGAGCACCAGGGCCTCCAGAGCTGCCCTGTCCAGGAAGGGGAAGTCCCCCCGCAGCGTGAGTGTGGCGACCCAGCCGTCCAGAACTTTCACCAAAGAGGAGCAGAGAGCTGTTGTTGCTAAAGTAAGAGAGAGATAGAGGAGAGGGAGAGAGAGAGAGGGAGAGAGGGAGAGGGGGAGAGATGGGAGAGAGAGGGGGGAGAGGGGGGAGAGAGAGAGGGGGAGGGAGAGAGAGTGAGTGTGTGTGTGTGCGTGTGTGCGTTTCTTCTTTAATTTTAACGTCTTTTAACATTAGTATGTGGGGGTGGATGTGTGTGTGTGTGTGTGTGTGTGTGGTGTGTGTGTGTGTGTGTGTTGTGTGATGTGTGTGTAAAGACAGAGCAGAGTGTGTGTAGTAAGGAGAGAAGAGATAGAGAGAGAGAGGTGTGTGTGTGTGTGTGTGTGTGTGTGTGTGTGTGTGTGTGTGTGTTGTGTGTGTGTGTGTGTGTGTGTGTGTGTGGTGTGTGGTGGTAAGAGACAGAGACAGAGAGTGTGTGTAGTAAGAGAGAGACAGAGAGAGAGAGTGAGTGTGTGGTGTGTGTGTGTTGAGGGGATGTGTGTAGTAAGGAGAGAGAGAGGTGAGTGTGTGTGTGTGTGTGTGTGTTGTGTGTGTAGTAAGAGACAGAGAGAGTGTGTGTATAAGAGAGAGAGAGTGTGTGTGTGTTTGTGGGGTTGTTTGTGTTGTGTGTGTGTGTGGTAAGAGACAGAGATGTGTGTAGTAAGAGAGAGAAGAGAGAGAGGAGAGAGAGAGTGTGTGTGTGTGTGTGTGTGTGTGTGTGTGTGTGTGTGGGGTGTGTGTATGTGTGTGTGTGTGTGTGTGTGTGTGGTGTGTGTGTGTTGTGTGTGTGTGTGTGTGTGTGTGTGGTAAGAGACAGAGAGGGGTGTGTTAGTAAGAGAGAGACACAGAGAGAGAGTGAGTGTTGTGTGTGTGTGAGTGTGTGTAGTAAGAGACAGAGAGTGTGTGTAGTAAGAGAGAGAAGAGAGTGAGTGTGTGGGGTGTGTGTGGTGTTGTGTGTGTGTGTGTGTGTGTGTGTGTGGGTGTTGTGTGTGTGTGTTTGTGTGTGTGTGTGTGGTGTGTGTGAAAAGAGAGTGTTGGTAAGAGAGGAGAGGTGTGGGTGTTGTGTGTTTGTTGTGTGTTTGTGTGTGTGTGTGTGTGGTAAGAGACAGAGAGTGTGTGTAGTAAGAGAGAGACAGAGAGAGAGAGAGTGAGGTTGTGTGGTTTGTGTGTTGTGTGTGTGTGTGTGTGTGTGTTGTGTGTGGGGTAAGACAGAGACAGAGAGTGTGTGTAAGATGAGAGAGAGGAAGAGAGAGAGAGTGTGTGTGTGTGGTGTGTGTGGTAAGAGCCCAGAGACAGAGAGTGTGTGTAGTAAGAGAGAGACAGAGAGAGTGAGAGAGTGTGTGTGTGTGTGTGTGTGTGTGTGTAGTAAGTGACAGAGACAGAGAATGTGTGTGTGTAGTATGAGAAAGACAGAGAGAGAGAGAGTGAGAGAGAGAGAGTGTGTGTGTGTGTAGTAAGAGACAGAGAGGGGAGTGAGTGTGTGTAGTAAGAGAGAGACACAGAAGAGAGAGAGAGAGATGAGTGAGTGATTGTGTTGTGTGTGTGTGTGTGTGTGTGTGTTGGGGTTGTGTGTGTGTGTGTGTGTGTGTGTGTGTGTGTGTGTGTGTGTGTGTGTGATATCCATATTTTGTCGACTGTCTGAAGGAGAAATAAATTTGCTGCATTATTGAGAGAGAATTAAAGAAGAAATTCCAGATTATTTAATGTCATCATCAAGACAATAAACCTATTTCTATCGGTAGCTGTAGTTTCATTTTGTTACATGAAAGGGTGTAATGATCATTTTGTTAGATGAAAGGTTGTAATGATCACTTTGTTAGATGAAAGTTTGTAATGATCATTTCGTTAGATGAAAGGTTTTAATGATTTATTTTTATTCTTTTATATCGATGATAATGGAATACGCACTTATGTACTTTTTTACAATCAGTCCCCGTGTGTATGCGGTTTTGTAAATTCTGTCATCTGTTCCCACCGGCACACAATAGCCTACTCTTACGAAAAGCGGAAGAGGATTTAACGTGTGCGCAAGTTATTCTGCGTGCGTTTGCACACGGGGCCTTGGTTTATTGTCTCATCCAAGGACTTTTGGGGAGAATGGAGTCTGCACTGATGTTAACTCCAGGGGAAAATATCCCCTTCAACGAGAATCGAATCCAGGTCGTGAGATTGGGAGCCCAATGTTCTGACCACTAGGCTATCCCGTCCCGTAATGATCATTTTGTTTGATGAAAGAAGGTAATGACCATTTTCCCCAATTTATGAACGTGTGCTTATCTGCCTTTGATCTGTCTGCTGGGAATAATCTCCCCTTATCCCTCCCAAAAAGCCAACTCCACAAATTCAAATCAAATATCAAGACTCGCTTTTGTTGCATGGCGTATCATCTCACTCACTAGTCTCGTCACCTTCTTCAGTTTTGTTTTGTTTCCGATTGTTGATAAGTATTAACAATTATAGCGTGTGTTTTTTTCATATATATTATCTTAAGTACCTTATCGTAATGCATGTTAACAATTTGTGTGGGGTTTTTTTACTATTTCATCATCATTATTATTATTATTGTCATCATTATTATTATTATTATTATTGTTGTTGTCTTTTTTTTATTACATCAACTTCCTATTCTATTCTCCATTCTATGTCAGTCACGGACTCACACCGAAATGAGTTTATAGCAGCAACACGTCATCACAAAATCATAGATAGATAGATAGATAGATTAATCAACGTAGCTTATAGCCTATTATACCGAGAGGTTAGATTCACCGCATACTTTTTCCTTTCTTCCATCAAAGAGTTTTCTGCATGACGCACTGTGTGTTATGACGTTTGCATGCATTGACGTCACTTTCACTGCAGCGTCAGCGACGCCAGCGCGCGAAGCGGAATTTTATATATACAGTGCGAGGAGCTACCTGGATGCCCATGCACCAAAGACGAAGAATACAGAGAAGCAAAGGATTTAAGGTACCTACCGCTGTCAGTGTTTTCAGCACCTGTTTATTGTTGCATTTTATTTTTAGAAAGCCTACACCTGCTGCTGTTGTCAAAAGTTCTTTCAATTCACCCAGAAAGTATATGTTTTGTCACCACTACGAGCACCAGCTGTTTTGTTGAATTTTATCAGTTGATATCTACCTATACCTGGCACGACTGTTTAGTACTTGTTCATTTCTTTATTTGCTAATTCGTCTACTTGTCACTGTTATTACTGCACGATCGTTTGTTTTATTCCACTTTTTTTTTTAAATGCGCACATCAACATTCAAAGCATCAGCTGTTTATCTTAGTTTTATCTGTACAGAAATGGTTGTCACCGTTTCTATGTGTGTGTGTGTGTATGTGATAAAGAATTAGCTGTCACATAATTGTGTCTAAGCCAGCATCGAGCGTGGTTACCAAGTGGATGGGTAACCGTTTGTCCGCCTTGGCTTCAGTACAGTCCCCCAGTTCACCCAGCTGCCTCTTTAGGGTCAGGGAAGGTAAAGCAGTGCAGGAGAGGAGATGGGCGTCGTCCTCAATATGCTGGCCCCTAGAGAAGTGAGGTCTCTGACGCCTTGCTCCCCAACATAGATTATTGGACACCTTTGCCTTTTACCTTTATTTCTACACCTATTGTATTTTCCGTCATCAAGAAAGGTGATCGGCCACCCATTCGTTTTTCGGTTTTATTTTCTCAATAAAGGCACACCTGCAATAATTACTTGCTTATTATATTTCATCTATAAAGGGATAACCTTTCACTGTTACCAACACATGTTGTTATTTCACTTCTTTTTTCAAGAAATGCATACTTTTCTTCTTTTTTTATTGGCACGTGTCGTATAGTCCGTAAATAAAGGCAGACCTGACACTGTTATTAACGCACGTTATTTTCTAATTTTCATCAATAAAAAATCCACGCGTCTCTGTGGTCAACATTTATCATTTCTCTCTTTTCCTCACACCTGCCATTGTCATGACCACTTTTATTTGTTTTTTGGTTTTTTTGTTGTTTTTCTTTTCTTTTGGTTTGGTTTGGGTTTGTTTTTTGTTGTTGGTTTTGTGGTTGTTGTGGGTTGTTTGGCTTCTTTGGGGGGGGGGGGGGGGTGTTGTCATCAATAAGGACAGGGCAGTAAAGTTCCTGTCACACTATCAACGTATGTTTTGTTTGCTTCATCAGAACAGACATCCCAGGCCTCATCAGCAATGCTTCTTGCTTGTTTGCTTTCTTCAATAAAGGTACAAATGTTAATGTTTTCAACTTCTCCATTAATTATCCCTTTCTGGGTACAAGCAGTACCCGGAGAAGGGATGTTGGAGAGGGTGTGGGGGTGGGGGAGTCTACCTCCACATTCTGTGTCCAATTACCATAGTGGATAGGTATATGTTCAATGGTCCTGAGCTCAGGCGAAGTGTGACGTCACTGGCAACATTTTTACTTTTTAAGGGACAATGTAGACATTTTTCCTTTTCCCTGAAACAGCATAATACATGCACTGTGCTTTTGCAATGGCTAGCTTGCTAGCTTGTATAGTGGACAAATGGGGGGTGGGGTAGGAATTGGTGAAAAATGTGGATATTTTCGGTGACGCCACAACTATCAGACTTCAGAAGGATGGAACATACGGTGAGCAGGGGACAGTGGCTTTGTGTTCTGTCTGTTCTTGTCCCAGGTATTTATTATATACACGTGTGTGTGTGTGTGTGTGTGTGTGTGTGTGTGTGTGTGTGTGTGTGTGTGTGTGTGTGTGTTATCACCATAGCCTGGTATTGCTCCCCTCAGTGAATACAATGGCGAAGTACATGTTATTCATTTGCTGTGATCTTTTGGACGTTTCTTGATATTTGTTTTTCTTGAATGGAGAGGATCGACAAAAAGCGACGTTATAGTAAAATCCTTGACTGTACAGCCAGCTCACCTGTCGGCGGGGTGTTAAGCAAACCTGAGCTTATTCTGCTTTGATATATGGAAGTAGAATCTCTCTCTGCAGTCCTTTTGGAGTGGTTTGTATTTAAGGCTTTCTTTTTTCCCTTAGAGTCTCTGGCTAGAGGTAGAGTTTTTCCCTAAGTGTTTCCTTTACCAGGAGTGGATTTTTCGCCAAGTAGTTTTCTTTGCCAGAGTGAATTTTCCCCCAAGTATTTTCCTTTGCCAGGAGTAGAGTTCTTTTCCAGTAGTCTCTATGGCGGGAATGGAGTTATCTTTTCCAAAGAAAATTTGGGGGGGCTGAAAATACAGTTGTTCTTTTCCAAAGATAATCTTGGCCGTGGTTTCCTTTGCCAGGTGTGTAGTTCTTTTCCAATGGTCTCTATATATCAAGAATGGGGTCATTTTTTTCCTAAAAAAATGTTCTTGGACATTGGTTCTTTTCCTAAGATAGTCTTCGTGCCTCAGGAGTGATGGTTCTCCCCTATCTCACAGGTCTGTCCTTAGTTTTCTTTTGCCCTAGTTGAGTGCTCAGAGCATTTGCTCTCCCCAAGCTGAGATTAAACATGACGGGATGACCGTTTGTGCACCTTGGCTTTAATACAGTCCCCCAGTTCTCCCAGCTGTAAATGGGTACCTGCCCTCTTTAGGGACAGGGAAGGTAAAGTAGCGAGGGAGAGGAGATGGGCGCCGTCCTCAAATGCTGGCCCCCAAGGGGCTGGTCTCTAGAAAAGCCGAGGTCCCTGACACCCCGCTCCTCCTCCAACGACCGCATAGGTTATGGGAACACCTTTACCTTTTCTTCTGGGGGCTTAGCTGTTATCTCTGCCTCCCCCACCCCCACCCCCCATCCCCCAACCCCCTTCCAGCATCTCAACTAGCGGATTCGCTATCGGCAGAAAGAGCACTGATGATGAAAGCCATCATGGGACTCTAGAGACATATTCTAGGTCTGGAGCTGCCATACAGCGTGTCCATTGGGTCCATGGTATGTAACAGCAGTAGGTTTGTTTGTTTTTTTGGGGGGTTTCCGCCATGACTGCTAATTACTGGCTAGCTCACTATTGGTTTATGGCCCCCATATCTGAGGTCACTGCCTCATATAATCATCACACCGGGGTACTCTCTCTGTCCTTTAGAGAGAGGGACGGGATAGGCTGGTGGTTAGAGCGTTTGCGCTCGCGACCTGACTGCTCGGGTTTGAGCCCAGGCTGGAGCCACCATTACCACCGATACGCCCGTTCAAGGGCATTTTCCCCCAGGAGTTATCATCAGTGCCGACCCCCACTCCCCTGAAAGTCCTTGGGGTGAGACTATAAACCAAAGTCCCGCGTGCAAACCCACGCAGAACATCTTGTGCATGCGTTAAAACCCGTTCTGCTTTTGCGGAAGAGTAGGACATCGCGTGCCGATAAAACAGGATGATAAAGTTGACAAAACTGCATGCACACGGGGACTGGATGTAAAAGAAAAAACCACATTATCATACGCTTATTCCATTATCCTTGGTTATAAAAGAATTTAAATCAATAAAATAAGGTATTCGTTCGCCCCGTACCTGAAGTGCACTGAAGTGAAAGTCCAGACGAGGTTATGGACATGGGGATGCGCTCTCTCTATCACATATACATTCTTTTTGAGAAACAAATGTCCCATCTTTTAGACATATGATGGGGCCGGTGATGAAGCCATACAAGCTGGGAAATATCAAGAGCAAAGCTGTCATTTCTCTTCGTGGTCACCGTGGCTTAACTAAATTGACTACCCATTGACTGACTACCCACGCTCTCCACTCCTTTAGTTCATTCTTGACACCACGCTTTCTCAGAGCAGATCATCATAATACCAAGGCGGTCGGCATGTAAAAAGGGGCAGATGAAAATCATTCTGATTGTGAAGAACATTTCAGCAGTGTCAAGTCATGTTTGGAACATTTTAAAGTTACCTTCCAGATTACACTCTCTCTCTCTCTCTCTCTCTCTCTCTCTCTCTCTCTCTCTCCTCTCTCTCTCTCTCTCTCTCTCTCTCTCTCTCTCTCTCTCTCTCTCTCTCTCTCCCACACACACACACACACACACCACACACACATACGCATACACACAGCGCGCGCGGCTATCATCTCATCATGGTGCTTGCCCAGAATGTAGGCAAGGCTATACAATTAATTATTACGAAGCTAGGTCGGACCATTAGACGTTGTGAGCCTTGCTGGCCCTTATTATGAACATGTCAAGCGCCTGTGCCTGGGCTTCTTTGAGTCCATGACAGGTGACTGCAGTGTGACTAAAAGGCGCCGCATGAAAGAAGAATGCAAAATTGATAGAACACACACACACACACAAAACGCAGAGCTACGAAAACAATTATAATGCACTGACTCTCTCTGTTTCTCTGGCTCTCCCTGTCTCTATTTATCTGTCTGTCTATCTCTGTCTGCCTGTCTGTCTCTCTCTCTGTCTCTATGTGTCTGTGTGTGTCTGTGTGTTCCAAGACGAATTTTTTTGTAATTTTTTCTCGTTTAAGTCTCCACTACAAAACCCAATCTGTCTCTGACAGTCTGTCTGTCTGCTTCTCTCTCTCTCTCTCTCTCTCTCTCTCTCTCTCTCTCTCTCTCTCTCTCTCTCTCTCTCTCTCCTCTCCCTTTATGCAGGTCGACATTTTTACTCCGTTACTTGTTTATCAAAGTAATTTTGTTGTCAGTAGATCCTAAACCTATAAGGGCGATTGATTTGTTAAGAAAAAGAAAAACTACTCTGTGGGTATGAACAGACTCAGTGTAGGCTTAAAAATTAATACCCTCAGAATGCACCACTATCACCAAATGTGTACTTGTGCGTGCACGCGCGCTTGCTTTTGTGTGTGCGTGTGTGTGTTCTAAGTCCTGTCCTATTGTCACTTTCCCCATTAGTGTGCTGTTCTCTGATGTACGACACATAATAGCGTTCTCTGCCTCACTGCAGCAAAACACTTTGCTGCTTGTATTCTTTTGACTATTTCATGCTCAGGGACTGTTTTATTCATGCAGGAGCTCCCAAAAGCTATGTTTGTTCATTTGTTTGTTCCATAGGCTTACTTGCCTTTTATGAATGAAACATCTATTTGTGAAAAAGTTCTTTCGTGTCCTCGTCTCCATGGTAAGAAAATAATACACAATCTGCAAGTGGGGGGAGGGGGGGAGTAGTATCTGTGTGGGAGGGGGGGATGCTTGTGTGTATATGTGTGTGTCAAATTTTTATTTCCAAGTGATACATTGAATAAGCAATACATTTTTGCTTTTTTCATGCGTGAGTCTGTGTCTTTGTGTCTGTTTGTCTGTCTGTTTGTGTCTGTTTGTCTGTCTGACTGACTGATTCTCTATAAAATCTGTCTGCCTGTATATGCACCTGCATTGCAAACTGAAGGTGATTTGATATCATCACTTGTTCTGGTTTTGGGCCTGATTGCTACATTCCATCGCTGAAAACAAGAGTTAGAATAAAAACCCTGCTTGTGACACAAACTTTCCATAAATCGTATCATCACTTCTGTTTTGCTGAAATTGATAAACTGACAAAAGGGGACAAGCGCACTTTTTAAAAAACACAACTTCGGCCATGTCGCTCTTAAGTCGGAGTGTGGCTACCTATGTGGTGACATACCTAAATACAGCCATACACGTAAACTTATCCAGTGTTCTTCCTACGTCACAGTGATTCTCAGGTGGGATGAGGGAGTCGAAAGTACATAAGTGACCCCCAGAGACATGATGAGAGTTTGTCATGGCTGAAGACAATGTTAACGTAAAATTTTGCAACGTAACAAAGTGTCAATGTAGGCTTCGATTCCTAGCTTACCTCTATAATTACAAAACTGTTGGCATGGGCCTTAATGAAACAGTGAAGCGTTTGTTTGCTGTGTGATAGTTATTGATAGTAAAGCTGACAATGATGATGATGATGCTGAGTATGTTTAATGAGGATTGAGACTGTAAGGTAGGGTTATACTTTGAGCAGCTCCCTTTCACGTACATTTTAAGTCACAGCTCGAGTTCTGAGGACACATGCAGATTTGGTGATTGAGCAAGCTCGAAGTCACATAAACTACGCTCTGATGTGGCTATTCAAAAGTCCTTCTGCCTCACTCTCTCCTCTAACTTCCGTCCATTACCTCCTCTTCTTCTGACATCTGCTCATTCTCTCACTCTCACCTCCTCTTTCTCTCTCTCTCTCTCTCTCTCTCTCTCTCTCTCTCTCTCTCTCTCTCTCTCTCTCTCCTCTCTCTCACCACACACACACACACACACACACATACAAACAAACACCACCACCAGCCTGAAATCCACGATGCTAATCTCTGTTCTATGGCAATCAGTTTTTGTTTGGGGTTGTGTGGTCGTTGTTCAGTTGATTTGTAGACTGGTTAGTCGATGTTTGCTTTGTTTTATTTTAGTCTGGGGTTTTCTGTGGGTTGGATATTTTTTCATTGGGGGGGGTGGGTTTGTTTGTTTGTTTTTTTGGGGGGTAGGAGAGGATGGGGTGATGATTGGGAGCTGTGCTGTTTTTAAATCAAATTTCCTGCAAATTGTTGGCCTGCCACGCTATTATCTGGTTATGAAAGGGGAGAGGGCTGCAGAGAGTTATAGGACAAATAATATGTATTGCAAAATTAATTGTCGTCACAGCGTTCACGCAGTAATACATGCATAAGAATGAGTGCCAGCCTTTTTGAAACAGCCAAAGATGGCTAAAACCATTATTGCTATTGGATCTCTCAGCGATTGGCACCACTCTTTGTAAACACGGCAACCTTTTGTCTGCTATGGTTCTCGCATGACCAATCAGAAAAGCCGCACGTCATGAGTTCGGGTGGGAATGGTTGTTACGTCAATGAAAGGCGAGCAGACGACACTGCCTGCGACAGGAACAATAGGAAGGGCGTGTCTTCGGGTGTGCTGTTTTGGCGAGCGGTTGTCATGGCCACAGAGGAAGCATTGACCATCACATCTGATAGCAGCCTAGGTGCGAATCTTAGTTCTGTTTGTCTTTGAATTCTGTGATAGTTTTCAGCCTGCTGAGTTAGTCAACCGAAACTTTGCTAAACGTCCAAGGGCATTAACTCTACAGTTGGCAGTCATGCTAGTAAAGTGAGAAGGGTGTGGTTATTGTAAGAAACCAAGTGAACATCCAAAGATGTTCAAAGCCAGGGCTCCGGACAGTCCGGATCTTCGTGACAGTACAGACCTGTCTTGGGTGAGTGAGAAATTTGATATGAGAGATTAATTTCAATAAAGCGACACACGACTTAATCGGTATTGTTGCATACTCTCTCCCTGTCCTCTTCTTTCCTTAGGCATTGTGTTTTGTTCCTTTGATCTGAAATCTTCCCCCCCCCCCCCCCCCCCCCCCCCCCCCCCCCCCCCCCCCCCCCCCCCCCCTTCACTAAATCTTATTCAAAATCCATCATATGTGAATGGAAAAACTGTTTGGTTGGTGTGTTTTTTTAAAGTAAAAACAGTATACAGGATAAACCTGTTTCTTAAGTGTGACTTGCTTGGAGAGATTGTAGGATGATCGTTGTGTTTATGTTTAACACATATTTTGAAAATATTCTGAGTACTTGCCTAACGAAGTGACAAGTGATTGAAAATGTTTCAATGCTTTGTTTGTTTGCTTAAATGTTGTCACTTCGTGGTATCCAATTTTGTCATACTGGATGATGTTTTACCAGAGAGCGGGATAACGGTTACCTCTCATTACTTAAAGAACAGAATGTCAATCAAAGATTATTGTGCGTGTTGTACAAAGCCTTCCATAAGTTATATGCTGCCAGAAAATGTATGGTAAGCCCATGAATGGTGCTTGTATTGTATTCAATAGGTGTATATTACGTTCAGTGGTTTATTTTTCTTCGTTTCCTGGCTGTGGTTTTACGGGTTTTGTTGTTTGTTTGTTTGTTTTGTTTGTTTTTGTTTAATATTCATTCACTACTTGGTGATAAGGATTCACCCGCATTCAAACCAGCATCTCTCTCTCTCTCTCTCTCTCTCTCTCTCTCTCTCTCTCTCTCTCTCTCTCTCTATATGTATGAATATTTATATACTCAAAACTAGCTACAGTAGAGGTCTTACTGGGGAAGAATATATAACCTCAGTAACTGATGTTATGAACTGCTGAGAGTCATATAAAACTTCTTGAACAGTGGAATATTTTTAATGTATATCTTTCCCCCTCCTTTTAAACAGGTCAATAAGGATTGGGCAATCAAACAATAAATGGCGGATTGAAAGGGATTGAGAACAGCAACATGTCACATTTTAAAAATATTTGGTATTCTATGCATTTAGACTCAGTTTATATATTAAAATTTCTAGTTTCCGTAAGCAGAAGTTTTTTCAAAGTGTGTTTTCTTCATTTTGGAGTGTATACAATTAATCAAGTTAGCATTAATTTCATGCGACGACAATGCGAGATTGGAATCAAACGTTTCAATGCTGCAGTCAGAGGCAACTTG
>CM054151.1:24687608-24697608 GCA_028751875.1 Rapana venosa | reverse complement strand
ATATATATATATATATATTCTCTTTTAGCTTGTTCGATGGTGGGAGGACATTATAAAGCCACAATATCCCTTTTCAATTTTTTATGTAACCAAGAAAATGTTCACAAACACAACTTTCTACCCATTCAAGCATAAACATGAATAATAAATGATTTTTAAAAAATAACAAAAAGGGGCTATGGCCCCATAGAAAGCTAACTGGGAAAGACATGAAGTACAGCTATTACTTGAAGCAACTTGGCGGTGAAGCATGGAATCGATTTCAGCACTTGCTTGTTGTCTTTGTGAAAAATGGATGCTGGCTCTCGCCTCATGCAAGTTTCATGTCTGGCCCGACCCGTTCAACTTTGGCCAAAGAGAACGAGAGAGACAGAGAGGTGTGAGAGGATGTTTGATTGTGCTGGGTTTTTGGTTGTTTTTTTAGAGGTATTGAGGAGTGTCCACTCACAAAGTAATATGGTTTTGTTTGTTTATGTGTTTATCTGTCTGTCTATTTGACTGTTTCCGATTTTTCGTTTATCTGTCTTTTTGTCTACCTGTGCGCTTATCCACCCACGACCCACTTCATTTCTCTGCCTCATTTCTCTCTCTGTCTGTTTATTTTTATTTATTTGTTTGTTTCTTTATTTTTTTATTTCAAGTATAATGGAATAAGCACTCGTGTCTGTCTGTCTGTCTCTCTCTCTCTCTCTCTCTCTCTCTCTCTCTCTCTCTCTCTCTCTCTCTCTCTCCTCTCCCTCTCTCTCTCTCTCTCTCTCTCTCTCTCCCTCTCTCTCTCTCTCTAATATATAGCATAAAGATCATTTATTCCTTCAATCTCTGTCTCTCTCTCCCTCCCTCTCTCTCTCCCTCTCTCTCTCTCTCTCTCTCTCTCTCTCTCTCTCTCTCTCTCTCTCTTCTCTCTCTCTCTCTCTCTTTCCCAGCCTGCCTGTCTATCTGTCTGCATGTCAGTATGTCTGTGCATCTGTTTGTCGACGATCTATCTACCTGTCGAGTGGTCATTTAACAAAGTTTCCATTTCCATGACAACACTTCGAAAACAAGTAAACAAAGAATTCTTTCAGATAAAACAAAGTATTACTCTTCTCAAGTTCTTGATGCCACGTCAATGAAATCTCTCTTTTCCCTCACATCTACTCTTCTTGGATCTGTGAAGGCAAGCCCTCTGCCTTCTATCCACAACCACTCTGAACTTCCTTCTATATTTTCTGCATTCTTTTCTGAAAAAATCCATAACATTCGCTCCAAACGGGATCAGACTCCTTTCCAGACTGTACTTCCTAATCCCCAATTCTCTGGCACTCCTCTCCTTGTCTTTCATCCGACAAGTGAGAAATAGATCATGACAATTCTGAAAGAAATGACTATAAAATAATGTGATCTTGATCCCATACCTGCTTCTCTTGTCACACAGTGCCTACCACAACCTATACCACTATCACGAAAATAGTTAACTCATCTCTTGTTTCAGGAAATGTTCCATCAGCTCTCAAAACTGCTATAGTCACACCTCTACTCAAAAATCATGACCTTGACCCTAACATTCTGAAGAGTTATAGACCTGTTTCCAATCTACCTTTTATTTCTAAAGTCCTTGAAAAAGTAGTTCTCAAACAGCTCAACAACCACCTTCTCTCCAACAATCTTCTTCCTGAGTTTCAGTCTGCTTATCGCGTCAACCACAGCACTGAAACCACCCTAGTACACACTTTAAACACGCTTCTACTAGCTTCTGACTCAGGGAAAATCTCCCTTCTCACTCTACTCGACTTATCGGCAGCCTTCGACAATATAGACCACTCAATTCTTCTCTCCCTCTTCTCTTCACTCTTTACACTGCCCCACTGTCACATAATTATAATAAACCGTCATCAAATCAACCATCATTTTTTACTCAGATGACTCTCAGATTCAAAGCAGTGTTACTCCTGAAAATCTGCCTTCTCTCCTGACAAATATGGCCCACTGCTTTGAAGATATTCCAAATTGGATGACACAGAACATATTACAGCTAAATGCAAGTAAAACCGAAGCCATGCTCGTAGGGACCAAACACAAACTCTCTTCCATTACAACAGCTTCAATAGAACTCGGCAATACATCAGTCCCTCTATCCACTGCTGTGAAGTATCTAGGTGTTGTTATCGACAACACACTCTCTATGCAAAAATTCATCACCCAGACCTGTCAGTCCTGCTACTATCAATTACGGCGTAGTGCAATTCGAAAGTACCTGTCCACTGATGCAACAGCCAAACTTGTCACATCTCTCATTCTTTCACGTCTGGACTATTGCAATTCTCTTCTGGCTGGTCTGCCAGCATCATCAATCCACTCCCTCCAACGTACACAAAACTCCGCAGCTCGACTAGTTCTCAGAAAGAACAAATCTGAGCACATTACCCCTCTCTTGCGATCTCTCCACTGGCTGCCTGTGCCACAGAGAGTAAATTATAAGATCAGTACCCTCTGTTACAAATGTCTGCACAAAGCAGCACCTTCCTACCTCTGTGAATGTCTTCACCTGTACACTCCTTGTTCCCTCCGCTCTGCTGCAGATACCTTTTGCCTACGAATACCTAGATTCAACCAATCCACCGTTGGCCGCCGCTCTTTCTCTATTTCGGGTCCATCGACCTGGAATGAGCTCCCTCTCTCTCTTCGCCAGAAACCTAGTTATGACACTTTTAAATCCAGCCTCAAGACATATCTATTTCAAACCTAAGATTTTTCCCCTCCTGTTTCATATCAGAACTATCCCACCTTCACTAACCCATGTCCTATCACCCTGCTAAAGTATATGACCTGTGTGTGCGTATGTGTGCTTTTGAAAAACATTTGACTATTGAAATTTTATTTCATAGATTTAGTCTGCAGCGTACCATGTTTGTAATATCTGTTTGTTTAAACTATTGATTGTTTGTCATTGGTTGCATGACTGTAGGATTAGGTTGAATGCATGCGCTTTGATTTGTCTTTGCAAGATATAGCGCTATATAAGTTCCATTTACTATTAGTAGTAGTATTATAACACTACAATTTGTCCCACAAATACCCAGCTGCTTTCCAAACAACCGGGCCATTTAACCAGTACAACCGTTTTATTGCCAACACGTCATAATTGATTGGAACCCCCGCAGTGTTTTAGAATTTTGTTGATTTGGGGGGGGGGGGGGGGGGGGGTTCGTTTTTCAAGTAGTTCCTCAAACAAACTACTTGCTCACGGCTTTTGGGTTGTTTTTGGGGGGAGTTGGGTGGTTTTTTAGGGAATTGGGATTGTAGCCTCAGGCTTTGGTTACTAGACAAATAAAGTTTTGTTGATTTGTTAGCAGTGTGACAATCCACACAACACATTTGGTGATGTTAATGAGGTGCTGATGAGCTTTTAACCGTTTTTCTGTGTGAGTGTGTGTGAATGTGTGCGTGCGTGTGTGTGTGTGTGTGTGTGTGTAGTCCTTAGTTTAACGGTCTAACACTTCAAAGCAATATTATACGAAAAACTCAGAGAGAGAGAGAGAGAGAGAGAGAGAGAGAAGAGAGAGAGAGAGAGAGGGGAGAGAGTGAGAGAGAGAGAGAGAGAGAGAGAGTGTGTGTGTGTGTGTGTGTGTGTGTGTGTGTGTGTGTGTGTGTGTGTGTTGTGTGTGTGTGTGTGTGTAGTCCTTAGTTTAACGGTCTAACACTTCAAAGCAATATTATACGAGAAAATCAGAGAGAGAGAGAGAGAGTGTGTGTGTGTGTGTGTGTGTGTGTGTGTGTGTGTGTGTAGTCCTTAGTTTAACGGTCTAACACTTCAAAGCAATATTATACGAGAAAATCAGAGAGAGAGTGAGAGAGAGAGAGTGTGTGTGTGTGTTTGTAAGTATTTGCGTGTCTTTCTGCTTACAAAATTGCCTCTGGGCCAGTCTGCTTGAATGGACCCCGGTATACAGTTCAAGAATTGCAATTCAAAAGTAGCAGGGTGTGCCGTGTCCGTCCCGATTTACATAATTTTAGGGTCTATGTTTAGATTCCAAACCCGTAATGCTCTTTACAGTCTATCAGTCAATACGCTCGATGGGAGATGATTGCTGAAATTAGACATGTTGTTCGTGTATTGTCTCTGAGAGATACGTATTGGGGTCACCCCACTTTCTGCTGGGTGCGTTCTTCTTATTGTAGGGTTGTTGGGGTTTTTTTTCTAAATGTATGGGTGCATTGAGTGCGCACGAATTGAGGAAACGAATTGAGGAGGAAGAGGTATACGAATGTGTGTGTGCGTTGCGTGCATGCACGCGTGCGCGTGTATGTGCATGCTTGCAATGCATGCATATATATATAGATATAGATATATATGTGTGTGTGTGTGTATAGTGTGTGTGTGTGTGTGTATATGTGTGTGGACAAATATATCCATCTCAAAGAGTCGTTGAGAAGTTAGGGTGTTTTTGCAATGACTGTTGACCTTGTACGGTGACACTGACCTCCCGATAAGGTGACCTTGATTTCTGCCTCAGGCACCTGGGCGCCTTGAAGTGGTCATTCTTTGGACCATGACCATATAAGGTGACACTGACATTTCAGCTCGACATGTGAATTATCATGATCTTTAACACTGCTGATGGAGAACTGGTTAAGGATATATATATATATATATATATATATATATATATATATATATATATATATATATATATATATATATATATATATATATAACAATCTTTAGGACATTTTAAACAAACATCAAATCTTGCCATAAGTGATGTGTGCAAAGGCTTTTTAGCCCCTATCAAATTAAACGCTATAACTTGTCATTAAGTGATGAATGTAGAAATACTTTAGATATCTGTAAACAAATAACATATCCAAAAATAACTCTTGACTAGAAAACCTCCATAACTACCAATTCATTCTATTTTGTACAGGTGGCCAGAAGTCGAATCGTGTATGATGACTCGGTAAATAAATACAATATCTAAAGATAAAGGACGGGGTAGCTCAGTGGTCGGAGTACTAGCTTTCCCCCAGCTAAGGTTAAGCAGCATCGCATGGTAACCACTTGGATGGGTGACCGTTTGCTCGCCTTGGCTTCAGTACAGTCCCCCCAGTTCACCCAGCTGTAAATGGGTACCTGCCTCTTTAGGGTCAGGGAAGGTAAAGCAGCGAGGGAGAGGAGATGGGCACACCGCCCTCAATATGCTGGCCCCTGAAGAAGTTGAGGTCTCTGACGCCTCACTCCCTTACGACCACATAGGTTGTGGGACACCTTTTTTTTTTTTTAAAGATGACTCTGACAAAAATAATTCTCAACTAACTATCCATTCATTCTATATTGTACAGGTGGCCAGAGGTCGAGTAGTCCACGATGACTTTGAGCAGTTCTCATCGGCCTCAGAGGAGGAAGAGGAGGAGGATGTGATTCGTTATGGCCCTGCCGCCTACGATGACCTGACACGCTACGAACTGGGCCGCGCTGCTTACAAACCGCTGTCCCCTGACCCAAACACCGACTCCCAGGAGCCCAGCACTAGAAAAGCCCGGTAAGTAACACGAACAGTTTGACAAGTTTTCCACAAGATACCGTCGACGGGATAGCCTAGTAGTTAGAACATTGCGCTCGCAATCTGACGACCCAGGCTCGAATCCCGTTCAAGGAGACTTTTCCCCTGGAGTTAACATCAGTGTAAATTCCACTCTCCCCAAAAGTTCTTGGGATGAGACTATAAACCGAGGCCCCGTGTGCGAACGCACGCAGAACATCTTGCGCACACGTTAGATCCTGTTCTGCTTTTCGAAAGAGCAGGCCATTGTGTTCCGGTGGGAACGGATAACAAACTTACAAAACCGGATACACACGAGGACTGGATATTTAAAAAAATTAAATACAATAAAGGCACATTAGTGTTTATTCCATTATCCTTGATAAAAAGAACAAAATGTCTTTCCGATTTTTCTATTCTTCCAGTTGTATCGTAATATCAGTCAACAGCTTGGTTTAGATAAGGGTTTTGTTCATTCATTTTAGCGAGGAATTGCTCTAACCACCAGTATAAAAAGTATGTTCTTTCGAGCCAGAAGGCCCATAGAGCCGGAGCATATCCCGGTTTCTGTAGCGTTAAGCGTACTGATGGTTTTTCACCACCCCTGTGACAGGACGCTAGTCTGTCGCCAGATACTTCCCCAGCAGAGCTGGTACCCACTTGTACACCTGGGTGGAGTGAGGAAAATAGGAGTAAAGTGTCTTTCCCAAGGACACAACACCGAGCCGAGCGGGATCGAACCCGCGACCTCTGGATCACGAGTCGACCGCCTAAACCACTCGACCACGGTGCCTCCTTCTAACCACCAGGCTATCCCGTTTATAGTCAGCAGCTTGGTTTATCTTAATTCATTTAGCAAGGAATCGCCTTGTAGTGAATGGACTTTAAACTAATGAGAAGAATGAGAGGAAGAATTAGCCAGGAACAAGTACAGCTTCAGAGAACATGATCAGGACATCAATAAAAAATCTAGAAGTTATCTGCCTCAAGTGAAAATGATCACATGAAAGTTCAGTTTGTTTGTTTTCTTTTAAAAAATTCTTGTTGTTTCTTTTTAAAGTTTTAAAATAGATTAGGTTTCACATGATGTGAAGAGTGTATATAACCAAATACTATTATCCATTTAAAGTTTGTATCGTTTGAGTTTGTTTGGGGGTGGGGGTGGGGGATAAGTTTCGTATGAGCATGGGACTGAAGTACAGTTGACTTGGATGTGAGAGAAAACGTCAGTATTCTGTCAGCTTATCTGAAGTTTACACCTGCGTTTGTTGATGTGAAAACGTTGTCACTTTGGCGTCCACAACAAAGTCGAGAATACGAATGATGATGTTGATGATGATGGTGGTGATGATGATGATGATGATGATGCTACTGTTCATGATGATGGTGGTGGTGGTGATGATGGTGATGATGATGATGGTGGTGGTGGTGTGGTGGTGGTGGCGGCGTTACGCAGCGCATTGCACACTTATTGTCATTATTAAATGGCTCTGTTTACTTTTTTTTCCTAAAAATTTCCAACTTCGTTTTAATTTGTAATTCCCTCCATCGCTAAGAGCAAAGGATGATATTTTTTTGCAAATTATTACGTATCAACTTATTGATCATACTACAATATCTGTATACAGCGTTTTGATTTGTTTACATTACAAGATTCAGCGCTATACAAATTTCATATAATTATCAGTAGTAGTAGTAGTAGTAGTAGTAGTAGTAGTAGTAGTAGTAGTAGTAGTAGTAGTAGTAGTAGTAGTAGTAGTAGTAGTAGAAGAAGTAGTAGTAGTAATAGTAGTGTATTGTTATTATCATCATCATTATCATTATCATCATTTTTATTATCGTTATCATCATCATCATCATCATCATCATCATCCTATCCCTTTGACGGTTGACGCATGAAGAATGTCTCCACAGACAACTAACTAACTAACTGACTGGCGACGTGTTGGACGTGTGCAGACGTGTGCGGTTTTTCCTGAATCGGAGACCCCAACACCAAGCCCAAGCAGTTCCTGATCAGCCAGAGGAACTACCCCAACTTTGAGAGGCTTCTGGTAGACCTCAGTGAGAAGTTCCCCAATGCTGAAAGTAGGTCACGTCCTTCCACCATCGTCTTTTTTTTATCTTTGAGTTTGAATAGTGTGTGTGGTAGGTGTGTGTGTGTGTGTGTGTGTGTGTGTGTGTATGTGTGTGTGTGAGTGTGTGCGCCAGTTTGCGAGTATTAAGGATATCTATATATAAGGTAAAGGTGTCCCATAACCTATGTGGTCATAGGGGAGCGAGGCGTCAGAGACCTCAGCTTCTCAAGGGGCCAGCATATTGAGGGCGGCGCCCATCTCCTCTCCCTCGCTGCTTTACCTTCCCTGACCCTAAAGAGGGCAGGAACCCATTTACAGCTGGGTGAACTGGGGGGACTGTACTGACGCCAATGCGAGCAAATGGCCACCCATCCAAATGATAACCACGCTGGATGCTGCTTAACCTTAGCTTTGGAAAGCGAGTGCTCGACCACTGAGCTGTCCCATAGTGTGTGTGTGTGTGTGTGTGTGTGTGTGTGTGTGTGTGTGTGTGTGTGTGTGTGTGTGTGTGTGTGTGTGTGTGTCTGCAAATGATTTCCTTAACCATAACTTCAGCCTAGTCATTTTCCAGCATCACATGTCTTCTCAGGTACATGATTTTTTTTCCTAACTCACCTGTTGGCCATGTTGCAGGTATCAGGCATATCTTCCGGTGGCCGGACCGCAAGGAGATCAAATCCGTGACGGAGTTTGAGAACGGCTGCTACTACCTGTGCTCCAGAACCAATCGCGTCATCTCAGCGGAGTACGGCAACTCCAAAGAGCAGTACTGGAGGGGAGGCAAGCCTGAGCACAAAGAAAACTTCCTCTTCTCTGACAGAAGCCCTTATGTGAGTAGCTGCCGCAGAGTTCGGTATTGAATAACGTCTGCGTGTTTGAACTCTTAAGTGTGTCAAGTCAAGTCAAAGTGATCTTTATTGAGGGTAAAAGATTAAGTTTACGCAACTTTTTTTCATCCTGCACTCACCACACACAAAAATCAAGAAAACTGACTTATAAAAGCATTCGAAAGACAGAGTTAATCTATGTTGAAAAAAGAACAAAAATATGTGAGAATTTTTTTCTTTAATAAGTCCAGACTCACACAAAAATTATAAAACAAAAACCAAGACAGTACAACATACGCTCGAGTCTTACAGACAAATGATGAAAATACAAAATAACAAGGGTAGGAATAACACAAAGCAGCCAGATGTGAGGTAATCTCGAGTATAAAAATGGACTTAAAATTTGTCCATCAGATGTTTCTTCAAGAGTTTCTTAAACGTTTGTTTCTAAGGAGCTAATTTTAAAAAGAGAAGTAGATTATTCCATACTGTTCTTCCTGAATAATGTGTCATGACTCTTGTGTCTTTTTCTCTGTATCTGAGATGTTCAGTAAGGAATAGTTTGTGTTCTTCAGTACTTAAAAACACTCCGTGTTGGTTTTAACAATTGTTTGTTCAGGAAAGGGACATACGTGCTTTGATTTGTGTGCTTGAGAAGATTCAGCGCTCTAAAATGGTAGTAGTAGGAGGAGTGGTAGTAGTAGTAGTAGTAGTAGTAGTAGTAGTTTTTGTTTTTGTTGTTGTGTTTGAATAGTGGTTGTAGTGTGTTAGGAGTGGTGGGGGAGTGGTGTGTGGTGGTGGTAGGAGGAGCGCAGCAGCAGGTAGCAGCAGTAGCAGTAGTAGTAGTAGTACACAAAATCCACGAGGAGCATCAACAACCTAATAGCTTACTTTATGTGTTGTGTCAAACAAGTCTACGAGACTGATGGCAATAGAATGTTCTGATTCTGTATCTTTAACAGCAGCGCACCGCATTTTCACTCATATGACAGAGAACAATAGTTGCAGTCTGAATGTTCCATGAAGAAGAAAAATTATGTATCTGTGAAGAAGTTAGCATTGGGTTGGAAGGGGGGGGGGTGTTCATGGATGCCAAGTATAAAGATTTCTTGCTGCTTTTTTTTCCAAAAGTCGTTGCATCAAGCTACATGTCAGAATTTTTTTTAAGTGTTATTCTTTGTATGTTCCTTTATCCGTGAAACAGCCACCATTCTTTCCCTACAAGATTGTACTAATAATAACTCAGTCAGCATTTCTTTCTCAAAATAGGTACTGCTCAGGAATGTGCTCTCTATATTAAAGGTGGCATTTTAAAAAAGAATATATAATGTGATGTGTTGGTACTTACCTTTACGTACGGGGGAAAAAGCACATTTGATATATGTCCTCTTATGTAAACGTCTCTGTACGTGTACTGTGGAGCATTCACGTTTGTACTGTTTTGTTGTGTGTTGTTTTTTTGGGAGGGGGGGGGTTTACGGTTTTTCTTTTTCGTTCCTTGGCTAGAGCTCCGAGGTTTCACCAATGGCAAGATTTAGCATATGCGACCGTTGTTAACCCATCATTTAGGTCGCCA
>CM054151.1:24660108-24682608 GCA_028751875.1 Rapana venosa | reverse complement strand
CACACTACACCACACTTGACCACAACCCAACCCAACAAGCCACCCCTCCACCCCACCACCACCACCACCACCCCCCCCCCCCCCACCCACACCCCCACACCCCACCCCACACCCACACACCTTACCAGTCACTCTGACGTCATCACGGGGACTCCTTAACGCGTCAAGTTACGGGTACCGGGGCCGTGACGTCAAGCAGAACCTGGTGGTGTTGCCGGACACTGAGGAGCTGGTCTACTTCGTGGCCTCTGTGGTGGTGCTGTACGACAGGGACAAACACGCCCAGCGTCACTACCTGGGCCACACCGAGGAAATAGCATGGTGAGGAGAGAGGAGTGGCTCGTGTGTGGGGAGGAGGGGGAGGGAGGTAGAGAGGTAGGGAAGGGGGGTGGGGGGAAAGAGAGGGAGAGAGAGGGATCGAGTACAGTTCTATTATAGTATTCTTGAAAAGTGGTACACTTTTATTATTATCACTAACCACCATGCAGTAAAAAAGAACATAGTTAGCCTCACATGTATGTGTGTGTGCAATATAATAATTATATATATATATATATATATATATATATATATATATTGTGTTTGGGTGTGTGTATGTGCGCGCGCGCGCGCGCTGACACATTTATTTGCGCTTGCTTGTACATCATATAATAATAATAATAATAATAATAATAAATGGAATTTATATAGCGCTATATCTTGCAGAGACAAATCAAAGCGCTTGCACTCAACTCATTCTTACACAGTCATACAACCAGTAGCAAGTAATAGTTCCATCAAGTCCAAATGAGCACGCACGCACACACACACACACACACACACACACACACACACACACACACACACACACACACACACGCACGCGCGCGCACAGAGGTTACACACCCTGGCAGGGCAATAGAATCTTGGCTGTTGAAGGCAGGAAAAAACTATGAGATGAAGCAGGAGAGGAAAATCTTAGGTTTGAAATAAATGTCTTGAGACTGGATTTAATAGTGTCATAAGAAGGCTTTTGGCGGAGAGAGAGAGGGAGATCATTCCATATCAATGGACCAGAAATTGAGAAAGAGCGACGGCTGATGGTGGATTGATTGAATCTAGGTATTCGTAAGGACAAGGTATCTGCAGTAGAGCGGAGAGAACGAGAAGGAGTGTACAAGTGAAGACATTCACAGAGGTAGGCGGGTGCTGTTTTGTGGAGACATTTGTAACAGAGGGTACTGATCTTATAGTTTACTCTCTGTGGCACAGGCAGCCAGTGGAGAGATTGCAAGAGAGGGGTAATATTTCAGATTTTTTCTTTCTGAGGATTAGTCGAGCTGCAGAGTTTTGTATACGTTGAAGGGATTGGATTGATGATGCTGGCATACCAGCCAACAGAAAATTGCAATAATCCAGACGTGAAAGAATGAGAGACGCAACAAGTTTGGATGTTGCATCTGTGGACAGGTACTTTCGAATTGCACTAATACGCCGTAATTGATAGTAGCAGGACTGGCAGGTCTGGGTTATGAATTTTTGCATAGAGAGTGTGTTGTCAATAATGACCCCTAGATACTTCACAGCAGTGGATAAAGGGACTGATGCATTGCCAAGTTGTATTGAAGCTGTTGTGATGGAAGAGAGTTTGTGTTTGGTCCCTATAAGCATGGTTTCCGTTTTATCTGCATTACACATGCGTGTGTGTGTGTTTAAAACTGCAGCAGAACAAGCCTAGGTGTTGGTATGTGTTGTCAAAGGAGGATCACCGGCAGGACAATCGCAACAGAAGGCCAAAACAGTTAAAAGAGGATAAAGCTGAGAAACATCCTACCCACTTCCAAGAAAAACAACCTAAACCAAAAATCCCACACCACTATACCAACATTAAAATTCTGTTGTAACCTTATTGCCAGTAACTGTCTACTTTTGTCTTTTTTGCGGAGGTTGTTGAATGGGATGGGTGGGGAGATGCTTGATGTTGTCATGGGTGGTGCTGACATTAACCGTGACAGTGACAGTGACAAGGTATATGGCACTGATAACGGATCGTCCGTGTTTCAGTCTGGCGTTACATCCTAGCGAACCAATCATCGCCACTGGCCAGGTAGCGGGCAAGACGCCTGAAGGGGCGGTGAGTGTAGTGTAGTGCTGAGTGTGTGTGTGTGTGTGTGTTGTGTGGTGGTGTGTGTAGTGAGTGTGTGTGTGTGTGTAGTGTGTGTGGTGTGTGTGTAGTGTAGTGTGTGTGTTTGTTTGTGTGTGTGTGTGTTTGTTTGTATGTGTGTAGTGTTTGTTGTGGTGTAGTGTGTGGTGTGGTGTGTGTGTGTGTAGTGCGTGTGTGTGTGTAGTGTGTGTGTAGTGTGTGTGCGCGAGCGCGCGTGTGTGTGTTGTGCTGTGTTTTTGTGTGTGTGTGTGCGTTGTGCTGTGTGTGTAGCGTGTCTGTGTGTAGTGTGTGTGTTGTGTGTGTGTGTTGTGTGTGTGTTGTTGTTGTTGTTGTTGTTATTATTGCATTGTACTGCTTTCAGTCACAGCCGACTTCTTCACGTGAAATTCGGGCTGCCCTCTCCACCGAGAGCGCCCCACCACAAAAGCAGTGTTATGTTTTTTTGCCTGCCTGCGGGTGTTTTTGTTTTCTTATCAATGTGCCTTTTTAACACAGAATTTTGCCAGAAGCAACTCTCTTGTTGCCATGGGCTTTTTGACAGGCACTGAATGTGTTGCAGGCGGAATTTCGGTTTATGGTCTTATCCGACAGACTAGCTCCCAGACCACAACTCAAGGTCTGAATGAATGGGGCAGAAGGTCAAGATCAAACAGTGATCGTAACCGCGACTTCTTGCTTTGTAGCAGGCTACCTCTTAGACTGTCAGTGTGTTGCACGGGTTCGTTCTGCTGTATTTCATCGAATGTGGGATTCTGGTCTTGTTTGGGGCTGAACTCTTCTGTCTGTTTTTCTCTGTAAAAGTTATCTGTATTATTGCTACACCCCCAAAACAGGGAAAGCAGAGTAACCAAGACTGATGAGAAGAAGGTCCAACGAAGTGTGACTGCATCAATATCAAGAAAGACATTAATTCTTTTTTTTTAATTATTGGAATTGTATGGAATAGTATAGCATGCTCGCTCGTTACTGCCTTTACAGTTTTAGATTTGATTTTATTTATTTATTTATACCACTTTAAGTCACGTCAAATTTCTCTGCGTGAAATTTGGGCTGCTCTCCCCGGGGAGAGCGCGTCGCCACAGAGCAGCGCCACCCATTTTTTTAATTTTTTTTGGTCTGCAACTGCATTTGTTTCCCTATCAGAGTGGCTTTTTTCTGCAGAATTTCGCCAGGGACAACTCTCTTGTTGCCGTGGGTTCTTTTACGTGCGCTAAATAATTTGTTTGAACACGCTGTAAGCTGTTAGCTCGTTGCTGCCTTTACAGTTTTAGATATCACTTTGTTTGGACACGCTATAAGCTGTTAGCTCGTTGCTCGTAGCTCTGATACAAATGTAGTGCATGTTTTCTTTCGGAATATATAGTCATTTAAACCAGCATCACAATTTTATAACAACCTACAGAATGTTGTCAGGTAGAATAGACAGGTAATGACATTAAGAACAAAATGTCATAGTATTGATTTCGACTGACAAAAACACAGTAGATGGATCGGACAGAAGTTTCAGTTTTCTTTACGAAAAACCAACAACATATTTACATCCTAAAACGAACCATGATTACTACGAATTACAGATAATAATTAAAAAATAGGCCAAAACGTTCATACGTCAAATTGTGTAACATCACTGGGTACCGATTGATATTAGATTAATAGATACTTACAGCTTTAATCAACGAAGGCAGCCGGAATGACATGGGCCGAGCTGAAGAGGATCTCCCAAAACCGAGTTCGTTGGAGGGGTGTTGTTGCAGCCCTATGTTCCCCAAGGAACCAAGAGGCATAAGTCAAGTAAGTCAAGACAGCTTTAATCAGTGCAGTCAAATGCAGGGCCTCGCCGGTATGTTGCAGGCCCATGTCCGTGTATGGAACGCCCTGACCCTCACCATCATCTCTGTGCTGGGTATCGGTGCTTTTGAGGGCAAAGTCACCTGTGTCTCCTTCTCCGTAAGTCTGGCCAAAGCTTTTGTCAGCCATTGATGTCATTTTTTTTCTGTTTTTTGCTTCTCGGCTAGAGCTCCGAGGTTCACCAATAGTGAGATCTTGTTTATGTAACCGTTTTTACCCATCATTAAGGTAGCCACATTCCGACTTCGGGGAAAATGTCATCTAAGTGCCAAGGCCTGTAAGAAATGTTGTTATACTGTGAAATGCTGTGTTGAGACTGTCTTCAGCCATGACAAGCTCTTAGCATAACAACCTGCAATATTTTCCTTTGAAAGGGGAAAAAAATTCTCTGTAAGTCATCATGCAAGACATTCTATGTGTTCTGTCTTCAGCACCTGCTGATTTCTGGCATCTCTTTCTCTCTCTCTCTCTCTCTCTCTCTCTCTCTCTCTCTCTCTCTCTCTCTCTCTCTCTCTCTCTCTCTCTCTCTCTCTCTTCTGTCTGTCTGTCTGTCTGTCTGTCTCTCTCTCTCTCTCTCTCTCTCTCTCTCTTCCTCTCTCTCTCTCTCTCTCTCTCTCTCTCTTCCTCTCTCTCTCTCTCTCTCTCTCTCTCTCTCTCTCTCTCTCTCTCTCTCTCTCTCTCTCTCTGCCGTCTACCTTCTTGTTCTTGATGTACTTTGTATATTCTTGGTGTATTTTCTCTTTTGTCGTTTCCTTTACTCTTTTCCTTTCCATTTTTTTTTCTTTCAAACATATTGCTTTGCGGTGTTTATACTTTTTCCCTTTTTGAGGCCTGGATGAAAAAAGTCATTGTACTTAATCTACTACCCTCTTTAAATAAAATTTCGTTTTTCTGTTGGTATCAATGCATGCCTGTATAATATTCATTTACACCAACTTGGCTTTGTTTACTTTTTCAATGTTTGTTTTCCTTTCTCGTTGAGGGGTTGGCAGCCCTCAGTCTCAGCAGACTATGGAGATGCGCTCTAGGTGTTAAATTCTGGCACAGCGTCGGTTTTGGCTAGCCAGTCCGACACGGGAATGTCAGTCCTTATGGCAGAGAGCACAGATGAAGTCTGACGCTGGTCTGTCTGTCTGCCTGGGCTGCAGCCTGTCTTCTTGTTCTCTTTGCCTTGCGCTGCTGAGCGAGTGCCTCTTCGAACTTGAGGGATGGGTGGGGAAAAAAGTCTCTGTTACTTAATCTATTACCTTTGGTATTTGTTTTGTTCAGGAGAGAGACATGCTGCTGGCGATCGACAACAGTGACAATCACACCATGAGCCTGTGGAACTGTTTTGAGGACCAGGACAAGCCACTGGCCCAGACCAGGGTATGTACCTTACACTGCTCCTTTTTTCTGCAATCACTTACAATCAGGGGGGATTGATTGGTGGTCTTACAGGTAACACCCAGAACCTTTACTGAAATAACATTCAAATATAATGTCTGACTGGTGGTCTTAGAGTTGACACCCAGAACCCTTCACTAAAATAACATCCAAACATAATGTCTGATTGGTGGTCTTAGAGTGGACACCCAGAACCCTTTACTAAAATAACATCCAAACATAATGTCTGATTGGTGGTCTTAGAGTTAACACCCAGAACCCTTTACTAAAATAACATTCAAACATAATGTCTGATTGGTGGTCTTAGAGTTGACACCCAGAACCCTTTACTAAAATAACATTCAAACATAATGTCTGATTTGTGGTCTTAGAGTTGACATCCAGAACCCTTTACTGAAATAACATTCAAACATAATGTCTGATTGGCGGTCTTAGAGTTGACATCCAGAACCCTTTACTGAAATAACATTCAAACATAATGTCTGATTGGCGGTCTTAGAGTTGACCCCCAGAACCCTTTACTAAAATAACATTTAAACATAATGTCTGATTGGCGGTCTTAGAGTTGACCCCCAGAACCCTTTACTAAAATAACATTCAAACATAATGTCTGATTGGCGGTCTTAGAGTTGACATCAAGAACCTTTACTGAAATAACATTCAAACACAATATCAAAGTCGGGCTTGTTTATATGCCCCTTAAACCGTTTGTTGGCTACACTAGGAAGTTTTGTGGGAGTGTCTTTGAGCAGTGTGCGTGTGTGTGTGTGTGTGTGTGTGTGTGTGTGTGTGTGTGTGTGTGTGTGTGTGTGTGTGTGTGTGTGTGTGTATTTGCTCGAATGAAATGGATTTTAAAAGTAATAACAGTCCTTCAGATGAGACTATAAACCGAAGCCCCGTGTGCAAACACACGCAGAACACCTTGCGCACATTTAAAAAACCCGTTCCGCCTTTTGGAAGGGGGGGGGGGCCATTTTGTTCTGGTAAGAACAGATATTTTGGAGAAGGGGGAAACACATGCACGCTAGTGCCGTGTTTAGACACCATCCCCGAAGTCGGAATGCGGCTACCTTAATGATGGGTAAAAACGGTCGCATACGCGAAATCTCACCATTGGTGAACCTTGGAGGTGTGGCCAAGGTAACAAAACCAAAATAATTGTATCGCAATTACGTAACCGTTGTCGGTATGATGGTTGTATTGAACCTTGTCGGTGATGACCATTTTCAGCTTCTTCCTTACGGACGGATTCCTAACTACAACTACAAGGTAGACTACTGCACAGTTGTTAGATTCACTGACTGACTCACTGTGTTCTCTTAATGACACCGTCGTCACTGCATGTGTAAGCACGCGAATGCGTTCGCCTGATAGATTGTGCGTGGATACGCACGCTTATGAATCGAAGACCTTTGCATGCAACATTATATCACAGTGAGTGTGTGTGTGTGTGTGTGTGTGTGTGTGTGTGTGTGTGTGTGTGTGTGTTGTGTGTGTGTGTGTGTGTGTGTGTGTGTGTGTGTGTGTGTGTGTGTTTGTGTGTGTGTGGTGTTTGTGTTGTGTGTGTGTATTGTGAGTGTGTGTGTGATGTGCGTGCGTGCATGCGCGTGTGTGTGCGTGCGTGCGTGAGCGTGCATATGTGCATGTATGTGTTTGGTGTGAAAGCCTCTCCCACTGTTTTCCTTTACACACCCACCATAGCAAGCGCATCACGAAGTGCATGTTATTTGGAAAATATACATTGATATTAGATGTGTGTGACGATTTGGGGAGAAAACCCGAGTTTGCATGAATGTGCATAATTCACACTGGCGTGTACCTGTGTCTGTGCTGCACAATTCGTTTAAGCCATGTAATCTTTTTTTAATTAATCCAATAATATGACAGAGTATAGTGAGAATAACTTGTGTAAAACGCACCATAGTGAAGTGTAAGTTAATTGAATGGTGTTGTTGGGGTTTTTTATTCAATAACACTCGGCTAAAAAGAAGGCGAAATTGTGTGGTTGCACGGTTATAAATGGTGATGTGAATAATAGTTGCTATGATAGCGATGTGGAAAGTAATGGAAAAAAATATTACATTGAAATTGTCTTTAATATATTGTCCAGTAAAATAATATGACAGTGTTGCAATAGTCACGATACAACATCAATATACTATAATGATTTAAGATATATGAAAAAGACAACACGTGGACTTGACAACATTATTACAAAGATGACGGTGTTAAGAAGGTAAAGGTGTTCCCATAACCTATGCAGTCGTTGGGGAGCAAGGTGTCAGAGACCTCAGCTTCTCCAAGGGCCAGCACATTGAGGGCGGTGCTCCTCTCCTCTCCCTCACTGCTTTACCTTCCCTGACCCTAAAGAGCCAGGTACCCATTTACAGCTGGGTGAACTGGGGGAACTGTACTGAAGCCAAGGTGCGCAAACGGTCACCCATCCAGGTGGCTATTACGCTCAATGTTGCTTAACCTTAGCTCAGGAATAGCAGGTGGTCTGACCACCGAGTTATCCCGTTACCTAGGAAGAACTGTTGCTTTAAGTAACAAAATAGTCATAATGATACGGGTTATTGAGACAAAAGACCCATTAACTTATTTACTATACCTATAGAGCAGTTTTAATGTTCTATGACACAAAACATGATTTTAAAAAGGGGGTCAAAATATCGAAAGTGATTATTCAGATTGAATTGACTTGACACCACGTATTGAACAAAAACAGACTGGTCAAAGAGAAGGAAAAGTGGAAGAAGGGGGAGAAAAAAAGGGAGGAGGAGGAGAAATAAAAAGAAGAAAAAGGACGACAACTACAGCAACAACAAAAAGTGAAAGGATGGGGGTATCGACAATACCAACAAGAGAAATTGAAGGAATGGGGGTATCACCACCAATAACAACAACAACTACACAAAGTGAAGGAATGGAGTATCAATAACAACAACAACAATAGAAAGTGTAGGAATGGGGGTATCAACAACAACAACTACACAAAGTGAAGGAATAGGGGTATCAACAACAACAACTACACAAAGTGAAGGAATAGGGGTATCAACAACAACAACAGAAAGTGAAGGGATGGGGGTATCAACAACACAACATCAACAACAACAGAGAGTGAAGGGATGGGGGAATCAGCAACAACAACAGAGAGTGAAGGGATGGGGGAATCAGCAACAACAACAGAGAGTGAAGGGATGGGGGTATCAACAACAACAGAGAGTGAAGGGATGGGGAATCAGCAACAACAACAGAGAGTGAAGGGATGGGGGTATCAACAACAACAGAGAGTGAAGGGATGGGGGTATCAACAACAACAGAGAGTGAAGGGATGGGGGAATCAGCAACAACCACAGAGAGTGAAGGGATGGGGGTATCAACAACAACAGAGAGTGAAGGGGTGGGGGAATCAGCAACAACAACAGAGAGTGAAGGGATGGGGGAATCAGCAACAACAACAGAGAGTGAAGGGATGGGGGTATCAACAACAACAGAAAGTGAAGGGATGGGGGTATCCACAACAACAGAAATGGAAGGAATGGGGGTATCAACAACACAACATCAACATCAACAACAGAAAGTGATGGGATGGGTGTATCAACAACAACAGAGAGTGAATGAATGGGGGTATCAACAACAACAACAGAAAGTGAAGGGGGTATCAACAACACAACATCAACATCAACAACAGAAAGTGATGGGATGGGTGTATCAACAACAACAGAGAGTTAAGGGATGGGGGTATCAACAACAACAACAACAACAACAGAAAGTGAATGAATGGGGGTATCAACAAAACAACAACAGGAAGGGAAGGGGGTATCAACAACAACAACAGAAAGTGAAGGAACGGAGGTATCAACAACAACAACAACAGAAAGTGAAGGAATGGGGGTATCAACAACTACAGAAAGTAAAGGAATGAGGTTATCAACAACAACAACAATAGAAAGTGAAGGAATGGGAATCTCAACAACAACAACAACAACAATAGAAAGTGAAGGAATGGGAATCTCAACAACAACAACAACAACAACAATAGAAAGTGAAGGAATGGAGGCATCAACAACAAAAACAATATAAAGTGAAGGAATAGAGGTATCAACAACAACAACAAACAGTAAAGGAATGGGGGTATCAACAACAACAACAACAGACAGTGAAGGAACGGGGGTATCATCAACAACAACAGACAGTAAAGGAATGGGGATATCATCAACAACAACAGACAGTAAAGGAATGGGGGTATCAACAACAACAACAACAGACAATGAAGGAACGGGGGGTATCATCAACAACAACAGACAGTGAAGGAATGGGGGTATCAACAACAACAGACAGACAGTAAAGGAATGGGGGTATCAACAACAACAACAGACAATGAAGGAACGGGGGGTATCATCAACAACAACAGACAGTGAAGGAATGGGGGTATCAACAACAACAGACAGACAGTAAAGGAATGGGGGTATCAACAACAACAACAACAGCAACAACAGAAAGTGAAGGAACAGGGGTATCAATAACAACAACAGACAGACAGTAAAGGAATGGGGGTATCAACAACAAATCAACAATAACAGAAAGTGAAGGAATGGGGGTATCAACAACAACAGAAAGTGAAGGAATGGGGGTATCAACAACAACAGAAAGTGAAGGAATGGGGGTATCAACAACAACAGAAAGTGAAGGAATGGGGTATCAACAACAACAGAAAGTGAAGGAATGGGGGTATCAACAACAACAGAAAGTGAAGGAATGGGGGTATCAACAACAACAGAAAGTGAAGGAATGGGGGTATCAACAACAACAGAAAGTGAAGGAATGGGGGAATCAACAACAACAGAAAGTGAAGGAATGAGGGTTATCAACAACATAAACAGCAACAACAGAAAGTTAAGCAATGGGGGTATTAACAACAACAACAACAGAAATTAAAGGAATGGGTGTATCATCAACAACAACAACAACAACAGCAACAACAGAAAGTTAAGGAGTCGGGGTATCAACAGAAAGGGAAGAAATGGGGGTATCAACAACAACAACATCAATAACAAAAATCAACAACAACAACAAAGTTAAGGAACAGGGATGTCAACAACAACAACAACAGAAAGTTAAGGAATGGGGGGGTATCAACAACATCAACAACAACAACAAGTTCAGGATTATGGATGTAGTATCAGCAACAACATAAACAGCAACAGACAGTGAAGGAATGGGGGGCGGGGTCTATCTATTCTCTCTTTCAGACCACCCAGGAGCCAGTGGTATTCGGGTGCTTCTTCCCGTTTGACGACACCATCCTGGTGACGATGGGCAAACAGCACCTGTACTTCTGGAAGCTCTTCATGCACAGGCATGACGGTCCCATCCGCAGGGACACCAAGAGCGGAATCTTCGAGGTAGTGCATTCCTGATCTGTGGCATTGTTTTGTTGGTAGTTTCTGTTTAGGATGTTTGGGGGTTTTTTTTGTTCATATGCACACGAGCGCGTGCACATATACAGACACACAAGCAGGCGAAGAGGGATAGATAGATATACAGGCGCGCGTGCGCACAAATACACACATACATACATACATACATACATACATACATACATACATACATACATACATACATACATACATACGGTACATACATGCATACATACATACATGCATAACTACTCATACTCTACCTATATACATAACATAATACATACATAACATACGTTACATACATACATACATATTACATAACATACATACTACATACATAACAAACTACATACATACATACATACATACATACATACATGCAGAGACAGAGTAAAAGCCATATATAAACGTCAGTGTCTTCCTAATTATCGGATTGTCGTGTAGTAGCCTGCTGCAAATCTTTTTGTTTGTTTAGTTTTTGTTTCTTTGTTGTTGGTGGGTGGGGGGGTTTTTTGGGGGGGCTTTTTTTTTAGAGGGGGGGGGTTGTTGTTCTTGCTTTGTTTTTAGTGTCTTATGAGGCTGGGGGTTAGTGTCCATGTCTTTGCTATTTCAGGTACAACAAAATGCATTGTTTTCTGTCTGAAGCTGTGATGATGTTTGATTTTCCAACTTAAGAACTAATAGAAAGATATCATCTGCTTTTGTTTTTGTTGTCAGTTTTGTTCACGTTAATACTGTCAAAGAATCTATAACATGTGGCGTTGAATTTTGTTCTCAAAGCTGCAAAAGTATGGAACAATATCGGAGGTGAAGGTAACTATGCTGCAGTTGTATGCCCTTTGCTTTGTGTGTGCTGTGCCGTAGCAGGTCTGCCGTTACACGTCTGCTAGGCCACAGGGGGTGGGGGGGGGGGGGGGGTAGAGTGAACCTGAAGAGAGAAAAGAGGAGAGCGGGGAAAGGGAGGCAAAAGGAAATGTGTATTGATGTGGGGGTTACTTACTTTGATTGTATATTTGCTCTGAGAAAAGATGACTTTGGGTCAAATATGTGTTTATGTTTGTGTGTGTGCGCGCACGCGTGTGTGTGTGTGTTGGCATGCCGGTGTATATACTACAAAAATTCCATTTCACTCAGGGATTTTACAAAGTTGCTAGGCCTATTTTTGTCAGGGATTATACAAATTTGTACCCCCTCCCCCACCTCCGTGGGGAATTCGAAGGTTCTTTCAGCATAGATAGCATCCCTACTTTCTAGAAATTCTGTGCTATACATTTCCCCTTTTCTATCACACACTTTGTATCCGCCTATCCCCTTACCTCTCTACCACCACTACCCTCTCTCTTGTTTAATTTTGCCTACCCAGCGCTTTCCCCAACCTCTGTGTGTGCATGCGTGTGTGTGTCTGTGCGTGCGTGTGGGTGTGAGAGAGAGAGAGAGTGTGTGTATGTGTGGTGTGTATGTGTGTGTGGTGTTTATTCTTTTTCTTTTTTTATGGTGTGTGTGTGTGTGTGTGTGTGTGTGTGTGTGTGTGTGTGTGTGTGTGTGTGTGTGTGTGTGTGTGTGTGTGTGTGTGCGTGCGTGCATGAGAGAGGGAGAGGGAGAGAACGTGTGTTGTGGAGGGGATAGGTGTGTCTAAATTTGTGGTTTTCTGCATCTTTGCTTTCCAATTTTCACAAAAAAAGTTGCTCAATGTGGGAAGTGAACTAAATGTATTGTTTGGGTGGGTTGTGTTTTTTTTAAACATCACCGCTGCCTGCAGCATCCAGATGTCACAGATTTGTCTAAAAGTTGTCTAGTGGTTACGATTAGATCAGTGTACCAAAACTCACTCGCCTAGAAAAATTGATATTTTACTTACTAAATGTTTTATGACATTTGATTTGAAAAATACTTTATCTTTCATCTGAACCAAAATATTGAAATGTTGTTAGATACCTACTGAAATATAGAACACTGAATGAAGAAATTGCCTACACGAAAAGGACCTATAATTGGAGTTTATCTTAAAGTACGACTGCCCAAATTTTTTTAATGCCATTTCAGTGATCTGATCATGACTCTATCATCTTCATATACCAGCTCTTCAGTAGCAGTTGTATCAGTAAAAGATCTGTTTTATTCCGAGTTTCGCTATTACTTAAGCGATCAAATTCTGCAGGTTTTCGTTTCTTCTTGCTTGTGTTATTTATTTATTTATTCTTTTATATCGAGGATAATGGAATAAGCACTCATGTGCTTTTTTACATCCAGTCCCCGTGTGTATGCGGTTTTGTAAATTTTGTCATCTGTTTCCACCGGCACACAATGGCCTACTCTTCCGAAAAGCGGAACAGGATTTAACGTGTGCGCAAGATGTTCTGCATGCGTTCGAACACGGGGCCTCAGTTTATAGTCTCATCCGAAGGACTTTGACATTCAGTTCGATTTTTTTGTCAAACTGAGAAGAAAGGGCGAGGCTGGGAATCGAACCCAGAACCTCACGGTTTACTTGTTGGCAGGCGAACGTCTTAACCATCCTGCCACCTTCCTTGCGAGATCTGGCCTCCTTGTTAGAGAGGAGCAAGTTGTTTTGCAATCAACTATATTCATCCGATGCAGTTTCAGATGTTGTGTCCATAAAAGCTAATTTATCTTTTTACATACAATGCTCAATTCAGTTTTGCATATGATTATGTACTGTGAAAGTAACTTATATCGTTGCATATTATGTAAACCTAATAATTATGTTCTGTGCACATCTTTCTTACAGTATTACTTGCTACTTGTTTTATGGCCATGTTTGTTTGTTGACGCTTTGTATTTGTTGTTTGGGAATTTTCTTGTTTGTTGTGGTGTTCTTGTTGTTTTTGTTGTTGTTGTTGCTGCTGCTGTTGTTGGTATTGTATCGAGGGTATTGTGTGTGTGTGGTGTGTGTGTTGTGTGTATGTGTGTGTGTGCGTGTGCGTACGTGTGTGTAGTAGATTTGAAGTACGTGCGTGTGTGTGTGTGTGTGTGTGGTGTTGTTGTTGTTGTTTGGTTGTTATTTTTACAATGTAAGGCTACCCTCCACATCGGCTCATCCCCTGTGAAAGTCAGTTTCCATTGTCACTGGATACAAATCCACTATGACATAAACATAACCCCTTAACAGCACACTCTTCGCTGCCTTTCTGTGGTGTACAGGAGACGCCGAAGTTCGTGACCTCGGTGTGTTTCACGCTGCATGGGGAGGTCATCACGGGAGACTCCAAAGGCTCCATTACCGTGTGGGTGGCCGACAGCGATGAAATCTTCCGTATTGACCCACGGGCCTCCGAAAACATGACCTACGCCCATAAGGTGACTCCCATCCATACCTCTTCCTCCTCTTGCCTTCGCCCATAAGGTGACTCCCATCCTTACCTCTCCCTCCTCTTCCCTTCGCCCATGAGGTGACTCCCATCCATAGTCCTCCCTCCTCTTCCCTTCGCCCGTAAGGTGACTCCCATCCATACCTCTCCCTCCTCTTCCCTTCGCCGTAAGGTGACTCCCATCCATACCTCTCCCTCCTCTTCCCTTCGCCCATAAGGTGACTCCCATCCATACCTCTCCCTCCTCTTCCCTTCGCCCGTAAGGTGACTCCCATCCATACCTCTCCCTCCTCTTCCCTTCGCCCGTAAGGTGACTCCCATCCATACCTCTCCCTCCTCTTCCCTTCGCCCGTAAGGTGACTCCCATCCATACCTCTCCCTCCTCTTCCCTTCGCCCGTAAGGTGACTCCCATCCATACCTCTTCCTCCTCTTCCCTTCGCCCATAAGGTGACTCCCATCCATACCTCTCCCTTCTCTTCCCTTCGCCCGTAAGGCGACCCCCTCCATAGTCCTTCCTCCTTTTCTAAGCAGAGTGTTGTGTGATGTGATATAATGTAATTAGTGTAATGGAGCATGAGCTAGAGCTACGAGGTTTACCAATGATGAGATTGTTGCTAGTACGGTCTCTTTTGTTCACCAGTAAGGTAGCCGCATTCCCATTCCAGGCATTATGTCTAAACGCGACACCAGTGTTAATGCGGGGTTTGTTTATTTTTACATTGTCAGCTGTTCTTACCAGCACGAAATGGCCTACTTTTCCTAAACGCAGAACGGGTTTTAACGTGTGTGCAAGGTGAACGTTCTGCGTGCGTTCGCACACGTGATCTCGGTGAATAGTCTCATCCGAAGGACTTTCGGGGAAGTGGAGTCGGTACTCATGTTAAATCCAGGGAGAAAATCTCCTTGAACATGTGCCTCGGTGGTGGCTCGAACCCGGGCCGTCAGATCACGAGCGCAACGCTCTGACCATTTGGCTATCCCGCCCCCATTTCTTTCTTTATCTTTTTTTAATTAGCACCTGTTTCGGCCGCTTTTATGTGTCCGTCTCTTTGCTTTGTGTGTGTGTGTGTGTGTGTTGTGTGTGTGTGTGTTGTGTGTGTGTGTTGTGTGTGTGTGTATTTATTTTTATTATCATTATTTATTCTTTTATATCGAAGATATTGGAATAAGCACTTATGTGCTTTTTTACATCCAGTCCCTGTGTGTATGCGGTTTTGTCAATTTTGTCATCTGTTCCCACCAGCACACAATGGCCTACTCTTTTCGAAAAGCGGAACAGGATTTTAACGTGTGCGTAAGCTGTTCTGCGTGCATTCGCACACGGGACCTCGGTTTATAGTCTCATCCGAAGGACTTTTGGGGAGAATGGAGTCGGCACTGATGTTAACTCCAGAGGAAAACTTCCCTTGAACGGGAGTCGAACCCGGGTCGTCAGATTGCAAGCGCAATGTGTGTGTGTGTGTGTGTGTGTGTGTGTGTGTGTGTGTGTGTGTGTGTGTGTGTGTGCAAAAGATATGTTGCAGTTGATTTTGTTTGCTGAAATCCACCATGCCCCAAGAGGGGTTAAAGGCGATTAAATCTTGAATCTTGTGTGTGTGTGTGTGTGTGTGTGTGTGTTTGTGTGTGTGTGTTTTGTGTGTTGGTGTGTGCGTGCGTGCGTGTGTGTGTGCGTGTGTGTGTGTGTGCGTGTATGTGTGTGAACTAACAGAAGAGCGTGTCGTCACTGGTGATGCTGTCGGAACATGTTCTGCTGTCTGGGGGAGGCAGTGAGATCAAAGCCTGGGATGTCAGTAGGGGCTTCCACCTGATTATGGAACGGAAGGTCAGTTCTCTTCTGTCTCTGTCTCTGTCTCTCTCTTCTCTTCTCTCTCTCTTCTCTCTCTCTCTCTCTCTGTCGCTGTCTTGTCTATCTCTGTCTGTCTGTCTCTGTCTATCTCTCCTCTCATGTTTGTCTCTGTCTGTCTGTCTGTCTGTCTCTCTCTCTCTCTCTCTCTCTTCTCTCTCTCTCTCTCTCCTCTCTCTCTCTCTCTCTCTCTCTCATTCGTTCTGACGAACTCTCGTCTGACTCTCTTTCGTCTCTGTCTCTGACTCTCTTTGTCTCTGTCCTCTCCTCCTGCTCCTCTCTTCTCTCTCATTCGTTCTGAGCGAACTCCGACTCTCTTTGTCTCTGTCTGTCTGTCTGTCTGTCTGTCTCTCTCTCTCTCTCTCTCTCTCTCTCTCTCTCTCTCTCTCTCTCTCTCTCTCTCTCTCTCTTCCTCTCTTTGTGTTACAATCCTCATCACGGCAGTTTGTTCATAGTTTGTTTAAAGTCTACTCGTAAAGGTTAAAAGGTAAAGGTGTCCCATAGGGACCCTCGGAGTGGAGCGAGATATCAGAGACCTCAACTTTTCTAGGGGCCAGCATATTGAGGGCGGCGCCCATCTCCTCTCCCTCACTGCTTTACCTTCCATGACCCTAAAGAGGCAGGTACCCATTTACAGCTGGGGGAACTGTACTGAAGCCAAGGCGCGCAAACGGTCACCCATCCAGCAGGTCACCACGTTCGATGCTGCTTAACCTTGGCAGGGGGAAAGCATGTGCTCCGACCACTGAGCTATCCCGTCCCCTCATGCAGTCAGGAAAAGAACCAAAAAAATAATGTGTGGCGCTGCTTTTGTGGCGACGCGCTCTCCTTGGGGAGAGCAACCCGAATTTCACTCAGAGATCTCTGCCGTGACTGAAAGTGCTATGCAATACAATACAATAAAATACTATACTATACAATACTATACAATAGAATGCGATGCAATACAATACAGTACATCGTTTTTCAAGTGACTGAGAACACTACAATCAATTCCTCAAGTCTACAACTTTACACAAAAAACCAGGCTTTTATTTAATTAAGCAGTTATTACGCCTTGACTTGCAAACTGCAACCGGCATTGTAATATAATTTAAAAGTTTCAGCACAGACAAGCAGAATGATTCCTGCAAACGGACGCAAGTACAGTCGTTATGTTTGAAATAAAAGAACAAAATAATCGAAGCAACTGGTTCTATTAAGACCAACGTTTCTGCCGTTGTGGCCTAACTCAGTGACAATCATGAAGACGTTTTCTGGCTTTTTTCTTTTAGGGATATCATATTTGTACACTCCTTCTCGTTCCCTCCGCTCTGCTGCAGATACCTTGTGCTTACGAATACCTAGATTCATCCAATCCACCGTCGGGCATCGCTCTTCCTCTATTTCTGGTCCATCGATCTGGAATGACCTCCCTCTCTCTCTTCACTAAAAACCTTCTTATGATACTTTTAAATGCATCCTTAAGACATATTTATTTCAAACTAAGATTTTCCTCTCCTGTTCAATCACATAGCTTTTCCTTGCCTTCAACCATCACCCTGCCAAAGTGTGTAACCTTTGTGTGTGTGTGTGTGTGTGTGGTGTGTGTGTGTGTGTGTGTGTGTGTGTGTGTGTGTGTGTGTGTGAGTGTGTGTGTGTGTGTGTGTGTGTGTGAGTGTGTGTGTGTGTGTGTGTGTGTGTGTGCACATTTGGACTTGTTAGGACTATTAATTGTTATTGATTGCATGACTGTGTAAGAATGAGTTGAGTGCAAGCGCTTTGATTTGTCTTTGTAAGACATAGCGCTATATAAATTCCATTGTTTATTATTATTATTATTATTATTATCATCATCATTATCATCATCATCATCATCATCATCATTATTATTATTATCATCATTATTATTATTAGCAGCAGCAGCAGCAGCATCACCATCATCATTATTATTTTCATTATTATTATCATCATCATAAGGTGAACATCCTTGCCACTGTTTCAGCTGCCCCAGGTACACGGGGCAGTGCGGAAAGTCATACCCATGTTGGGCTCCGGGATGGACGCTGTGCTGTTGGTGGGCACAATCCGGAACGTGGTGCTGGAAGGCACCCTGCACTCCAAGTTCGCCGTGGTCATCCAGGTAGGCAGGCTGCGGGCAGGGTATGTATGTTTGTCCGGCGTGTCCGACGATGACCTCCAAAACAGCTACAGAGGAGGCAGCTGCTGTTTTGGAAACTGGGCAGAAATGTGATTTATAGTGGAGATGCCTTGCCCACAGTACATCCCCACTCTCTCGGCCAAGTGGGCATAAGGACAGTCAGCGTTGGAGATGTTCTCCAAAGGCCAGCCAGCCCCCAGGTCTGAAGCACATTAAGGACTGTGCGAGTCAAGCCTCCTAGTCAGAGAGTCATAGTCGATCACTAAAGACTAAGCTGTAAAGTGGGATTCCATGAGTGGGAAAGAAAGCCACTGGTCATACAGCCTCTCACTTTGCTGTTGTTGCCCCCAGCGTCAATGGTTTAATCAAGAACTGGGATAAAGCCCAGTCATCCAGGTAAGCAGGCTGCGGGCAGGGTAGGACCGTCCGAAGGGACTCGGGTAGGTAAATCCCACGAGTCTTGATTTTTCCGTGGCGGGGGATAGGGCACGACTTCCCCGTTGGGATGCTGGGGGTGCCTGTCAGTATAAATAGCATCCCCCACCTTCTGGAAATTCTGTGCTAGGAGTTCCATCTTTTCTATCCCTCTCTTTGTTTCTGCCTTGTTCCGTTTCTTCTTGTCACCTCCTTCTCGTCTGTTTTTTGCCTTCTTGGTCCATTCTCCTGCCTTTTTTTCCAGAAAGACTGAAAAGATTTTTTCTCTCATGCCCAAGTCGGATGTGCTGGGCCCTGACTTGTCAGGCGCTTAACGGCAGCGCAACGCATTTTCGCTCATATGGCAAGTAACAATAGTTGCTGTCTGAGCGTTCGACGACGAAGAAGAAGAAAGATTAGGGCACTGTCTCGATGCTCAGCGTCTTCATTCAGACTTTCCAGCGTGCACACTATTATTTCGGGCATGTTTCTGTCATCAGTACCGTAGGCCATCGTTGGCCTCTTCTTCCGCGAAAGATGGGCTAGTTTTTATGTATGTGCAAGGTCTGCATACATCTGCACGTATGACCTCAGTTTATGGTCTTCTTTTAACAGTGGCGCTAGCTGCTGTTCCATCTCCCAGGGTCATAGTGACGACACATAACTGACAGGGTCACAGTGACAGCAAATAACTGACAGGGTCACATTGACAGCACATAACTGACAGGGTCATAGTG
Organism: Rapana venosa; assembly: GCA_028751875.1. Taxonomy (NCBI): domain Eukaryota; kingdom Metazoa; phylum Mollusca; class Gastropoda; order Neogastropoda; family Muricidae; genus Rapana; species Rapana venosa. The sequence continues at coordinate 24,663,341 of CM054151.1, read as the reverse complement.
ACATCACAAAACTGACAGGGTCACAGTGATAACACATAACTGACTTAAAGAGCGTGTCACAGAGACATCACACAACTGACAGAGTCACAGTGACAACACATAGCTGACAGGGTCACAGTGACAACACATAACTGACAGGGCCACAGTGACACGACACATAACTGACAAGGCCACAGTGACAACACATAACTGACAGGGCCACAGTGACACGACACATAACTGACAAGGCCACAGTGACAACACATAGCTGACAGGATCACAGTGACAACACATAGCTGACAGGGTCACAGTGACAACACATAACTGACAGGGTCACAGTGACAACACATAACTGACAGGGCCACAGTGACACGACACATAACTGACAAGGCCACAGTGACAACACATAGCTGACAGGGTCACAGTGACACAACACATAACTGACAGGGTCACAGTGACAACACATAACTGACATGGCCACAGTGACACAGCACATAACTGACAGGGCCACAGTGACGACACATAACTGACAGGGCCACAGTGACAACACATAACTGACAGGGTCACAGTGACAACACATAGCTGACAGGGTCACAGTGACAACACATAGCTGACAGGGTCACAGTGACAACACATAGCTGACAGGGTCACAGTGACAACACATAACTCACATTGTCACAGTGACAACACATAACTGACAGGGCCACAGTGACACGACACATAACTGACAAGGCCACAGTGACAACACATAGCTGACATGGTTATTGTTCCCTCTGACAGGGTCACAGTGACAACACATAGCTGACAGGGTCACAGTGACAACACATAGCTGACAGGGTCACAGTGACAACACATAGCTGACAGGGTCACAGTGACAACACATAGCTGACAGGGTCACAGTGACAACACATAACTGACAGGGCCACAGTGACAACACATAGCTGACAGGATCACAGTGACAACACATAACTGACAGGGCCACAGTGACGACACATAACTGACAGGGCCACAGTGACAACACATAACTGACAGGGTCACAGTGACAACACATAACTGACAGGATCACAGTGACAACACATAGCTGACAGGGTCACAGTGACACAACACATAGCTGACAGGGTCACAGTGACAACACATAACTGACAGGATCACAGTGACAACACATAGCTGACAGGGTCACAGTGACAACACATAACTGACAGGGTCACAGTGACAACACATAACTGACAGGATCACAGTGACAACACATAACTGACAGGGCCACAGTGACACGACACATAACTGACAAGGCCACAGTGACAACACATAGCTGACATGGTTATTGTTCCCTCTGACAGGGTCACAGTGACAACACATAACTCACATTGTCACAGTGACAACACATAATTGACAGGGTCACAGTGACAACACATAACTGACAGGGTCACAGTGACAACACATAGCTGATAGGGTCACAGTGACAACACATAGCTGACAGGGTCACAGTGACACAACACATAACTGACAGGGTCACAGTGACAACACATAACTGACAGGGCCACAGTGACGACACATAACTGACAGGGCCACAGTGACGACACATAACTGAAAGGGTCACAGTGACGACACATAACTAAACTTGTCAGTGACAACACATAACTGACAGGGCCACAGTGACGACACATAACTGACAGAGCCACAGTGACGACACATAACTGACAGGGTAACAGTGACACAACACATAACTGACAGAGTCACACTTGTTCCCTCTGACAGGGTCACAGTGACACAACACATAACTGACAGGGTCACACTTGTTCCCTCTGACAGGGTCACAGTGACACAACACATAACTGACAGGGTCACACTTGTTCCCTCTGACAGGGTCACAGTGACACAACACATAACTGACAGGGCCACAGTGACGACACATAACTGGCAGGGCCACAGTGATGACACATAACAGATAGGGCCACAGTGATGACACATAACTGACAGGGCTACAGTGACGACACAAAACTGACAGGGCCACAGTGACGACACATAACAGACAGGGTCACAGTGACACAACACATAACTGACAGGGTCACACTTGTTCCCTCTGACAGGATCACAGTGATGACACATAACAGAAAGGGTCACAGTGACACGACACATAACTGACAGGGTCACACTCGTTCTCTCTGACAGGGTCACAATGACGACACATAACTGACATGGTTGTTGTTGCCTCTGACGGGGTCACAGTGGCAACACATAACTGACCTTGTCACAGTGACACGACACATAACTGACAAGGTCACAGTGACACGACACATAACTGACAAGGTCACACTCGTTGCCTCTGACAGGGTCACAGTGAGGACCTGTGGGCAGTCAAGGCTCACCCCGTGGAGCGCTCCTTCTTCACGGCAGGTCACGACAAGACCCTGGTCAAGTGGTCAGCCCTCAACCACCACCCCACCTGGGTCGCCAGACCCTCGGTACGGCGCCACCTGCTAGTAGACTTGCTCTGTGTCTGTGTGTGTTCCAGTGTGTGTGTGGGGGGGGGGGGGGGGGGTCGGGGCGGGGGAGTCCAGAAGTGTGTGTGGGAGAGGGGGGTGGTCCAGTATTGTGTCTGTGTGTGTTCCATTGTGTGTATGTGGGGGGTTGGGGTGGTTTCAGTAGTGTGTGTATGTGGGGGTAGGGGATGTCCAGTATTGTGTGTGTAAGTGGATGGCAGGCCAGTAGTGTGTGTGTGATTTTGTGTGTGTGTGTGTGCCAATGTCTGTGTGCCTGTATGTGAGTGTTCGTGTGTGTGTGTGTGTGTGTGTGTGTGTGTGTGTGGGGAGTCCAGAGTGTGTGTGCGTGCACGTGTGTGTATGTGCTGCCATGTGTATATGTGAGGGCAAGTTTGCATAAATGAGTGTTGTTGCGGGCAGAAAGTGCGTGGTGTTCATGTCTGTGTACAATACACATATGTATGTTATGCACATGCTTGCTGCGCAGGAAATATGAAGCATGGCATTTTTTATTATAAATATATATATTATATTTATATATGTTGTGGTGTGTTTAATGTTAATTATTATATACATATAACTGAGATATATATATATATATTTGTTGACTGTAATGAAAAGGACCAGAGATACTGCCTTGAAATATTAACACAATCATTCCACAGGCGGGCACACACACACACACACACACACACACACACACACACACACACACACATTCACAACAACACACACACACACAACACACACACACACACACACACGCACATACAC
>CM054151.1:24572608-24655108 GCA_028751875.1 Rapana venosa | reverse complement strand
GCAAAGATATACAGAGACAATAGCGGTTGTGGTAAACTGAAAGAGAAAGTGTGTGTGTGTGTGTGTGTGTGTGCGTGCGTGCAAGCATGCGTGTGTATGTGTGCGTGTGCATGCGTGTATGTGTGTGTGCATGCGTGCCCACGTGCATGAGTGTGTGTGCAGGGGACGTGAAGAACATGCAGAAGGTGCAGACGATGACCTACCTCAGAGACGTCTTCTGGCACACATTTTCAGTGCCTGTGGGCTACCCTCTTGTTGGTGAGATGGGGCTGGCTGTTTGTTTGTCCGTCGTGTTCGACGATGACCTCCAAAACAGCAGAGGAGGCAGCTGCTGTTTCGGAAATTGGGCAGAAATTTCATTATAGTGGAGATGCCTTGTCAACAGTACATCCCCACTCTCTCGGCCAAGTGGGCATAAGGACAGTCAGCGTTGGAGGTGTTCTCCAAAGGCCAACTAGCCCCCAGGGCTGCAGCACATAAGGACTGTGCGAGTCAAGCCTCCTAGTCAGAGAGTCATAGTCGATCACGAAAGACTAAGCTGTAAAGTGGAATTCCATGAATGGGAAAGCCACTGTTCATACAGCCTCTCACTTTGCTGTTGCCCCCAGCGTCAATGGTTTAATCAAAACTGTGATAAACCCCAGACGCTGACGGCACATGCATAATGATTATTATCAGTACCTCCTTATGCTGGGCTTCTCTCTGCTTAGCTCTTAGTTTTTCTCTCGTCAGCATGTCGGGGTTTTGTTTGTTTGTTGTCTAGTTTGTTCTTGGCAGGGTTTTTGTCTTTGGGGTGGGGGAAGGTGTTTGTGTGTGTGTGTGTGTGTGTGTGTGTGTGTGTGTGTGTGTGTGTGTGTGTGTGTGTGTGTGCGTGTGTGTGTGACTGTGTGAGAGAGACTATGTGTGTGTTTGTGTGTGTGCGCGCACGCGTGTGCGTGCGTGTGTTTGTGTGAGTGCATGTGTGTGCGCGTGTGTGTGTGTGACTGAATCGTGATAAATACATACACTGTATATCTTTATTACAAAAATGAGTAGGCATCTGAGAAAAAGTATGTTGGGTGTTTTTTTCTGAAAGTGCAATTATAAATATTGTGAGTTAAACTATATATTCATAACCTGTACAGCAAAATCCACAGAAAGCTAAACTGTGTCGGCCTTACAAGAAGATGCAGGAGAAGAGAAGTAAATAGAAAATTCCTTATTTTGATGATAATAGATAAGCGCTGACATCTTTTTTGTTTTGGTTTTTTGTTGGGGGTTTTTTTTACAACCAGTTTCTATTTTCTGTACCATGTGGTGTTGTGGAGACTGCAGGAGAGGAAAAGGGAGATAACATTCCTTATTTTGATGAAAATAGATAAGCACTGACATCTTATTTTTGAGGAAAAGGGAGATAACATTCCTTATTTTTAATGACAATAGATAAGCGCTGACATCTTAGTTTTGAGGAAAAGGAGATAACATTCCTTATTTTGATGAAAATAGATAAGCGCTGACATCTTAGTTTTGAGGAAAAGGAGATTACATTCCTTATTTTGATGACAATAGATAAGCGCTGACATCTTAGTTTTGAGGAAAAGGGAGATAACATTCCTTATTTTGATGAAAATAGATAAGCGCTGACATATTATTTTTTTCTTTTTTGTTTGTTTTATTACATCCAGTTTTCTGTACGACGTGTTGTCCTCAGCAGGCAGGCGGGGTGTTTCATTAAGAATAATAATAATAATGTATGGAATTTATATAGCGCTGAATCTTGTCAAGCAACAAATCAAAGCGCTTTTTTTTAAATTTATGCGTGTGTATGCGGTTTTTTTTAATTTTGTCATCTTTTCCCACCAGCACACAATGGCCTACTCTTTCGAACAGCAGAACAGGATTTAACGTGTGCGCAAGATGTTCGGCATGCGTTCGCACACGAGGCCTCGGTTTATAGTCTCATCCGAAGGATTAACGTGCCCTTCATCTGTCTGTGTGGTGACACAGGTCCATGGCGCAAGATGAAGCGTGGAGAAAAGATCAACGTGGCCTGTCGCTCCAAAGACCACGACCTGATCCTGACTGGCGACAACGTGGGACGTGCGCGGCTCTTCAAGTACCCCTCCACTGCCCTGCAGGTGACTGACCGCTCACGTTCTTTTTCTTGTCTCCAGATTTCGCTTTCAAAAGTTGTCTTGTTCCCCCTGTTATCAAGGTACTCCTGAACTCCATGTCTGCACGTGAAGCTTTCATTCTTTGTCAAGCTAAAAAATGATAAAGATGTCCCATAACCTATGTGGTCGTAGGGGAATGAGGCATCAGAGACCTCAACTTCTCAAGGGGACAGTATATTGAGGGCTGCGCTCATCACCTCTCCCTTGCTGCTTTACCTTCCCTGACCCTAAAGAGGCAGGTACCCATTTACACCTGAGTGAACTGGGCAACTGTACAGAAGCGAAGCTGCGCAAACGGTCACCCATCTAAGTGATAACCACGCTCAATGCTGTTGAACCTTAGGTTAGGGAAAGCGAGTGCTCTGACCACCGCGTGCAAGCTACTGATCATATAATCATACATGTAATTTGTTGTTGCTGTTGTGCGTTCCCCAGCTTAACACCCAGAATTTCCTCTCTGACTCACTTATCCCACCTGAGTGTCATGAGATTGCAATTACACACTGGGTGAGAAGTTCGCATGTGTGAAACTCTCCAGTACCTCGCTATACAGACAGCCAGATTCCAACGTAAGATGTTTTTCTTCTGTAATAAAGGGTGCAGGTAGTTACGCTAAGAGCTTGTCACGGCTGAAAATAACAACAGCATACCCTTTTTTTACAGCATAACAACATTGGAATTAATGCAGGACTTTGGTACTTAGCTCAAATCGGTAACTGACAAGGCCTTTGGCATATGATTTTAGAGTAGGTATTTGAACAAAATGTCTTTTTTATTTTCTTCAAAACATTTTCTAGGGTAGTTTTATTTATTTTTTATTGTATTTTTATTTATTCTTTTATATCGAGGATAATGGAATAAGCACTCGTGTGCTTTTTTACATCTAGTCCCCGTGTGTATGCGGTTTTGTAAATTTTGTCATCTGTTTCCAGTTATTTGATCAAACTACCTTTTAAATTTTTTTCTTCAGAACAGTTTTCTTTCCTGCTTTGCGTGCAGCCTGACTACCAGCAGGTCAAGCCGTTCTCCTCCCATGTGACAGGAGTGGAGTTCCTGTACGGTGATTCCGGTGTTGTGGTGTCGGGTAGCAGCGATGCTGCGCTGATGCAGTACGATCTGGAGGACAGATAGACAAGACCACGCCTAGTCTTTTGACCCTGTGGAATTGTTCTGTGGATGACGCTCCTGTCTACATGCCTCTGTGTCTTAGCCGTGAAGTTGATCCCGTCAAACGGTTTACAGCTCAAATAATTCTTGTCTCATGGACTTTATACATTCAAGACTTCTTTAATTCAGAATGTATTTAAGCTCTAAAAACCATGTTTTTTGGAGAAAAACTAGACATGAAGCCAGTTGAAAGAATCCTATTCATTTTCATTATAAATTGATATTCAGATGGTATTCTTTTTAAATTGTAAATTTTAAAAAGTATAATTACGTGTAAAAAACATTTGCAATGTAAATATGTGAAGTAAATTCTAGGTCATGCACATGTATTATGTTATGTAGGGTTATGTTTCCCAACAAAGTGGATTTAAGCACAAGGTGGGGTTTTCTGTTCTGTTTGTTGTTGTATCAATTACAAACAATTGCCATGTATTTTATACATTAACTGTTGCGAATGAAAAGTCTGTTGGTCTTTATGTCTACATCAAAGTGTATTTGTAACTGGATAAAGTCTGTGATTCCATGTGTAACGACAAGTAGCAGTTGTTTAACATTGTTACTGATGGATATTTCAATAAATAGATAAACTGGAAATCTAAACAATATTTTATACAGACATTTATCTTAACATAAAATATATATCTAAAATAACCCTTTTTTTTTAGAAATAGATAAAGCAAATTGTCCTCATTAATTGGGTATCTAGGGAATCTTTCAACTGATATATTTTGAATTTATTCCATTATTATTTTCTTTTTCTTTTTGCAGGTGTGGTGTAGTTGTTTTCTGACCCCTTTCTGGTTGTACACAGAATCTTCAGAACTAACACAAGTCATATTGTGTCCCTGTTGACAGTGGCTGCCATCAGATCCTATTGCTTTGTTTTCGCGGGCCTTTCCCTAGGCGTTGGCATTGCCCTTCCACAAGTCTCTGTGTATGTCTGTGTTAGTTTTCCCCATACATATACGTCCCCATTATCCTTCAGCCACTGTCTATGGTGGTATGTTCCCCCACTGTCTTTGTTACTATGTCCCGGAATTTCTGCATTCCTTTTTATGCTTACCCCTTGTCTTTGTTAAAATATTCCTGAGGATGTCCATTCCCCTTGTCTTTGTTAAAATATTCCTGATAATTTCCATTCCCCTTGTCTTTGTTAATCTGTCTCCATTCCCAGTCTTAATTATATCCTTATCAGCCTCTTTATTTGTGTATGCCCCTATCTTTGGGTATGCCCTTATCAGCCTGTCTTTGTGTATGCCCTATCAGCCTGTCTTTGTGTATGTGCCCCTGTCTTTGTGTATGCCCTCATCAACCTGTCTTTGTGTAGGCCCCCATCAGCCACTGACTGTGTGTCGCCATCAGCCTCTGATCGTGTATATGTCCCCATCAGCCTCTGATCGTGTATATGTCCCCATCAGCCTCTGACTGTGTATATGTCCCCATCAGCCTCTGACTGTGTATATGTCCCCATCAGCCTGACTGTGTGTGTATGCCCCCCATCAGCCTCTGACTGTGTATGTGCCGCCATCAGCCTCTGACTGTGTGTATATGTCCCCATCAGCCTTTGACTCTGTGTGTGTGTCGCCATCATCCTCTGTGTGTCACCATCAGCCTCTGTGTGTATATGTCACCATCAGCCTGTGTGTGTGTGTGTGTGTCGCCATCAGCCTCTGTGTGTGTGTGTGTGTGTGTGTGTGTGTGTGTGTGTCACCATCAGCCTCTGACTGTGTGTATATGTCACCATCAGCCTCTGGCTGTGTGTATATGTCACCATCAGCCTCTGACTGTGTGTATATGTCACCATCAGCCTCTGACTGTGTGCATGTCACCATCAGCCACTGTAATATATCCCCACCAGCCACTGTCAGTGTATGTCCCTGCCAGCCCCTGTGTCATACTAATGTCCCCATCAGCCCCTTAGTGTATTATTATGTCCCCATCAGCCTGTCTTATCATGTCCCCATTCCTCATCAGAGTAAAAGTAGGACACTGAACATGTCTACTTTGTTGTCTAGTGACTTCTTGTGGTATTCTGATGTATTCTAAGGTGCCTGTGCATGCATATGTGCAAACGGAACAAGTGCTCATGACATACTCTTCCTTTCCCCCATTCCTTTGATTTACCATTGCTCTACAACAATTCACAAAAGCGAATCTGTGATATGACATAAAGAGAACTGTTTGTGAATTTCATTTTGAACTACTGTTTGTGAATTTCATTTTATCTGTGTCCATGCAAATTTTTTTTCTTCATCATGCCATCAAAATGAAAAATCAGTTTGTGGTACCTTTGTCCTCTCCAGTCTTTTTTTTTCCCATGCTACGTGAATCCTTGCCTCAGTTACAACATGTATGTATTTTAGAGTAAAAATTCAATCGCTTCACCGATTTCTTCAGCTCTGTGCACCAATATCTTCATTTCATTGTGGACATGAAGACCACTCCGCTATATTTTATTAACTGGGTAATTTCTTGGATGATCAGTGTCATTTAGTGAAGGAAAGAAACTGTACAATGTATGGATGAACAAATTCACTCTGGGTTGTGCCTGTACATTGTGACTACCCTTTCCATCTGCAAAACAATGAATGAATTTGTAGCCTATGAGTTAACTTATTTTTTTAACGAGCAGTGTACTCTTTACATTGTATTGTAAAATATTAATTTCCCTCTTGCTTTAGTCAGTTCCCATACACTAAGAACAATCTCATATAAAGCGTAATAATCTGAACATGGTGCATTACTCCCGTTTGGTGCAAGGGGAGCTCAATCCTTTGAAAATGAATTTCAGCCTTACAGGAAATTTCATACAACTTTAGTTCAAATTCTTTCAAACATCTTTGTGTTAATGAGTTCACAAAATGCTATTGGGATTGTTTGGGTTTTTTTGTATTCCAGTACCTTGGATTTTATGAATATCAGACAAGTTACACTGGTTTGCTACATATTCAATCTGTTATACATTCACAGAACTTTTTCATCATTAGATATAAAACCCATAATAGATTCTTCACTTATTCCTTTGTTGCCAGTTTTGTGAAATATGACATTCCAATCAGGCTTTGTTTTTGGTTTGGTTTGGGTGGGATTTTATTTTTAAACTTCTTTTGTCATGGCCATTCTTTGATCATTGACTTACATTTTTGTAGTTGTGGTTGTGAGTGAAGGGAGGAATGGAAAATGGAGGAGAAGGGGGGGGGCTAGGTAAGGCACCCAGAAGTGGAATATATTTATGAACAGAATTTTCATTCCAATGTTGAGTTGATGCCTTAAAACATGACACACTGGTTGCGAGAAAGTCAAGCTATCAGATACTGCAATAATAAAAACAATGAAAGCACAAATCTCTGAATGTTACACTTTTGTGATGCAACAATAAATCCCAAGGGGAGCTAGCTGTGAGCTGCACCAGAATGTGTAAATTACAGTACGTGGATGACCTGGAAATTCTATGTAGGTCTCTACTCTTTTCTATCACTCAATTGTTGCTAGACTTTTGTGGCGTTATGTGAGAATCTGGTGCATTGTTTATCTAATATGTATTCAGACACATCACAAATTTGTTTGGTATAGATATATAATCTTAAGTTATGGTTATTATCACTGCATGACTATGTGGTGATGAAAGTCCATGTCGGGCTGTTTTCTAGGTTTATTGGCAAATTTTCAGTAGAAATGGGGCCTACTTTTCTCTTCCAGATGTCCATCTAGATGAAGAAACAAACGGGAAAAAAAGAATTGTTTGCCTGATGAAGTGAATGGTCTTTTGAACCATTTGAACAGTTTTATGTCTTGGTTCTTGCGTGTTGCTGTCATTAGAACTTGTTAGAACTATTACTCGCTATTGGTTGCATGACTGTGTAAGAATGAGTTGAGTGCAAGCGCTTTGATTTGTCTGTGCAAGATTCAGCGCTATATAAATTCCATTTATTATTATTATTATTAGCTTTTTAATTTTACAGTAGTGTTGTTTTTCTTTTATGATGCAGAGTCAGCCTGAACAGTGGTTGACTTGGGTGTGCATAAAATTTTAAAGTAGGCCTACTAATGATGACGAAAGTCTATCACAAGTAAACCACAACTTCTCCACCTTGATATAAGCCTCTACTGAAAAGACTGTTCAAGAAATCATACAGGAACAGCATCTTTTACTTATACACACATGCATGTGCACACTGAATGATGCATACACACACACATACATATATATTCATTCATGTGGGTAAGAATGCATAAAGCATCCTTTGCAATGTAGTGACAGAAAACATTGCATGCTTGAGTGAGTAGGTATGTGCTGAATGCACGTGGAGCTACAAGAGAGTGGTGCCATAGTTGGGACAAAGTGACAACATAAATAAATTTTCTGTCAACATGAAATAACATGTTTGCCAATTCCCTTTCCCTATTTTACTTATACAACACCTTAGAGTACCAATACTGATGGCAAGTCCAGCAATTAATTATCAAGAACCAAGAAATCAAACTGTCCAAAGTAAAAACCAGTTACTGAAACCAATCCCAAAATCTGATCTGAAGTCAAACTGAGCATAGCTTTTGAAGCAGTCTGAGAATTACCCAGTTTCATCTTGTTACACCAGGGAAACAAGTCATCCCTTTTGTTAATAAATATGATCACACATCCCCTCCCAAAATAATTATCAACTGGCTATTGTTTCCACACAGTAATTTTAAAGATGTTTCTATGCAATAAATGCAATTGTTCTAACACTTCTTAGCAGTAATGTGATCAATCCAATATGTCCCATCAAACTATGGGCAAATTCTTGACAGGTGTGATGAGTTTTCTTTCCAGTAACCTGTGACTTTCATTTCAGGAATGGTGGTGCTCCACAGTCAGAGCCACCATCAGTATATATCACAAATGCTTTCTCTTTTTCTCGGGCAACACAAACAGCCTGCACACGTTTTGTTTTAATACCGCTACTTTATTTATGCATAAACAACAGTTACGTTGTCATTAAAAATTGGCTACATATACATGGACTAAGCAAAGAAAGACCAGCTGTAAAAATTGTTCGTTCCCAAATATATTCTTGTTCAGATGTTGGTATGACATTTTTCCATGAACAGAAAAGCAATCTAGTAAATAAGCACATGCATCTGTACTTCTAGCTCAGCATATTCTTTTGTGCATGTGGGTGTGTATACTTAGGATCAGTGACTGCCTCAAGTGTACATGAAGATGCAGAACACTGCCCTTTTCTTCTCAATCGAAAGAAATCAGATCACATGAAAAATGCAACAGACGTTTATTCATGAAATCTTGTGTTCTCAAGTCATACAGAAACATATATAAGTTCTGAAAGCCACTGGATTATGCAGACTTGACTGATGTATGTCTTCTACATTATTCAATACCCACATGGGAACGGTACACACTTCATGGGAAGGGAGGTGGGGCGAGGGGTGGATATGAAGGTTTAGTGGGATTAATCAAAAACATCACTTGAGTTATGGCATTTCTGAAAGGTTAAAAAAAAAAGTAGCCTCAAGTCTTTTTATAAAAAATAAATAAACAAAAAACAAGAAATTTGGATAACTACATTTTCTATACAAACAATTGTTGAAAAAAGAAACATAAATAAAACACAAGTTTGGGTTTTTTAAAAAAGTTTCTCCCATTAATTTGCTAAATATATACAATATTTAAAGAAACATTTCTTCTGGAATACACTGTTTGTCATTTTGGTTGGTTTGAATGGTTTTGTTTTGTGTGTGTGTGTTATGTTGTTGCTTGGTGAATGTAGTTTGCCACAGCAGAAACTACCTCAGTGCCATGGGCAACACAACTCCACGTTTACAGATGGAGCTAACCATACCTGCTAACCCTGTGGAGTTTTGTTGTCTACAGGAATACTATACAGGGCAGAAAGTGAGAAAGAAGGTGGGGGAGGGGATAGAGATAATGTTTTGCTCATTTTGGCAGCAATACATGTCATGTACTGGATCATGCACAATACTGACAAGTGAAATTCGGGTCTTAAGATTACCTGATAAGGTACTGCTTGTTGCTCTATTATGTGAACCTTTTCAGAATATCACATACTATCTTTTAACCAACAACAAAAAAAAGCTGAACTGGGGTTTTTGGTGGGTGTCCCCATCATTTGAAAAGAACGAAATGCAAGGATGTTACCAAAAATAGCTGACTCCTAATTTGTAACCACTGTTTAGCCAATAAAAAAAAAAGTAATTTCAAGCCAGAAGTTAAAACGGCAAAGTGGCAATCCAACTGCAGTATGCTACATCACCTGTTCAACAACACTACAAAACTAGTAAATGTGGCACATATTTACAAACAGATGGAATTGGTTTTTAAAATAAATAAAAAATATTCATATAAATGGTTTCTGTATTCTACTCAGTAACAATACTTTTTTTTTTTAACAATCACAGAATTCACTGACAAAAAGTCTGAAAGAAAAAGAAGATAAAAAAAAAATCCTCCTTTATTCAGATCAGCTGGAGAGCCAGGAGGAACCAAGCATTCACTAAGCACATTGTCCCTTTCATTAGGGAAGTCCTGATTGTGGGAAGGGAGGAAAAACTATGACCTCTTGCAGATGAGCTCACACACCATTCCAAGATGATGACAACAGGGAAATCTGAAACAGCAAAGAGGGGGCAAGAATAATGTTCACACCATTTCTTCCATTAAGCCAAGGGCTGTCTGAACTTCTTTCCAGCATAAACTGCATTGCTCCCCAATTCCTCTTCAATTCGCAGAAGCTGGTTGTACTTGGCCAGTCGCTCAGAACGGCAGGGGGCCCCGGTCTTGATCTGCACACAAACAATTTACAGTCTTACCTCAGAATCTGCTATATACCCCCACCTCTCTTTCTTTTTGATTTTTTTTTCTCGTTTGGTTTCTTGTTTACCTAGTACAAGAAAGAGAACATGTACCAATACCCATAGTAATTCAAGGCTGATGCAAACAAGATACAAGAAGAATGAAACCTTATCTCTTTTTTATACAATCTACTTCTCTTCCTTCTGTGTCGATTTACTTTAATTCTCTGACCCCCCCACACAATCATATTTTGAACAAGCTAAACATTGTGACATTTGAGGGGTTAGAATAATCCAAAAGACTTACCTTTTGTTTGTTTAATTAATAATACATCTTTCATTTCAGATTTTCCCCACCTAACTTTACTAGACACTTTACTAGAAATGCAGATGATCAAAAAGGATTTTTTCATTAGCTATTCACAGCCATCATAGCAATACTGGATGTGAGCCAAGCAGCCGTACAGATGTTTGTAAACTGTGCACACCCTTGATCTCTAGCACCCCCCCCCCCCCCCCCTCTTTTGATCCTGCCTGCAAGGAGGCACTTTAAGGAACAGAAAGTATTGAAATAAAGTAAAACCACACAGAATGAATTCTATGAAAGCGGAAACTAGGCAGCTATGATTAGACAAATTTGTTAATTTCCTTCAGAAATCCCATGTTATTCTCCAGTGCAAAAACCTACCCCACTCTTAATCTTTATCCAGTAAGAAAATGTATTGAAAATTCCCATATCACTTTTAAGTAGAAGACAAGCCTATCACTATTATTTCAAAAAAGTCCCTTCACCTTTATTTAGCATTTAAACACAAAGCTGCCACCCCCACCCCCTTTCCACAAGTCTACCCCTCCTTTTTCTGAATGTGCCCCATCACACTAAATCAAAGTACACAAACCCAACATACCTTTTTGGAAAGCCCCAGGTCACTCGGGCACAGTAACAAACCCTATACCTCTTTTGAAAGCACTGTATCTATTCAGCCAACGGAACTTTCAGCCTCTTCCTAAATCCCACTGGCACATCAACTATATTCAGTACATCAACCCAAAATTCCCACTCCACCTTTATTTATGACGTATGTATCTCTGCCCCCCCCCCCCCCCCCCCCCCCTTTCCGAACAGACTGTGCTACTCACCTGTCCAGTGCACAGGCCCACCACCAGGTCAGCAATGAAGGTATCTTCAGTCTCTCCACTGCGGTGGGACACCATGACCCCCCAGCCAGCTTTCTGTGACATCTTGCAGGCCTCAATGGCCTCGGACACGCTGCCGATCTGGTTCACCTTCAGCAGAAGGGCGTTGCAGGCCTTCTTGTCAATGCCTGTCTGCACTCGCTTGGGGTTGGTCACCAACAAGTCATCCCTGCAGTGGAGACAAGGAGATATATATATATATATATCTATATATATATCTATATCTATCTATCTATCTATATATATATATGTATGTGTGTGTGTGTGATGATACACACACACACACCTGTGTGAGTAGGGAGTAAACTGTCTCTTGAGAGGGAGATGTTAGTGAATTTATTCTAAGATTCATAAATATCGACGTAAACATTGAAACGAGTGCATAGATCTTCTATCCACTATGATCAATGAAGACAAAATTAATGGGAAAAATGTATCCTATACTCTACACTTTTCCCCATTATCTGATTCCCCTAAACACACATATGCAGGCCAACCTCCCTGGCTCAACTAAGTTATCATTACTATCTTTGGATACATTATGTCCACATTCAACAGCCCCAGCTGACTTGTTGGGCTTCCAAAAAATACAATACACAATCACTTCTGCAAGTTCTCAATCTTCAACATTCAAACTTTTGTGTCTTCTGATCATACAACCAGCTGCCTTCATTTCAGAGAGCCGCTATATCAAATCAGTTAGTGCACAAAGCAAAGCGCTCAATATTGACAAGGTTATGAAGAGACAATCTGTAGTATTTGCTAGATTTCTGTCACCGTTATTCTCTACTGTTTACTGTTTTCTGAATGGCATCTCTGGACTTTCACATTGTTTGCCATGTTGTTTTCAAAGTGAAGTGCAATGGTAGTAAAAGGGAAAGAATTGTTTGTCAAAACTGAAGCACTCAGGTAATTACAAATATTGACAGAAAATGGCTTTTGGCTTTACTTTCATGCAGGTTATAATATATGCATACATGGCAGCCTAGACTCGACACTGAGTTATAAGGATTTAATACATAGTTTCTACTTCGCTTTGTTGTTTGGAATTCTGAGAGACACAAATCCATCCAACTGGGGCGATTGACATACAAGTACCACTGATAAATTTACTGTACATGTGCAAAATTACTAATGACCTCCTTGGACACTGTCATTTGCTATTGTTATTTCATTCACCCATTTGCACACATTTGAACCTTTCTTTTTCACCATCCTAATGCAAAATAACTTTGATAGACAAGCTGTGAGTTAAGGTATCCAATGTTTTTGTCACAGGTTGTTATTTTTGTTTATTTCCAAAGGATTCAAGGCCTTGAAAAAGAGGTCTACAAATTCAAGGAGGTTAAAGAGTTTCAAGAAGTATGCAAACCCTGCACTACAGCATAAACTGGCAAAGTCACTGACCAAAGCAAAACCTTCACGTGACTCGCTTGTCTTTGTTTTCCTTGTTAAATCATCACTTACTGAAATTAGCTGAACATTTAATTTTTAAATGCCTTTGTATCTTCCATCACTGCATTGGTTTTTTTTACCATTATACAAAACAGAAGATAACCCCACAATTAATTCTTTTTTACTTCAAAATATGCAATATCAAAAACCTTATGACAAAAACAAACCCAACTAATTTTGTAACAGTGGAGAGCCCACTAAAGCCGTTTTAAAGATATTCTCAATCCGTCTCTCAAAACACACACAGTGTAAATTATAAAAACAAAGAAACACATACTTTATTTATACCACTTTTAAGTCAAGACAGATTTCTCTGCATGAAATCAGGCTGCTCTCCCGGGAGAGGGCACATCGCCACAAGAGCAACGCCACCCAATTTTTAAAAATTTTAAATCCTGTATGCAACAGTATTTGTTTCCCTATCAGAGTGGCTTTCTTCTAAAGAATTGTCTCTTGTTGCCGTGGGTTCTTTTACATGCACTAAATAATTATGTTATA
Source organism: Rapana venosa (assembly GCA_028751875.1). Lineage (NCBI taxonomy): Eukaryota > Metazoa > Mollusca > Gastropoda > Neogastropoda > Muricidae > Rapana > Rapana venosa. Next base: position 24,641,828 of record CM054151.1, on the reverse strand, counting down.
ACACATGGGACCTTGGTTTATCACCTCATCTGAAAGACTAGCACCCAGACCACCACTCATGGTCTAATGGATGGGGGAAAAGTTTCAGGCCCAAACAGGATTTGAACCACTTAACACTCTGAACCGGACTTTTTGCTTTCTAGGCAGGCGCGTTACCTCTAGACAACCGATCCATTATATATATCCATATATATAAAATGAACAAAGGACAACACCTCTCTCTTCTACTCTAGCACAGAACCGTCCAGAAGATGGGGGATCCTGTTTTTATACAACAAGAGCTTCAGCAGGGACCCCCTTTCATTAGGCATATCATGATCACCAGAAAAGCTGAGAACTGACCCCACAATCTGAATGGGGACTTTTGCAGTGAAGGCAGTGTATGCGTCCCAGTCATCCTGGTCAAAGGGATCCTCAATGGACACAACGGGGTAGTTCTTGACAAAGTCCTGGTAAACGTCTGACAGTTTCTCTGAGCTTAGCTGAAAAGAAAATAATAATTCCTAGTTATTTCAAGGGCCGAGTGCTTCATTGTTATTGGTAAAAATAATGACTCTAGTCTACAGTAACCATCACAGGCTGTGATGCACTGCTGTTGCCCAAAAATGTGTTAAATCTGTCGAACAAAAATATATATATTAAAAAAAAATACAGAAGACTAGAAGAATGTTCTGCATTTTTGTGTTTCACTACTTAGTCAGACTTGAGTGTTCAGCCATTCATAAACATTGGCAGAAATGGCTCTTAGCTAACCTTGTATTATATGTGGCAGTTGTGATGATATGCCTGTTGTTCAGTAATGCAATTTTTTTTTTTTTTTTTTTTTTGGTGGTTTGCCCCATCCCCGCCCTAAAAAAAAGAAAGACACACTGCTCAAAATTGTATGCAGTCAAATGATAAAATCTGAGAGTCCTGCAAAGCTGTAACCTTGAACCAAACTGCAAATCAAGCAATCGAGGACAAAACCTCTCCTTTCATACTCTTCTTTTATCAGCATTAATAATACTTCACCAAAGATAACTCTACTTACCCATTCAGCAGGATTGGAAGATGGGTTCTTGAAGTCAAGGTCATACTTTTTCTCCTTACAAAATTCAGAGGCTGCCACGTCCATGCCGATTTCGATCTTTCCTTTATATCCAGCCTTGTCAATGGCTTCCATCAGCAAGTTCAAGCCTGAAGACAACACAAAAGGTCACTGATAAATTATGTGCAATTTAGACTTTAAGAATCTGAACAGGTGAAATTTTGTTGTCTGTTTGTTTGTTTTGGGGGGCTTTTTGGTTTGTGGGTTGTTTTTTTATTGGGTGTTTCTTTCAATTTCAGGAGGAGATGTCATTGTGAGCAAAGTGGGTCTCACACATTACACAATAGTTGCCTTGTCATACAAAGCGAAAGCAAGCAACACATACACGCAGCTATGCAAAATAATGTTGGCATCTCTGGAAAATAATGTTGATAAAGAGAATTATGACAGCATGGCAGATGTTTGACCACAGCCTCACGTTCATATTAATCTGCGATCAGTGAAAATTCCCTCTTCTGCTGGGTCTTCTATATGATTGTACTAACTCAATCCCCCTGTGACAATACAGCAAGCGTCTGGCAGGATTCTCTCTCGTCTGTTTTACTGTCTTGCTTCCATCTATGCGTGGTCATGCCGTCTCCTGCAGAGTCCTCTGTGGTTAGGTTAACCCTTCAGACATTATCTATGATCAATGAAAACACAAATCATCCCTGCAGGGTTCTCTATGGCCAGTTGAACTCAACTCTATCTCAAGTCTTCTCAGTTGACTTCACTCAAGAGGTGAAGATACTCCATACCAAACGGATTTGGATTTTAATGCTTTTGCTTCTTACGGCCAGAAACTAAAGTGAAAACAGGACCAAAATGAAGAATGTTCACAATTGTGACGCTCCACCACATAATGAGTCGCAGTGCACCAGAGGTGAACATGTTATTAACTCTCCTACTACCGTTGGCGGGTTGACCCGCCCTCTTACTACTTGATCCGCGAAGCCGCGGGCGGGTGTGCACGCCGAATACCTGGGGACACCCAGTGTCTCCCTTTGCGCTATTTATATACCATGGTCTCACACCCCTTATCGCTTTAGACATGCGCAGTGAGCTCCCAGACAGTGTAGCTGCCGCCATTTGCAATTTTCGCTTCAGTTGATCGATTTTGGTGCCGATTTTTTCGATTTTACGGCGATGTCATCGAGTAACAATTTTTGGAGGGAGCTGCATCAATATGGCGACTGCTTCAACGAACTTTTTGGAGGATTTTCTGTGAAAATAATGGCAGAATCTGAACTTATGTGGACTGAAATGGACTTAGAAGCTGAACAGAGGATTCAAGAGTTGCAGAGTGGAATCGATGTGCTGTGTTTATTGGTGATTCGAGTGATGAAGATGACTATGACAGTGGCGTAAACAACGATCCTGCCGAGGGGGGCATATGACTGTGACTGGCTTAAAATGAAAGAAATTCGTGAAAATTGTGGCTCCAGAAACTTGCAAAATGATGCTAGTGACTCGTGGGTAGTATGATGGGTTTTTTTCTTCTGTTTTTCACTGACGAAATGCAAAATAAAATTGGAACAAACCGTGACCTGATTTCAATGGCTGTTTGTTCGTCAGCCTGTATGCTTGTTTGTGAGTGTGATTGCATGTTATTCTAATATTATCTGAACATTATTACTTATTTTGCATGTTTGATTTTATTTCACTTCATCTTTACAATTCTTTACCTCTTGAAATAGTCATATTTTAAAAATTATTGCATAACCACCGTAGCCAACAACAACCGCAACATCATCGCCATCAGCATTCCACAACAACAAGTCACACAAGAGTCAAACGAAGAAATATTGAATTTTTATTCACAACTTAACAAGTACAGAAAGTTTCATGTAGATCTGTCTTTATTTCGATTTTTTATTATTTTTTAAAGTAAGTAGGTGTGAAACTGAAAGACACTGCAGAAAATACTTGGTATACAGTGGTAAGTAAGAGAAATGGAACGCGGTAGTAGAAGAGTTAATCTGCAATAAATGTTCTTCTTCTTCTTCCTTTTTTGTCATGTTTCTCCCAGGGGAGGTTTGACATTGATGAGCCTTCTCAATCACTCTCTGTTTTGAGCTCCCTCCTTATTTATGCCCCTTTCTCAAAGATCATCTGCAATACAGGCAGCCCAGGTCTTGCTAGGTCTTCCCTTTGGTCTCTTTCCATCCACTACGAAGTTCATTGCTCTTTTCATGATGTGGTGGTCTGCTTTCCATTGAACGTGCCCAAACCAGCGCAGTCTATTGGTACTAGCTACAGACTTCAGATCATCAACTTTGCATATTCTCCATAGTTCTTCATTCGCGATCCTGTCTTCCCATTTCATCTTTGTCATGTAGCATAGCATTCGGTTTTCACAGCTCTTCAACAAATGTTTGATGGTTTTTGTGAAAACCCACGTCTCCAAGCCATACAGGAGAACAGGTCAGATGCAGGCCTTGTATATCAGACAGCGTCTCTCCAGTGGGATTTTCTGATTTCTGAGCAAACTTGCCAATTCTTTCCATTTCTTCCAACCACTCGCAATCCTGGTTCTGACAGCTAACTCAGATTTTGCTTCGCAGCTCATCATCTCTCCCAGGTTGCAGAATTCGTCTACCACTTCTATCTTCCCTTGTTCAAATTCTAGCTCCTCCTTTCCTGCATTGGTATTGCTGTCATTTTACCCCACTTTCAGCTGCTCTCAGCTGCAATAAATAAGCTATTCAATACAGAAAACAGACTGTAAATAGGACACTACAATGAAAAGTCATTACAAATTGAAATGGTAGACTGCAGTGGCAAAATGAGAAATTGAGAACTTTTGCATCATAATAGATGGTCAGAATGAGGGCTTGGGTGTTTTTAATGTGTTTTTAAAGCAAAAGGAAACAAAATAATGCCTTGATACTTCAGTACAAGGTAGAAAAATGGCTGTAGTGTTTTTAAAACAATCAAAATCTTAAAATCAACAACCTAACCCCCAGCTGCCTAAAATGGCTCCTAGCAGAAAAGTGGGTCTGGTGCAAAGTGACTCATTTCGTGGTGGAGTGTCACAATTTGGGTTTCTGGTGGACATTGTACCTATTACTTTTTTAACAAAACAGTTACTATTGGTCAGGAGAAAAAATGTCCCGTTTTCACTGTAGTGCCTGACCCTAAACTTAATTTTAAAGTGCTCAGCTTCTCCAGCTCCTTCTCAGCTGCCACAAATGTATCATTCTGCAAGGATGCAACTTATTTGTTACCCTGCTAATGCATTATGCATATATGCTAAGTCTGATACACAAGACTTGCCCTATGACCATACCTGAAGGAAACTAATGCCTCAGTGGAGACATCACACATTTTCTTGTTCTGACTGATGACATGGCCCAAAAAACCCACTTAACTCTGTGTGAAATTTGTTGCTGTAATCAGATAATCAAATACAAACCAAACTGAACAATAGTGATTTGCATGCAAATTGGAACTTTACTCTTGAATAAAACAAAGAAACTTTTTTTATCTCAAGCAATGAGCGTGACACAGCGGTCATTTTACCCCCACTTTCAGCTGTTATTCATTCCATCCCATCCCAGCCCAGCTGGGGCCAGCTGGTGCTAATCATAGCAGGAACTGACCGCACTTGAGACTAGGCAAAAGGAAGGGGGGCGCTTAAGTTAGCACACTTGAGTAATGTTGGATTTGTGCACTGTGGTAGGATTGGGTTGTGCATAATGAAGACTTTTTATACATCATGTTAAACAGAACTATATTTTCTTGGGGTTTTTCCCTGACACTATTATTTTCTTCCTTTGTTTTATTTGATATTTTAAATACAAACACCTTTTCCCCCAACTGATCCTAAAGTTTTTTAAAAGAAAAAAGTTATTTCATTGTATTAAAACAAAATGGACACACATGACTCACCTTCTTTGTTATCCAAGATGTTTGGAGCAAAGCCTCCTTCATCCCCAACATTGCAGGCTTCACAAACACACACGAGTCTGGTGTTATTTCATGTTCTACATAATTTATAAACACAGAGATATGTCTACCATCAAAAAGGCTGACATTTGTCAAGTTCACATTTAGCAAGCTTCACCAAAAATAACCCCCAGAAGTCTGATGTTCTTGTATGTTTGATACATTTTACAATACAACGAAAAAATGGGTACATTTGAAAAACAAAAGGAGAAAATTGTCAAGTTTCCCTCTAGTGGCTTTAAAGCAGACAGAAGGCTGATGATTTTTATATGCAACAGAATTTACAATCAAATGGAAATGTACACCATGAAAAAGACTGACATTTGTGAAATTAATATTTACCAGGCTTTGCAAACAAAACAGAAAACTTAATGTTAGTCAACATTTACTAAGCTTCAAAATCAAAAGCTACAAACACACACACACGGGCAAACAGACCTTTGAATTTAATTATTGAAACCGAGTACACTTTGAAAGGTGGGCTTAACTTCAACTAGAAAAGGTATGAAAATACAGCAACTATGAGAAGTACAGAAGAATGGGAAAATGGGAAGATAAAATAGAAGAGAGGCATGAGAGATTGTTAAGGGGAAGGGGGAGGGGGGGGGGATGGGAAAGCAAAAGAAAAAAAAAAGACTGAGGTAAAAACAGAATGAGACTGGTGATAGGCAAGAGAGCTATGTGGTACTCACCATCCTGTCCATATTTCTTCTTGATGACGGCCTTCAGGTGGTGGTAGGTCTCAGAGCCCATTTTCATAGCCTCCGTGAAGGATGCTGCCCCTGAAACAGCATGTACACCACACTTAATTAATGCAGCACAAAACAACACTCCCAATAACACAGCAACAACCATCCCATACTAGCTTTTCATTTTCTGATAAACCATATCCATTTCTCTCCTTTTTCTTTGTGCATATATGTGCTTTTCATTACAGTATTTAATTTCAGATCTGTTCTATTACAAATTAGTACTGCTTCTATTACAAATTAGTACTGCTTCTAACTTCAAAGCCATTCTTTTATTTTGGTCTCAATCATCAAACCCATTCTTGTATGATGCTTGTTTACTCCTGTTTCATCTCTCTTCCTTTGTTCATTGATGTGTCCTCCTTCCCCATACAACAAGTGAATTCCTCTCTTTTACTGAAGCTGCGTGATCGGTAAGATGCGCATGCATTGTAACAGCAAGAAAGTGTTTACTTCCAATGGCCATAGACAAGGAATTTCCAAACTCTCAATAATTTTGCCGATTACTAACATCATCTGGATTCACAGGTTAGTTGTTAAAATGTGTATACCTACATCGCCGAATACCATACCTCTGTATAATATCAGATATAGTAGACTGAGCATATTGTAAATTATTATGGGCCTGGGTTTTTTTGTTTTTGTTTTGTTTTTTGTTCCTTGGCTAGAGCTTGTGAGGCTCACCAATGGCGAGATTTTATGCATGCAACCCTTTTTGCACATCCATAATGTAGCCGCATAGCGACTTCAGGGACGATGTCTAAACATGACAAGTGTACAGGCATTTCAATGGCCTACTCTCCTGAAAGGTGTAACAGATTTTAATGTGTGTACAAGATATTCTGCGTGCATTCACACACAGGACCTCAGTTTATAGTCTCACCCAGAGCCCCCTGTTTTTCTGAAGCAATGAATAGCTTATCTATGCACTGTAAATATTGCAGCTGCTTTTCAGAGACAGTGAAGATCCTGTGCTGAGACCTCCTTTTCAAACCAGCATGGGTCTGTTTCTTTAAAAAAAATAAAAATAAAAATACAGAGTGGAAGAGCACAAGAATTCCCAGTGGTTAGTGATTAGTAACTTACAAACCACGAAACACCATTTCATACATGCAGTGTAACCCCTTTTCTCTCAGATTTATGCATAACCCTTTTTGTCCAACATAAAACTGAGCAATCTCATTCTCCAGACCAAGTAAACTTCAAGCATTCACTGCTGAAAGAGGGTTGATCTAGGTCATAAAAAAAGTTAAAAAATTTTTTTCTCAATGGATTGTTGGAACACACAGTTGACATGTGGCACAGGAAGAACCAAGAGTAATCTTACTTCATATAAAAGGAAGTTAGCAAAGCTAACTGAAACTAATTCACCAAAAACCAAAGTAAGGTTCAGGACACGAGTCCCTCATTCAGCAGTCTCTTGTAAACAACGAGTAAGTCACGAGGGACTCGTGCTGCGGGAAGAAATGTGTTAAAACCAAACTACCAATACAGCTTTATAGGCTGGATATAAAAGATGTGCATCTTCTGTTTACCCCCACACAATACATTCCTGAAAACCTAAAGGCACTTTCAGATTAACATTCAGATTTGGCCCCAAACGTTCCTACCACATCCGCTGACTGTCATGACCTGTACACCACGGACAGCAGCTTACCTGTAGGCAGAATCATGAACTCCTGCATGGCCAGCTTGTTGCCAGCATGGCTACCGCCGTTGATGACATTGAATGCTGGCACTGGCATCACCAGCTTGTTATAGCCTCCCAGGTCAGCAATGTGCTTGTACAATGGCACCCCCTGAAATCAACCCTTCTGATTACAGTCAGCTGACCGGGCTTGAACTGCTTGGGGAATATTTCCATTCTGTTGCAAGTCAATGACACAGCCAGCAGTCATGTGCACTGGAAATGTGTCTTACAATGCTGGCAAAGAAACTTGTTCCAAATCTATTTCCTCCAATTTTGCAGCAGAAAAGCAGCATAGAAGAAGGTGTGGTTAACCCAAACACAAATCTGGAGTTTTCTTTAAACTTCTGAAGAAAAGAATTAAAAGTTACTACGGCTCAAGTTCATTTCTTTTGTTAGGGTTATTCATCCCCCCCAAAATATCAGGTCTCTTTTCTGTCCATTTTTATTTTGAAAGAGGACTAAAATAGCTACTTTCCAATCTACACCCAAATGAAATCTATCCAGGACTTTCTCTTCTATTTCTTCTGTCCACAAGATTTCAACAAATGACAGATTAATAATAATAATAAATGGAATTTGTATAGCGCTATATCTTGCAAAAACAAATCAAAGCACTTGCATTCATCCTACTCTCACACATGCAACAAGTTACAATTAATAGTTTTTACAAATTGAAACGTAAACACACACGCGCGCACACACACACACACACACAGAGGTTGAGTACTTTGACAGGGTGGTGGGGGTTTTCGCTATTGAGAGCGAGGACAGAAATGAGATGAAACAAGAGGGGAAAGTCTTAGATTTTTTAAATAAATGTGTTTTGAGAGTGGATTTAAAAGTGTCAAAAGCAGGCTTTTGGCAGAGGGAAAGAGGGAGGTCATTCCAGATAACTGGACCAGAAATAGAGAAAGAGCGACGGCCGACTGTGGATGGGTTGAATCTAGGTATTCGTAAGCACAAGGCATCTGCAGCAGAGCGGAGGGATCGAGAAGGAGTGTACAGGTGAAGACATTCACAGAGGCAGGAAGGTGCTGTTTTGTGGAGACATTTGTAACAGAGGATACTGATCTTACAGTTTACTCTCTGTGACACAGGCAGCCAGTGGAGAGATCGCGAGAGAGGAATAACGTGCTCAGATTTTTCTTTCTGAGGACTAGTTGGGTGGCAGAGTTTTGTATACGTTGAAGAGTGGATAGATGATGATGGCAGACCAGCCAGAGGAGAATTGCAATAATCCAGACATGAGAGAATGAGAGACGCGATTAGTTTGGTTGTTGCATCAGTGGACAGGTACTTTTGAACTGCACTAATACACCGTAATTGATAGTAGCATGACTGGCAGGTATGGGTGATGAATTTTTGCATGGAGAGTGTGTTGTCGATAAAGACCCCTAGATATTTCACAGCAGTGGCTAGAGGGACAGACGTATTGCCGAATTCTATTGAAGCAGTTGTGATGGAAGACAATTTGTGTTTCGTACCTACAAGCATGGCTTCGGTTTTATCTGCATTTAGCTGTAACTTGTTCTGTATCATCCAATTTTGGATATCTTGAAGGCAGTAGGACATATTAATCAAGAGAGAAGGCAGATTTTCGGGAGTATCACTGCTAAGAATCTGAAAGTCATCTGCATAAAAATGATGGCTGATCTGATGACGATTTATTATATGTGAAAGTGGAGCAGTGTAGAGAGTGAAAAGAACAGGGCCAAGAACTGATCCCTGTGGGACTCCACATTCCAGTTTGACAGGTGATTGAATCTTGTTTACTGCAACTGTTTGGAATCGGTCTGTGAGATATAAACTAAAGCAGGTGAGGGCTATGCCTGTAATACTAAACGTTTTTTGAAGACGGGAGAGAAGAATTGAATGGTCTATAGTGTCGAAGGCTGCAGATAAGTCAAGAAGAGTGAGGAGGGAGATTTTTCCGGAGTCAGAAGGTTGTAGAAGCATGTTTAACGTGTGGACTAGGGTGGTTTCGGTACTGTGGTTGGCACGACATGCAGACTGAAAAAGGGGAAGGAGATTATTGGAATGAAGATGGTTGTTGATTTGTTTCAGAACACCTTTTTCAAGGACTTTAGAAATGAACGGTAGGTTAGATACAGGTCTATAATTCTTCAGAGTGTTAGGGTTGAGGTCGTACTTTTTGAGTAGGGATGTAACTATTCCAGTTTTGAGAGCTGTTGGGAAAGGATTCAAGGACAGACACACACATGCACACACACATGTCCTACTTTATCATCTTTACCATGTTGTGTGACTGTCAGTGTTACACTCAGTAGTTGCTCTTCATGGGAGGATTAAAGTGCTTTGACATACAAAATACACACACTAGGGGGCAGATAACCTAGTGGTCAGAGCGTTGAATTCGTGATCCAACAGCCTGGGATCAAGCCACCACTGTGGCACCTGTTCGAGGGGTCTTTTACCTAGAGTTAACATCAGTGCTGACTCCATTCCCCTAAGGGGCGGGATAGCCTAGTGGTCTGAACATTGTGTTCACAATCTGACGACCCGGGTTCGATTCCTGTTCAATATTTTCCTCTGGAGTTAACATTAGTGCAGACTCCACTTTCCCCCAAAGTCCTTCGGATGAGACTATAAACCGAGGCCCCGTGTGTGAACGCACGCAGAACATCTTGCACACACGTTAAATCCTGTTCCGCTTTTCGTAAGTGTAGGCCATTGTGTGCCGGTGGGAACAGATGACAGAATTCACAAATCCGCATACACAAGGGGACTGGATGTAAAAAAACACATAAATGCTTATTCCATTGTCCTCGATATAAAAGAATAAAATAAAAAATAAAAATAAAAATAAAATAAGTCCCTAGGATGAGACTGTAAACCAAGGTCCCCTGGGCAAACACACAGAGGACATCTAAAACACATGTAAAAACCTGTTCCACCTTTCGGAAGAGTAGGCCATTTCATGCCAGTAGGAACGGATAACAAAATGTTTTAAAACACATACACATAGGTGTCATGTTTAAACACAATCCATGAAGTCAGAAGGCAGCTACTTTTATGACAGGTAAAAGCGGCCGCGTATGCAAAGTCTCACCTTTGGTGAACCAAGGAAATCTGTATCAGCACCGACGCACCCCCACCACTATGTAAAGAGATAAAAATGAACGGAAAAACTTACCTTTTCAGCAGCTCCAGCTTTACAGACTGCCATGGAAATAGGCAGGATAGCATTGGCACCCATCTTGCCTGCACAGCAAACCATTCCACTGTCAACACACAAGTGTGTCAGTTACCTACCCTTGCACCCTCTGATCGTGTGCACTCATGTCTCACTAAATGGACTGCAGACAAATTTAATGTAGTAGTAGTTCTAAGCAACAGTAAAAGTAGCAGAAGTAGAAATAATAAACTAAAGAAGCACCTCTTCACTTGTACTGTATGTAAGTGAAAAATAGTCTTCCAACAGAATCCTAGATGGTTACTTTCACAAGCTGCTAATTCACATTCTCCCTTCAGTTTTCCTTTCCTTGCCTGTGGTGAAAAGAGCAAAATCAGCAGTTTAATGGGAAACTGCAGAGTCAGATTTTTATGAGAAACTGTACAGGGAAGGGCATGGCCACAACTTTTAGAGTAGGGATCTGTCTTAGTCTGGCCCTGCAATTAAGCTTCTGTTGTCTACAGTGGAGGAAGGCCATGCATGTGGTATACTTTGTCCGCAGGAATAAACAGTGAACATGACTGAGAGGAAGCAGTGCAGGGCCTCTTCTGCTTAGCAGCCTCACAGTATTCTGTTGACTGCTAGGTCCAAGAATATGACAAAATGAGCCTGGGTGTATGTGTGGTAAGATTGCATTTAGCAGTGTGGGAAAGCCACCCCTGGCTATTGCAAGATATATGCAGTTACAACAATCACAATATCCAACTGTACCTCCCTTATAAGATAAATCAATGATAAAAAAAAAATACATGGAGACAAATGGAACACAGATACATGGCAATGCTCACAATAAAAAAAGAGAAATCTGTAAAAATATACCACACTTTTCAACATGAAAAACAAACACAAACATGCAGGTATCAAGCCAACCACATGTCCCAAGGGAAAAGGAAAGAAATCTACCAAAGGCAATCCCTGAAAGCCACACAGATGATGACAGAAACACAAACACCTACCTTTATTCTCAGTGCCATCTATTTCCATCAGAAATTTGTCAACACCAGTCTGGTCTGTCACCTTCAGACCCTGTAGGAACCATTTTAAAAAATCAAAATAAGATTCTTTACGCTGTAATGTTCTACATGATCATGGTTCAAATCCCAACAGAACATAGTCCTTACGATATTCCCACAAGTGCTCATAAAATGAATGCCTGGCACATCATTTTCCATAACATCACCTGCGGCGTCACCTGCGGGGAGCCCTGTGTGCTTACAGGTACACAACACTTTGCCTGTCACTGCCATCCCCCTAAATGCAGTCAGTCCTGCCACCATGTTGCCAGGAGACAAACAGTCATCTGCGCCATCTCCTAACCCTATCCTCCCTTCCTCCTCAACTCCAAGCCTGCCCCCTCAGTGTTGGGACAAAGCCATCTCCACTGAACCATCTCCACAGCAACCCCAGCTCTCTTCTGTCCCTCCAGCTGACTCAATGAGTATAGACCATTCCTCCCCCCTATCCCACCCCCCTGAAGATGACACCCCTCTCCAACAAACCCCTTTGATCCCATCTCCTTCCCTCTATTCTACCACCCCCACTCCACCCAGACCTAAAGCCACCCCCTCCTCCCCTGACCCTAGCCATTCTATTCCTGCCTCTGACCTCCTCCCTCTGCCTTCACAACCATGTCCAGCAAAATCACACACCTACACAAAACTTCCATCCAGTCTCTACAGCTTGAGCACAGTATCTGCTATCACACATCTCCACTGCCAACTGTCCACAGCCATCTCCACCATCAACGCCCTCACAGCACAAGTTGACACCTTACAGACAGAGAACAAACACTTGCACAAACAGATAGAGAAATCAGCCAACGCCAGCAAAGACAGCACAGTCCAAACAAAAAACCATATGAAAGCCTCAGAACAAGCACTGAAGTCGACCATTGCTGACCTTACTCAGCAAAACACCCAACTACAGACAACGGTCGACAAACAATCCAAAAGCCTGTCTGCTTTCAACGACTGGCAAAACCACATGAAGAAAGAAATCAATGCATTAAAGAAAGCCCTACCATCAACTGATACCTCATACTCGCCACCCCACTCCAACAATCATTCAGTCACCTCCACTCCAAAGATTCCCACCAGCAATCCAACAACCACCTCCAGAATTCCTCTAAGTGACTCCCTCTCTGACATATCGGACACCCCTATAGAAGAAGAAATCATCTTCCCAATCCCCACTGGTAATAGATTTTCACTCCTCGACCCTGACCAAAACCCCAACCCCAAACCACCCCCTCCTCCCTCCCCTCCTTCATTACGAAAACGCAAACTGACAAGTAATTCAGTTCCCAGAAGGCCTATCAACTCCAAAACCCCCCCTCCGCCGTCCCCTTCCCCAACCCCCTTAGAGGCACTATTAAAAAAGTCTGTCCCCACTGCCAGCCAGGAGTTACTGATCGGTGACTCTGTCTTAAGTGCAGTGGGAGACAGAAGTTCTTCCCAAGGCCGACAAGCTAAAAACTTGTCGGTACCAGGCCTGACAGTCCAACACCTCTTGAAGTGGCTGTCAACACTCCCCCCTTCAACACACGTCAAACAGATCATCTTCCATGTTGGCATCAACAGCTGCCTACAAAGTGGCCCAGTTGATTGCACGACATGGAAACGTGTGGTTAGAGGACTACACCAGGCTTTTCCCCATGCCACCATAAAAGCCTCTGCAATCATCCCTCCTTATGGCCGACACCATACCACCAGTTCTGTGAGGGAGTCCAACACCAACCTCTCCAAGGTCTGTGCTCGAGAGGGGGTGATTTACATCGATCACACCTCCTCTTTTCAGACTAGGAGTGGGGCACCCAGGAAAGCCCTCTACAAATACATGGACCCTTTCCACCCAAGTGCTGGTGGCATAGCAGCCATGACATACAACCTGCACCAGCTGACAAAACCTCTGCCCTGCACTTCAACCACCAATGGCCAGATGCAAAGGGCTCCGCCAACAAAGCCACCTCCACCAACAGTGGAAGTGCAATCTGCCATCAACAGACACCGGGGCAATGGCAGAGCGCTTCTCCCCACACCAGGAACAAGTCCACCTGCCTTTGGCCAGAGAGGCAACAAGTTCACTCGAGGGGACTTTGAGAAGGACTTTCCCCCTCTTACTACAGCCAAAACCAAGACTGCCTGGGGCCTCCCCCACACCACTCATTCACAGGTCACCCAAAAGCTGCTGGAGGTCCTGCTGAATACCATCCAGCAAGCCCTTCACTGACCTAACACCCCCATTCATCTATAGAGAAAGGGAGAGGCCAGAGAATGGAAAAAAAAAGAGTGTGTGTGTGTATGTGAGTTAACGAACGCGCGTGTGCATAATAATTGTGTGTGTATGCGTGTATACTCTATGTTGTGTATGCGTGCGTGTGTGTAAATGTGTATGTAAGTATGTATATGTAAGGGTGTGTGGGTGAGTGCGTGTGTGGTGTGTGTGTGTGTGTGTGAGTTAACAAATGCGCGTGTGCGTAATATTTTCTGTGTGTATGCGTGTGTACTCTATGTTGTGTATGCGTGCGTGTGTGTAAGTGTGCATGTAAGTATGTATATGTAAGGGTGTGTGGGTGAGTGTGTGTGTGAGTTTTGTGTGTGTGTGTGTGTGGTTTGTTTGTTTTTGGGTTTTTTTAGGGGTTTTTTTGTTTGTTTTTTTCCAATCCTTGATTTTTGTTGCTTGTTTTGCTGGGTTTTTTTGTGTGTGTGTGGTTTTTGTTAGTGTGGGTTTTGTGTGTGTGGTGGTTTTTTTTTTTTTGTTGTTGTTTTTTTTGGGGGGTTGTTTATGTTTTTGTTGTTGCTGTTGCTGGTTTTTTGTTTTGTTTTTGTTTTTTGGGGTTTTTCTTTTTTTAAACCTTCCCCCACCCCAAATTGCAAGTCGCTGTGGAAGTGTGGCAAACCCGGTATTCCTTCTGCTCTTTCCAACTCCCTAGTTTCTTTTAAAGACATTTTTATATATTTATGTATTTTCTTTACATTGGTTTTATGGTTCCTTTTGCCTATTCAAGATTGATGGAACTGGTGCAGTGAAAAGTGTGCATCCTCACGAACATTGAGACTGTAGAACCCTGTGGGTTTATTTTGTGTGTGTGTGTGTGTGGTGGGGTTTGTTGTTGTTGTTGTTGTTTTATTATTATTATTATTTTTTAAATTTTGTTTTTTGTTGTTGTTTATATGTTTGGTTGGGTTTTTTGGTTTTGTTTTGCTTTCGTTTTTTGCTTTGTTATGTCTGCCCCCATGCAGTGAAGTGTGTATCACTGTGCATCGAACTTGAGACTATTCGCTGTGTGGCATTGTTGTGTGACTGCTGAGTGACATTGTTCAGTCACCGCTGAGTGACATTATTCAGTGAGGGAATGAGCTGTGTACCAAATCCCTGGGCTAATTGCTGAGTGGCCTGTTTTTTTGTTTGTTTTTTGTTGTTGTTTTTTTTCCCCAGTGATAAACAAACTGTGCAGTGAAGTGTGCAACACTGTGCATCGAACTAGGGACTATTCGCTGTGTGACATTGTTCAGTAACTGCTGAATGACATTATTCAGTTACTACTGAGTGACATTATTCAGTGAGGGAATGAGCCGTACAGCAAATCCCTGGACTAATTGCTGAGTGGCCTTTTTCAGTAATAAAACAAACTGTGCTGTGCTTCAAGTTCCCTACCACCCACCCCCTACTATTTGCTGAGTGACCCTTTCAGTGACAAGTGCTGACCATCTCTCGAGACACACCTCAGTGCTCATCAGGTTGCTTCAAGGAGAGCGGCACTTGAAATTTGGCGTGGCCCTGGGAGTCTCTTCACTGGGAGAGACTAACTGTGACCAGGCTCTAATTGAAGCAGGGCACCCTTGTATTGACACTTGCAGGATTGATAACTAAGTTACCTGAGCTTTGTTGTCACTGTTGTGGTGCTATAACAGTTTTCAGATTTCAGTACCTTATTGTCGGTTTGAGTGTTATCTTGTTTTCACCTCACTCAATTCTGTTTCCTTGTTTCCTTGTTTTGTTCTGCTTATTTTCCTCCTCCACCACCACCCTATCATTTTCCCCCCTTTAGGTGTTGAGTTCTCCAACTACAAATCTATTTTCTATTTTCCTTACTGCCAGTTGTCCCTTTCTTGTTTGTCTTCCTTCGCACATATCCCTTCCTCACAAACCAAAAAAGACAGATGCATACCAACCACAATAAGTGGCCCTCTAAGGATGGCCTACGTATTTGCCACCTAAATATAAACCATACATTTAATAAAATCGAAGAAATCTCAACTCTTATCACTAACAAAGGCAATCCATTTCACATACTAGGGCTATCTGAGTCTAGACTTTCAGACCACATATTGGACACTGATATTTATATTCCAGGATATAAAATCCTGCGTAAAGATCAACAAAACCCCAAAGAAACAGGAATCCTAATCTATATTAGTGAGTCCATAACCTTCAAGCGTCTTTCCATTTAAACATTATGGTGTAGAATCCATATGGATTGAGATTTCTATCAAAGGTGCCCAACCTAATTGTAAATGGGATCTGCTATAGGAATCCAACAGAAAGAAAAAACTGGACTGACAAATTTGACTCCATGATGAATACAGTCCTATTAGAATCAAGTGAAATAATCTTATTAGGAGACTTTAATATCGATCTAACAAAAGTAAATAATCAATGGACCCAATTAATAAATTCATACAACCTCCACCAACTAATTAATTCACCCACGAGAGTCACACCAAACTCAAGCACAATAATTGACCATATCTATATATCTAACCCCAACAACATTGTTGAAACTTGTATCCCAGTCTATCACTGCAGCGATCGCTACCCAGTCTGTATCACGTGGTCAAAAAACCGAACAAAAATCCCCAAACCTGGCCACAAAACTATAACATATCGTTCCTTTGCTAAATTTGATGAGAATCTTTTCTTATCAGATTTAAGTAACTCCATTCTTTCGGAAACATTCAACATTACTGATCCAGACTTAGCCATAGAATTTTGGATAAACACTTTTACTGCTATTTACAACAAACATGCCCCACTAAAAATCATTAGGATCAAATATATCCCCAAACCACCTTGGCTCACTAAGGAACTAGAAGAAGCATGCTATCTTAGAGACCTTTTAAAAGAACATAAATATTATGAAGAGTCAAAAAAATTAAGAAATGCCATAAACTCACAAAAACGGCGAGAAAAAAAGAAATATTTCCAAGACTTACTATCTACCAAACAAAACTCAAAGACTGTATGGCGAGCCATAAATCAAATAACTAACAAACAAGCATCTTCCAAAACAAATGTAATCAAAGACGTTACTGCTGAACAACTTAACAATCATTTCATTAATGTCTCTACTAACATTATTAAAGATGATAAATCAAAGTCCAATAAACTCAATGAACTAAAACAATACTTGAAAGGAAAGCATACTCCCTCAAAACTTCACATTCCATTTATGTCTGTTCTTGAGGTCTAATGTTATCTGACTCACCTCAAACAATCAAGAACGCGTGGTCTTGATGGAATAGACAGCAGAATATTGAAGCTATCAGCTCCAGTTATCACAGACACACTAACATATATATTTAACCTTTGTCTTGAAAAAAACCAATTCCCCAATGCCTTCAAAACAGCTAAAGTAATCCCCATCTACAAATCTGGTGACACTTCAGACCCCTCAAACTATAGACCAATTTCCATCATATCCATCCTTTCCAAACCCTTGGAACAACATATAAACAAACACATAGTCCGTCATTTAGATACTACCAACTTAATTCATCCTAATCAGTCTGGATTTCACTCATGTCATACTGCACTGATTAGCCTCGTAGACAACTGGCTATCAAACATTAATGACAATCACTTTTGTGGAGTACTATTTGTAGATCTCAAAAAAGCTTTTGACACAATTGACCACATACTTCTCATAAAAAAACTAAACCTGTACCATTTCTCTACAAATACCTTACAACTGATTGCTTCCTATCTAGAAAACAGGCAACAGTGTGTCTCAATAGGCACAACTACATCCAAACTACAAGCCATCAATTATGGAGTACCACAAGGATCCATACTAGGACCTATTCTCTTCTCACTATACATAAACGACCTCCCTCTCCACATCAAATCCAAATGCGAACTATTTGCTGATGACACAACTATTCATACGAGCCACAATAACCCTATCTCTCTAGCAAAAGCATTACAAAAAAGTGATCAGCTTATTGAATGGACCGAACTAAACCATATGTCTATACACCCACAAAAAACAAAATGCATGCTTATTACCACTAGACAAAAGCGTCAAAACTTAACCCACAAACTTACTCCCATCAAAATTAAAAAGGAAGTAATTGAACAAACCCATCACCACAAGGTTTTAGGGTAACAATTGATGAAAATCTCAGTTGGTTCTACCACATATCTCAACTATGCAAATACGTGTCCCAAAGAGTATACCAACTTTCTAAAATCAAGCACTTTCTTGACTTTCTTTCAAGTAAACTATTCTTCGAATCTTATATACAATCCTCAATAGACTATGCTCTACCCTGTGGATTCTGCTAGTGCAAACACTATGAAACCGTTACTGAGTCTGTACAGGCGTGCTCTCAAACTGGTCCTTTTAAAAAAGACAAGCTTATTAGAAGCTGACTATACTCAATTAAATATTCTCCCCTTACACCAACGACTAAAATATAACAAAGAGTTATGATGTTCAAGATCATGACAGGAACCGTTTCCATCATACTTAAAGACAAATTCCCCCTAAACCAATCCAGAAATACTATAAAGCCCATGTTCCCTATACCGAGAATAGACTTATTCAAATCTAGTCTACTTTACTCAGGCCCTATGCTTGGGAACTCCCTTCCAGATTCATTAAACAACATCAATCAATAACAATCTACAAAACTCAATTATCAACTCACTTGATACATCAACAATAACAAACCACAGTCCATAGCCTTAAAAACAAAGTTGCATATCCTCCCTTACCTATCTGCCCTTTCCATCTTACCTATCTGCCCTTCCCTTTCCCTTCACCTGTCTGTATGTCAGACTGTTGTCCTCTCTCTCTCTCTCTCTCTCCCTTTCAAATTTTCATTGTTATTGAAAAAGTGAGTTTAGCAAAGTGTAAGCTTTAAAAAAAATTATATTAATTCTTTTTATTAACTACACTATAGTTATAAGAAATATATCTATCATAACAACAATATGTGTTAATCTGTACGAGTATAATGAAAAAGAGTGCTGACAGTGATGATGTGCTGTTTTGAGAATGATATTCAGTATTTTTTTCTATGTCCTTTTTGTTTTGTTTGTTTACAAACAAAAAGCGTTAAATCTTTAACACACACAAACACACTCCCCCCTCTCTCTCCCACTCTCTCTCATTTCTCCCCCCCCCCCCCCCCCCCATCCCCTCTCTCTCTTACTCACAATGTATAGATGTTCATTTTATGACTTTAGTGATTTTTTTCTCTCCGTATTGTAATTGGGCTTATTTCTTTTTCATGGCGTTCAATTTGTACGAGTATATTCGAAAAGAATATTGATGGTGATCCTGTGCTGTCTTGAGAATTATATATTTAGTATTATCCTTGAAACACACACACACCCTGTGTTCAATTTATGATCTATAAGTTTCTTCTCTCTCTCTCTCTCTCTCTCTCCTCTCTGTTGTTATTGCTGTAGTTGTTACTTTGCTTTTTGTTGTTGATTTGTTTGAGTTTTTTGTTTGTTTGTTTTTTTGTTTTGGTGTATGTATGTGTGTGTGTGGGAGGGGGAACGGTGTTGGTTTTCAAAAAGCTATTCTTTTTCTTTTCCTTCTCATGTTTTTTTGTTGTTTTTCTTGTTTTTTGTTTGTCTGTTGGGAGGGTACTTTTGTCTGTTTGTTTTTGTTGTTGTTGTTTTTTAAAAAAAATTTCTGTTTTTTTTTTTATTTTTTTTTTTTTTCTTCTTTTTTTTTTCTTTTTTGGGGGGTGGCGTTTCCTGGGTTTATTTTGTCGTTTGCTCGTCCGGGGTTGTTTGTTTGTCTGTTCGTTTTTTTCTTTTTCTCTCTTTTTCTTAAAAAAAAAGGTTTTTCCCTTTGCTTCTACTGTTTGAAAATATGAGTACTGAGTGCATTTTCAATGTGACCCCACGGGCGGGGACTGGATGTAAAAAAGCACATGAGTACTTATTCATTATCCTGAAAAAAAGAATTTGTTTCTATTATTTACAATGTGTAGATGTTCTTTTTATGACTTTTTCCCCCTCTTTATTATGTGAGTGTATGGGTATTACACTTATTTTATTATCATGACATTCAATTTGTATGAGTATAATTAAAAAGTGTTTGTGCTGATCGTGTGCTAATGTGAGTATTACATATTTAGTATTATCCCTGAACCCCCCCCCCCCCCCCACACACACACACACATACATACACACACCACTCACTCACTCACTCACTCATACTCTCTCCCTCAATGACTGTATAGGTTTAGATTTCTTCTTTGTTTTGTTTCTTGTTTTTATTGTGTGGATGTATGGGTATTAAAATTATTTCATTATCATGACATATAATTTGAAACGAATGTAATCTAAAATGAGTGTTGATGGGATCGCATACTGTTTTGGGAATTATATATTGGATATTATCTCTGAAATACACACACACACTCTCTCCGTCTCTCTGTCTCTCTCTCACCTTTTATCGTCTCGCTTATAGTTATAGTGTATCCTGATGAAGGATTCATATTTTATATTTTCAATACTTTATTGGACTTGCCTCTGTACTTAAGTTTTAATGAGTGCCCTATTTCAATATCTTATAGTTATGTGTAACAAGTATGTGTACCATTTGACATTGTGTAGATGTTTATCTTTATGACTTATTAAGTTTGGTTGTGTTATTTTTCTTGGCTCTGTTGTTGTTCTTGTTGTTGTTTGTCTGTTTTTTCTCTTTTATCTTCTTCTGTTGGTTTGGTTTTTCTTTCTCTTTTGTTTGTTTGTTTTGGTTAGGGCTTTTTTGGGGGGTGGGGTGGGGGGTGGGTATTTTAGGGTTTTCTTTTATTTGCTTGCTTTGGGGGGGGGGGGGGGGGGTGGTTGTTGGGGGGGAGCTGTTTTGAAAAGGGTTATTTCCCCTTGTTTTTATTGTGAGACTGTATAAGTATTGGGCTATTATTATTAAGATGTATCCCTAACGGGCGGGGACTGGATGTAAAAAGGCACATATGTGCTTATTCATTATCCTCGAAATAAAAGAAAAAGAAGAAAAGAAAGAAAACTGTAAAGAAGAAATAATGAACAAAAAGAGCGCAATGAGAATGTGCATGTGATCACAATTATGTGTACACCTATAAATTTATAAATATGTGTTTACAGTTACATATGAATTATTTTTCTAACACATACAAATATGCACATCTACAAACACAAACACTCATTAATTTTTTGGTCCAATATCACAGCTGTAAAATAGTTCATTGAAAACAGTTTTACACACTCACACACATCTAATACAAATGCATATGAATGTACAAATATGTCATCAACATGTTCTTAAAAGCATATGAACGCTAAAATGATGTTCAATCAGTATGATGCATTATATCCATCAATCACACAAATTCACAAAACTTTGCCCTCATGAGAGAAAGAGTTCTACAGATCTCAGGTACAAAGAGCTGCATAGATGACACTATATCATCATTGTATCTAGCTTCCTATTTATGTATACACTCCTTAAAGTTGCCTACTTCAACCAAACTGTCCACAGGCACCTGATGCTCCCTCCCCCCTTTTTTCATTGCTTTTATTCTCTGATGTTTTGTTTGTTATGTAAATGAAAGCATAAAGGTATCTTTTTTCTTTTCCACATTTCCATTTCTTATCTTTTCTAAACGCACCTTTTTGATGAGTGCAGGGCCAAGGGTCTTGTTGACATTTTCAACAGCCTTTAAAACACCTGGAATACAAAAGAAGAAGAAAGACAAAAGATTAAACATACAGAAATTTAGTCTCTTAAAATATTGGACTAGACATTCAGATTATAAACATTTCTATTTACAGTCCCTTTCACGACCAAATTTGAACCTCTTTGTGATGAATGCTAATTTCTCAGGGTTATATCAACAGCTTTGAGAAATCAAGGATCATTTTGGTCTCTGCTGAAAAATCTTGAGTCTGAAAATGAGAGGATCTCTTATATTTGCTGTCTATGGCACATTGTGTGTGTGTATGTGTGTGTGTGTGTGTGTGTGTGTGTGTGTGTGTGTGTGTGTGTGTGGTGTGTGAGTTCTGAATTTTACAGGCAAGCCCATTAGCTTTTGTAGATATGGTACTGAAAACTATGCCTTTCTATCTTTCAATTCACTGCATTCCTCCTGTAACATTCTAGCTTTATATGTACTGAAAACTAAGCCTTCTTATCTTTCCATTCACTATATTCATACTGCAACATTCTAACTGGAGACAGACAGTCCCAACTTACAGGTGTCAAAACCAAAGACATACAAAATGGTAGAACTTTGACCTTTTTTTAAAAAAATGTAACCATTTGTTTTATTTAGAGCTGCCATTTGATCTTTTTGAGGGGGTTCCCTTTGCCCTTTGCTCAAAGTCGAATAGGTTGCTTTACCTTTTCAAGGTTACACATACTGATGAAACGTTTGCTAGTTACAAACACAAGTGAGACTGCAAAATATAACATTGTACAGATGCTGTTTTTTCAGATACCAACATACAGAACCCTTCAAAATGAGTTTTAAATCATTTATTGGAAAACTGATTCTGTTTTACATAATTTTTTGTAATAAATGCTATTGCAGATAGACACAACTACAAAACAAAAAAAGTTTTTCAGATCATAAAGCCACACATTACGAACTGTCACTGACTTTTTCCATGGTAGCCGGGGCCTTTGTCTCGGAGTTCCACAGCCTCATAGATACCAGTGGAAGCACCGCTGGGGACAGCTGCTCGAAACATACCTGTCCAAAATGAAAAAAACTGTGTAAGATTCCAATATCTCAGAACTTTCAAGTCGAGTATGTTGTCCTGTAATAACTACTGACACAAGAAAAAGACTAGCGGATTGCCGCTGATTGTCTTTTAGGCTTTTTAAAAAATTCATTCCTCAGCTACAGCTCGAAGGTTCACAAATGGTGAGATTTAGGATATGAAATTGTTTTCTCACTATTACCGTACCTGCAATCATATTTCATGGATGATGTCTAAACATGACACCAAAGTGCATGTGTTTTTTCAATTTTGTCAGCCATTGCTACTGGCATCCAATGTCCTACTCTTCCAAAAGGCGGCATAGGTTTTAACATGAGCACAAAGATTCCTGTGTGCAATCATACACGGGACCTTGGTTTATATGGACTCATCTGAATGACTTTTGGGTGGATTCGGTACTGACAGTAACTCCAGGGGAAAAATCCCCTTGAATAGGCATTTCAGTGGTGGCTGAAAGTAAAACCAATACCTCCAGATCATGACCTCAACATTTTAACTATACGGCTAGCCCCCACCCCCCACCCTCAATCTTTTGGCACAGCATTACTGCTGTGTACACTTCAAATGTAATCCTAGTTAACTAAAATCTGCAGTAATCAATCAGTTATGGCCAATGTCATCACATTTGCAGCAATTAATCATGGCATATGCCCAACATCTGCAGCAATTAATCAACTATGGCCTAAAGGCTATATCATCATATCTACAACAATTATTTAATTTTGGCCTATAGCCTATATCATCAATCTGAAACAATTATATAATTATGGCCTATAGGCTATATCATATCTGCAGCAATTAATTATGTCCTATATCACCACATATGTAGCAATTCATCATTTATAGCCTTTACCAACTCATCCGCAGCAACCAATCAATTATGGCCTGTCACCACATCTGCAGCAATTTATCAGTTAATAATAATAATAATAATGTATGGAATTTATATAGCGCTGAATCTTGTAAAGCAACAAATCAAAGCGCTCAGATTTCATTTCATACCACTTTAAGTCACGGCAGATTTCTCTCCATGAAATTTGGGCTGCTCTCCCCGGGGAGAGCGGGAGAGCGCGTCACCATAAGCGCAGCGCCACCCCCTTTTTTTCTTCTTCTTCTTTTTCATGTCTGCAACTGTATTTGTTTCCCTATCAGAGTGGCTTTTTTCTAAGAATTTTGCCAGGGACAACTCTCTTGTTGCCGTGGGTTCTTTTACGTGCGCTAAATAATTACGTGTAACACACGGGACCTCGGTTTATCGTCTCATCCGAAAGACTAGCGCCCAGACCACCACTCATGGTCTAATGGATGGGGGAAAAGTTTCCGGTCCAAACGGGCTACGAACCGCAGCACACTTCAGACCCTGACTTTTCACTTTCTAGACAGGCGCGTTACCTCTAGACCACCGATCAGTTATGACCTATATCAACACATCTGAGGCGACTAACCCATTATGGCCAATTTCACATCTGCAGCAATTAACCAATTATGGCCTGTCATCACATTTGCAGCTAACAGTCAAATATGGCCTACATCACATCAGCAACAATCAATTATGGCCTATACCATCCCATCTGCATGGCCTTCATCACAACATGATTAGTACTCAGTCATGATCTATGTCACATTTGCAGCAATCATTCAAGGTATATTTCTCCATATTTGCAAAAAGCTATCTCACACTATCTCACCACATCTGCAACAAAAACAAAGAGCACATTGTAAATGGAACAAACTTGGAATTGCATTTATTTGAGGGGTTTGTTTTTTTTTTGGGGGGGGGGGTTTGGGAGGGTAGTTTTTTTTTGTTTTTTTAAATCCATCCCACAAAGAGTTCTTTTTCCTGGCCGATGATGTAAACTACCTCATTGGGCTGTGAAATATCTTGAGCCCCTGTCATAAACAAGTCAACTCAAGCCCTCAACTTCGACTCACATACATACCTTTGGGAGTGGTCAGGTCCACTTCCACAGTAGGGTTCCCCCGGCTGTCAAAAATTTGGCGAGCATGGATCTTTGTGATAGACATGGTTTCGGCAGATTGCTGAGATTCTTGAAAGGGTGCTTGTGCCTGTAAACACAAAAGGAGTAACGCACTTAACTGAACATCCCAAATTATCAAAAATCCTCTTAGTTTTCAAAGGCAACATAGAAAGGCAATGTGTTGTTATGTTGCAGTTCATTCATGCAAAAATTGTACAAGTTTATACAATACATAAAAAAAATCACATTTTTCTTAGAAAAATATTCATGGTAATGATATGGTTTTGATTGTAGTTTTTCAACAGTGTTGAACACAACCCTATCTTGTCATATTTTATACACATTTATGCTCGTTAGCAGTCACAATCAGAATCAAAACATTTTCACTGTAGTCTTAACAACAACAAAAAACAAACATCAAAATCCAAGTACTTTTCTATCTTTTACAGTTCATGTTCAACTTCAAAAGTATTTCAAGTATAATTAATATCCAACAGGTCAGACAGTTCAAACTGTGATAATCTTCTGTTTTCAGTTTAGTCCACTCTTGCTCCCTATTTTTGTTTCAGTACAGTATCAGCAAGTGTTTACCTGTGTAAAGGAGGGGGGGCTGTGTGTGTGTGTGTGTGTGTGTGTGTGTGTGTGTGTGTGTGTGTGTGTGTGTGTGTGTGTGTGTGTGTGTGTGTGTATACATGCATGTGTGTGTGTGCACATGTCTGAATATGAGGGTAAAATGAATGATGGCGACAACAGACAATACAGGTCACAACCACCAAACCAAATGAAAAATCAACTGAGATCACGAGAAAGTGAAGAGTTGATAAAAGTAATGACAGCCTGAATAATCAACAAGAGTCATGACAAAATCAGGAATAAGTTGGGATCACAGACTGAAGTATGAATAACAGCCGTGTGCCAATGAGTAAATAATGATGACAATTATGAAAACAAGAAATAATGAGTGGCATGACAAAGAAAAATCCATCAATCATCACAACAATGATTTTCATAAATGTACAATTTTAATGAGGGTTGTAGCAGAGATATGTTGAAACAGAGAGGGCCATAACCTCTTAACTGCCCAGTGCAAGTGTACCCTATATGCCGAGGAACACAATTCTTATGTACCACTGCTATGTTCATATCTCTCTTACTCAGAAACTACTACATGAATAATCCTGATAGTCTGCCCAATGACGGTGTATATATCGTAGATTACTTCGAGGCAAGCTCAAATTAGTTAGCATGATATTTCACTGTGAAAATATATTTAAAATGTAAAAAATCGACCAAAAATATGATTTCTTTATCACCACTGTCATTCTGAGTACCCCCGATCTCAATAACGTCAAACATAAGTCTAGGCAAATCTCATTCTTTTTTTTTTTTAATGCACGATCACCTGAATCATACACGATCGTTTTCATCACTGTTAGGTAAATCTACAGTTTTATTTGCCACTTTTACAGCTGTGTAAAGTTATTTATGCCTTCAACAAGAAGTGTCAGCAATTTTGAACAAGAACTTCCCAAGCAATCATGCCTAAAAACACAAAATACGAGCTAAAAAACGATCGTTTTTGCTACGGTTTTTGCAGCTGGATGTTGCCAAGCAACAGGAGAGTGATCTCCAATAATTTTGGAGTTCTTTCCCTTTAACTGTAGTCAAGGAAGCAGGCTTGTTTAC
This sequence comes from Rapana venosa, assembly GCA_028751875.1. NCBI lineage: Eukaryota > Metazoa > Mollusca > Gastropoda > Neogastropoda > Muricidae > Rapana > Rapana venosa. The sequence continues at coordinate 24,615,508 of CM054151.1, read as the reverse complement.
TTCAGTTCGACACCCAATTTCCGGGTTGTAAGGCGTATAGGGTGCACGTTTAGCCCCGGAAAATTTCCGGGTTAAGGCAGTCTAGTGGATAAAACTAAAAGCAAGAAATTGTTAAGTTGTGACTTAAAAAAAATATTTTTAAGTAATAAGGACCATGAAAGAGTGCAGAATAATTAAGGCACATGAGAGTGAAAAGTGACCGAGGTTCAAAGCAAAGTAAGAAAATAATATAGGGGTCAGTGCAAGTCATTTGAAAAGAATGACAGTCCTGAAGGAAAGACAAGCGAGGGTCACAGCAGCAAAGAATTCATGAGGTTCAAAAGAGTGGTGCAGTGATGACGGTAATGAGAGTGAAGAATCAATGATTGTATACATTCATGACACAGTGAAGAAACAATGAAGCTCATGACAGTGTGAGACAATGATGATCATGACCAAGGGGAAAATGAATGAAAATTTGAAAAAGATGAAACCTTTGTGAATTGTAACAAGAGGTTTTAGAGGGTTTGTTTGTTTGTTAGCTAGAGCTCCAACATTAACAAATGGTGGGATTTTTGTGTATGCAATCGTTTTTGCCTATTTATTCATTAAACGTAGCAGCATTCTGACCAGGATGATGTCTAAACATGACACCACATGAGTGCTTAAATTCCATTATCCTCACAATAAAATGAATTTTAAACCCAAAAAACGAATTAAAACTGTTAAAAACTGAAAAATATTGTTGTCATGAATCCATTCTTACAGGCATGAATGGCCTACTCTTTCAAAAGGCAGAATGGGTTTTAACATGTGCACAAGATATTCTTATGCATTCCCACACAGGTCCTCAGTTCATAGTTTCATCCAAAGCACTTTCAGGGAAGCAGTCAGTACTGATGCTAACTTAAGGAGAAAAATCCCCTTGTACATGTAAGCATCTTGGTGGTGGTTTGAACCCAGGCTTGATCCCTGGGTGTCAAATCACAAGCACAATGCTCTAACCACTAGGCTATTGTGCCCCCCATAACACGAGTAAAAAATTAACAACAATTATTCAACAAGCTACTAGGAATTTATCATTATTTATGATCCTGACAGTGACAAACATGGAAACCGATATTGGTAGGGGGAACAAATGCATATAAAATCTGCAAAATCAGCCCTCTCAAACAGCCAAAAAGCAAAACAATAAAACTGAGGTAAGGAAGAGAGAAAAACACAAATGGCTGAAATAAATTATAATGTAAACTGGCAAAACTGGTTAACAACACATAACCTAACAAATATTCTAAAGCATTTCAGCTGAAATGCTTTCATAGTAAGTAAATGAAGTTCACAATTCAAATAAATCGGTCAATGGCAATAAAATCTAGCATGCACATGCAGCCTTGCTACCCTGGAACGGAGCTTACGATTGACAAAGTTTAAAAAAAACCTTTTCTATGTGGCCATTGTTCTCTACTTCAATGATTAAAAGAACAATCTTTATTTTTAAATTCCATTTGAATAAAGACGTGTCTATAAGAATGACTCTAAGCTACATATTCACTCTCTAAAGTTGTGTTGTAGCTAACTCTGCTCAGTCAAGACAATCCTCATGTCACTAAGTGACATGTTGTATGCCTAGCTATAGCACATTTCAGGGTTTTTTTGTTTTGTTTTTAAGTAGCAAACAGCATGCAATCACAGGGAAACAACTTAGGCTGTTACTGTGATAGCTCAACAATTTCTCTTAATCAGAGCTCTTTCCTGATAAATAATAATAATAAATAAATAAAAATTTTAAAGCAGGAGCTTCTGAGATCTGAGAAAGATGCCAGCATAAAGAAATGTTTGTCCACTTTTCAGAAACTTACACTTCAAAACCGATTCCTGAGGCTGGGGAAACTTTACTATGTGTATGTATGTAACCAATGTTTCTTTTTATGGATCAGCTTTTGAATACAACACCCTGTAAAGGTTAGCATGTGGGTGTGTCAAACTTTTTGTTTTATAGTATTAGCATTCACTTTTTTTGTTCTCAAATCAAAACATTAAGGTACAGACATCTAGTATGATCTATGAAAAATATTCTCTGTAAATATCAAAGTTCAGGTACCCAAAATAAACACTGAACTGACATGTGTCTGCTTTTTTATCACTCTTTAGTAGGTAGCGGCAGTACTGCGCAACTCTACCACGCACCTTAGCAAAATGTTATTCAGTTACTGTCATCAAACACTTCTAACTCAAGTTCTACTGCATAGAGAATAGATTGATCTTTCATTACATAGTTCTGTTTTTATTGTATGAGTGGAGGTATGAATGTAGCGCGAAGCCGAAAATCGTGAAAACGGGCACCAAAAAAAGCAGTTCTCCGCGATCCGGGAAATTTCAGTGCTGCAGAAATATCACCAAAGCTCGCCCTTACAGCAACCAAATCATTATTAATGATAATGAATAGAAAGCTGAAAGTTTGTACTTTATATCGATGTGTCATAGACTTTTGATAAAAATTATGTCATCGAAAAATGCAATTAAAAATAAATAAATACTTCAATATTGTCCTTTGAACAAAACCAAGCATGTGGGGTAGCAATCGAAAGCTTAGCCAATCAGCTACAAGAATACAACCACCTTTAGGCACAAGGGGCTTCTGGGAGGAGGCTGCCTCACTTTTTAAAACGCCTGAATTTTGGGGCCAAAATAGTTCACCACAGTATTATGAGTATAGCTTCAGGGTAAACTTAAAGTGCAACTCTACTGAGTTAACGGAGTTACTTTTATAGAATTTCCTGTCTTCATATATTCCAAAACGAACTGTCATAACAATATATCATTATGTCTCAAGTTCCAACTGAAAGATGCATAATTATTACAAAAGTGGGGAGGAAGGGGGAGAACAGTCTGGAGAGTGGAATCCGACATTCTAATCACCAGATTAGAGTGTTGGACTCCACTCTCCAGACCTATTTTTGAGGGAAAAGATTCCAGCCGCTGCCGAGGTGTAGGGAATTTCATTTTGCCATGGTAAGCTACAGGAGGCACCGTGGTCGAGTGGTTTAGGCGGTCAACTCGTGATCCAGAGGTCGCGGGTTCGATCCCCGCTCGGCTCGGTGTTGTGTCCTTGGGAAAGACACTTTACTCCTATTTTCCTCACCCCACCCAGGTGTACAAGTGGGTACCAGCTCTGCTGGGGAAGTATCTGGCGACAGACTAGCGTCCTGTCACAGGGGTGGTGAAAAACCATCAGTTCGCTTAACGCTACAGAAACCGGGATAAGCTCCGGCTCTATGGGCCTTCTGGCTCGAAAGAACATACATGGTAAGCTACACTGATTCTAACTCTACTCCACACTCCATCCCAAGTCCTTAACAAAAAAACTATCAATTGAGCCAGGTTCTGTGTATGAATGCCCTCACACAAGTCAAAAATCCATCTTTTCACAAAGAGTAAGCCAGCTGTGGCCATTGGGATGGATGACATAATTATGATACAGGCTACTCGGCATCCACAGTGGTACACGTACACAGGGCTTACAGTTGTCATAATTCACAAGTTCTCACTTGCATAAAGCAAAGGAGATCCAGTTAACAACTATTGATACATGACATGATATGACTGTGCTCTACACTGCCTTTCATTTTGTATCCTAACATTAACTGAAGTTCAAGTCACATGACAGAGCTGCAGTGCTGCAAAGCTGATTTCAACAATATTCCTTCTTTGGTGGTTTTTTTTTCCTCAAAACAAGGACAAGTCCACACATATCACAATTATTTAAAAAAATATGTCTGAAGGGGATTGAATCCAGGGCTTCCCAGCCGTCATACAAGTGCACTAACCACTGTGCCATATCCCACATTTCTGTCCTATCAGTGCAGCAACAAGATTGTGAGATCCCTTTACCCATTTCTAATTTTTTTTTTAACATGCCAGGGACAAAACATCTAACTTCTTGATGTATACGCAAACTACTAAGTAAGCTGCTTTGAATTCTCCTTCCATGCATGATGATAACTCATAATTAACAACAAAAGCAAAAACCAAGCAAACAAAAAAATACTGAAATAAAAAATTCAAAGTAAATTAAAATAAATAAAAATTTGGCTAAATAAAAACATGGCTAAATAAAAACAATGTCATTAGAGAACAATAAATCTGAAAGAATGAATGTTTTTTTTCAATATTCATTTTCCAAAACAGAAAAATGCATAAACCCCACATGAATACAGCTTTACCCTCTTTGTTGCATTAGAAGCACGCGGACAGCAGAAGGCCATACTACATGAACAAAAGTGCAGAAATAGACAAGACAGCAGTGCAGAAACAAAATGAATCGTACAAATTATTAGTATGCTTTATAATCAGTATTTGTAAAGTGGTTTACTCAAATTACAGTTCTCATACATGTATGATCATATGCTGGGACATAATCTGATACACGCAATCACACACACACAGAGGCATGAATGCACATTAAAATAAAGCATTAACTTATTAGAATATTACACAAAGAATGATAGAGCAGACTTTTTTTTTATTTTTAATCATGATTCTCAATTTTTAATTTTTCAAAACTGTTATAATGCCAATTCTTTAGATAGTGCTTTCATTTTGGCTCTTCTCTCGTAAGAGTTTTCATTTTTTAATTCTTTTATTTTAAGGATAATGGAATAAGCACTCACTCGCTTTTTTAAAAAAAATCTTATCCCCGTATGTACGCAGTTTTGTACATTTTCATTCTCACCGGCACACAATGGCCTATTCTTTCAAAAAGCAGAATGGGTTTTAACTTGTGCACAAGGTGCTCTGCGTGCATTTGCACATGGGACCTCAGTTTATAGTCTCATCCAAAGGACATTTGGGGAGAGTGGAGTCGGCACTGATGTTAACTCCAGAGGAAAAATCCTCTTGAAAGAGAATCAAACCCAGGTCAGAAGATCACGAATACATCACTCTAACCACCAGGCTATCCTGTCCCAGTTATTGTTCCTAGCCCTACATGGGACGTTTCTGGCAAGGGAAGAAACTGAAGTAGGCACAGACATTGATGTTTTCTAAATGGCCAAAATGATGTCAAAGCGATGAACACAAGCCCCAAAATTTCATGACAACAAAGTTGTGTTTGACTCAGTCAGTTGGACCATCCCATAGATGAAAGTCTGACGAGTTTGTGCCCAGTGATACAAGCGAAACTTCAATGGACATTTAAGATGAAGTGGAAGAAGAAGCTGAACAGTTGGCTACCAATCCACAACCTTCAACATTGTATGAAACAGTTCGAAGTTTTCAAGGACCTAGGAGAGGGGGAGTGAGCCTTGAATTCAATCAACATTACTTATAAGTTATATGACAACAATTTCACTTATGGGTTAGGTTTTTATTTCTCTTCTTTTTTTTTTTAAAGATAAATGACACACTCTGCCACATGCATTCCAAATTTCAACACAAACAAGCCAGCACTTTTTTAAACAACTTTTTTTATTGGGTCACCCACTTTTTCAAGTCAGTAAACTCAAAACTGCTTGGGCATGGGGTGCTAATCTCCCCTTTTTACTTGGCATGAATGGGGTTAAGAAGTAAGACCAGTTTCAACTTTACAAAGTACTTAAGTAGCCTATATTATAGTTAACATGTCTATTTATGTTCCAGTCTTACAATGTTACATGTATGTGGATACACAAGAATTATAAACCACCTGTTTTTAATTCATAATATAATTGCTATGTTCTTCATTTACAGCCTATTCAGTATTCTTGATGGTGGGTGACATGCACATTATATTTTTTTTCTCTGTGTGTGTGTGTGTGTGTGCGCGCGTGTGTGAAGTAAGCCTAAAGATAAATAATTTTTACTTAAATTAGCCCTACATAATTATTACATTACCACAATTAAACATGACTGGGTTTTTTTTTAGTATGAATAATCATTTGGCTGGGGAAACAGCTGGAATGTTTTCCAGCATTTGTTAAAACCTTGTAAATAAGGAATATTCAATCTTCTGTCTTCAGAAATAAAACTGGGAACAATTTTGTCATATGAAAGTTGTTTTCTAATAGTAGTAATATTTTATTTTATTTTAATAACTACATAAGATTATAACTTATTCTGGAAACTTTTTTCATGTAATTTCCTTCAACTTGTTATTTTTTAATTATCGCTTAACATGCCCATCTCCACATATATGCAGACCTCTTTTTACTTGTGATATATTATATGTATCAAACTTAAAGAGATGAAGGTCAGGCTCTGCTGCTCCATACTTTTTGAAGCATACATTATCATATAAGAACACCAAAAAAGGAATGAAGAGATCTTTTAAATGTAAAATTCGGATTGAGTTACATACTGATAACTCTCATTTCCAATGTTACTAACTTACCAATCAACAAATGTTAGAATGTTCTGCAAAAGATTTCGTCGGTACACTGTGTGCAAATGGTCTTCTGCCTGCAGGTGCAGCCGGTAGATAATATGACCTTGTCCTCATCTAGCCTTGGGAGGTAGGCTAACATAGGCCAAGGTCATCCTCGCTTCAGTTGAGATTTTAGATACTTTTTTTAACGAACAATTTTATTTTATCAGCTATGTAATGGCTACAAGTAATAAGTGTTTAAGACTCTAGTTCAAATTTTCAAAGCAGTTTTCGAAGAGATGTTGTCAGACGATACCGGAAGTCTTTAAGAAAACATGGAAGTAGGTGGAGGAAAAATATCGATGAGGCGTGTAGTAAGACACGGAAACCGTTAGTTTTTATTTTGTTGCCGATGATGATACACTGTTTTGGCTGGACCATTTAAGACAACACAGCTAAAATGCGTCAAGCTGTAGATTTCAAGGAGTGCCTGAAGGACTCTCCGAAATTCCGGTATGTTTAATTTCTCTTTTGCTCGTCAAAGTTCAAAGTGCCAGATAACAATGTTGAACATTACTTTAGGCAGAGATGGGGCGTTCAGTAGCCGCAGGACTGGCATGCGGGATCCAAACTTTTCCCGTATGCTGTTTTGGGGTTTTTCTTCTGTTGTTGCCACTGATTGATCTGCTGTCATAGCTGTTGGCCAGAGTTGCCGCATTTGCCGAGCAAAGGAGCCAGCAGCAAACTGATAATGAGAGGAGGCCCACTGGTAGCAGTCACTGAGTCAGTAGCCTGAGTAGGTCAATAGGTAGTTCTTTCTATAAAGAAGAAGTAGCCTACATAGTTACAGATACAGAATAATCAGCTTGACAAAATGATCAGCTTGTTGACTGTGGCTGCTCCCCAGGAAGAAGACAACCAATACAATAGTCAGTAGTAGTAGAAACTATTAATTACTAATAATTAGTCTTGGAAGTTGTCTTAGCTGTAGACTGACAAAAGTCAGAGCTTTGCTAAGTTGCTATACAAGAACTTAAGCATTTACCATTGTTTTGTTTTAATTACTGGATGCTCTGCTCAAGATTCTCAGACACCGGACATAAATTTCCTTTACTTTGTCTAGAGCTGCCTTCTAAATTATATATCTTATACAAATTTCCAACAACAAAAAAGCTGTGCCTTCATTTACTCTCTTCTTCTTCCTCCTCACTCTTTCTTCTTCCATTCAGTGGATGTGTACATAAAATTATTTGTTAAGTACAAAAGACTAAAAGAACTCGTATTACATTGTTAGGGGACCACGCAGAGTAAATTTAAGGAGCTTCCCAATATGGAACAGAGCTTTAGTATTATTTAGCCAGTTGTCCTCTTTCATAGATCACATTATAAGATTATAACATAAATGTTGTACAATACAAAACAGAGTGGCACACCACTTCCGGCATGTATACACACTGATATCAGTGATATGTTCACAATTTTGTGCATGTGCACACACATCAATCATCATACACACATCATTTCCACATGTACACACACACATGGTCACACACACATGGTGACACCCCCCCCCCTCCCCACACAAACACACACACACACACATTGACACTCACAGTATCCTTGTTTCTCCTTTGGATTGAGGTTTTTTTAATGTACTTTTCTTCATTCTTTGGTTTGCACTATGTCATCTGTCTACCAGCTGTCATGTCCCCTAATATTAATAAGGATAGACAACACTGGACTACTTTTTTTTTTTTTCAACACAGCCCATAGCCAGGGGATATACACATGCACATAGTCCCATCACACAACCACTCACTCAGTGACTCACACAACATTCACTCACTTGCAGACAAATATTCCGTCCTCCTTCTTCAGACTTTTGAGCTTTGAGCATCTTTTGTGACACCAATATTGACATTTGGAGCATTTGATCGAATTGTTCCCTACACCTTTGTGGAAGACACCACACAGGTATTTGCCTTGCTCTCTATGTGTTCTGCGGTCTTTTCCAACTCATTGCTTTGGTCTTATCAACATTTACCTTCATTCCTCTGCGTTCTAATCTCTATTTCCAATTGCCAAATCTTTGAGTAGCGTCATCACTGTTCTCAGCTACCAGTACTAAGTCATCAGCATACAGCTCTAGAGCTGATTATATCATTAAAAAATCTGTATTGTACTGTTTTGTCAATTTGTATTGTATTGTATTGACTAGTGTACGTATACAATCTGTACCCCACGCATGTGAGAATGCTGCCCAGGGCATGACACAGAGAGCTCTTGCTCTCTTTTAAGTTTTATATAGTTCATTATGTGCTTTTTGTTACAGAGAACTTAAGTTTGTGTTTTATCTTTGTAATCAAATAAATCTGTTAAATCTATATCATTATATCACTATTATATGTATGTAATATAACACTGTTGACCGAGTTTGCTCTTTTTGAATTCTAGCTCATCTGATTAATAAGAAAATATATCAATAATATCATATATGTGTGCTGTCTTGTCAACATATCATATTCAATTATATTCATTCTAAGAAAATTCAGTTAAAATTCCTTTATCAGTTTGTGATATTTTATTAGTATTTTTACAATATATACTTGGTTTTTTTTAGTTACTTACTGTCATACACAGTGTCAGTCTTGACAAAGCCTTGTTGTAGACTTTTTGATGGGCTTTTATATAGTTTTAACAAAATGAATTCATGAGTGATTGACTGTCTGAGTTTATGCTGTATTAATTATTGATTACAATTGTTTTTTGGTGTTCTTTTGTAATCATTTCTACGGAAGTTTACTGTTAACTTATATTAACTTAAGTGTTATTTAATATTCCTTGATTACATACATACATACATGTATATATAATTATTGCAGCCAGTCACTGGAGGATGCAGAAAATGACATTGAATCTTTGGAAGTACGCCTCGAAAAAGTGAGTATCTGATCTGTTATGTTTAGTAAGTATTAAAAAACTATTATGGAGAACTTTGTTGTGTTTATACTGTACATGTGTAGACCTATTATATACTAATACAGTAATACAGTATATATCATTATCAGATAGTCTATGTGTTGTCACATAGTTTTGAAGGGATATGTGTGAGAGTGTGTGAGTGACTCATGTGAGTCACGAGTGTGTGTGTGTAAATGTGTGTGTGACTGTGTGTGTGTGTGTGAGACTGTCACACTGTATGTCACTGTGTGTGTGTCACTGTGTGTGTTACTGTATTGTACTATATTGTATTTATATTGTATTGTATACACTAATACTGTAATAGTAATACAGTGTACCACTTAGTGACGGCAGAATTCTCTACGTGAAATTCTGGCTGCTCTAGGAAGAGCACATCACCACAAGAGCAGCACTACCCATTGTTTTTTCTTTTGCCCTTTTCCTGTCTGCATCTGTATTTGTTTCCCTATCAGAGTGGCTGTTTTTGTAGACAGAATTTTTGTCTTATTGCCATGGATTCTTTTACATGCGTTAAATATGTGTAACACACGAGACCTCGGTTTATCATTTCATCTGAAAGTTAAGTTTTTATTTCCAGATGGTACATTGAATCTATAGACTATAGTATAAGAGATGTTCTCCACTATATTAATAATTAGAAGATACGAACCACTTGCTGCTGTTTTGATAATGTCTATTGTCTAAGAACTTTTAAAATCATTTGGCTGTTAAAAAATAACAGAATAAAGCCTTTATCACAAATTGTGTTAGAAGTTGAGCCATTTTCCTGTTTTTGGTCCCAACAGCAGAGAATTACTCTCAAGCAATGCATTTGCTTTTTTTTCATCAAGCCATCTATCTTATCTAGGAACAAATTTTTTTAAAAATAATATTTAACTACAACATAAGTACAACTCCTAACAATAAAATGTACCCATAAGAAGAAAAAAAAGACTGTGTGTGCATGTATGTTTGCCCCATCTGCTAGTAAATAATTATATGTAATGGGTATGTATACAATGTAATAAACATTGACTGTTGTGTTTCAGCTGGTGAAGCTATGCACTGTGATGATTGATTCAGGAAAGCAGTTCAATACAGCTAGCAGGTAAAACAACATTTAGAACGTGTGTGAAGATCTCAGTATCTGTCTGTAAATATTGCTTGAGTCACATGTTTTCAGTCAGGTGTTTTTTTAGTCAATAAATAATGCTAACTCAACTATTATACCTAGGTTGCTGGTCAAATAAAACAAATTTGTCATTGTGATTGACAAAGACAACAATGATGATGATGCTCTGATGGTAACAATGGTGGTGGTGGTGGTGATTAAAGGGATGAGGATTGTAGTGGTGGCAATGGGGATTATGTTGCTGTCGTTCCTGTAGTTGTTTGTATCATTCTTCTCTCTGTCATTGCTGGGTTTTTTTTTCCCTGATTACCATTATCCAGGATTGAGAGTGAGACAGACATTTTGATTTTTCCTTTCAGTCATTTACTGATGATCATAATCTCTCCCCCCCCCCCCCCCCCCCCCCTTTTTTTTTGTGTGTGTTGAATCTTTCAGTGCATTTGTAACGGGAGTGAGAGATCTGGCCACCTACTTTAATGATGACTCCTTTGTGACGGTATGTACACATTCGCATTTTGTTTCCTATACATGCATTTATACCTGTATAAAAGTATGCTGTCTGCAATGCATATCTCATTCGCAGCTTCATGTAGGATTGTATGTGATGCTTATTGTTGCCAACTCTAGCGAACATTTGTATTGTTTTTCATTATACTTCTGTTAGCCTCCCCCACCCCACCCCCAATACATTTACCTGCGCCTAAATTATGCACAGTAAATGAAGATGTTATAAATGCAAAATCCCCCCCCACCCCCACCCTATCCCCTTGCAGAATCATTTCAATGCTTTTCTTCTTTTTCATTGGCTGCTTCTGTAATCACCTCATCTTTGAGCAATTTGGTTTACAGGGTGAATGGGTATTTTTGTTATTGATGTTGTTTTGAAAGTCATTAAGTTTTTTGTATCACATCATCTCCATCTTTTTATTCTGCAGTATAGAGTGTTTTGTCACTATTGCTGAATCAGAGTCACAGAATTTTAGCAAACAAAAGTTTTGTTGTTGTGGGAAAAGCACACATTTTTGCACTCATAATAACATAGTCAGTTTATGAGATGAGTGTTGAAAGTCACCTATAATATTTTGTGTTTTTTTGTGACACAAAATCATTCGTGGATTTGCACCTGTGTCTCTTTTCTTTTCAAAAGAGGGGGAAAAAAAGAAAAGACAAATTTTTTTTCTTGTCAGAGAGCATAGATACTGCTTTGCTTTAAAGTATTCCTAACTGCATGTGTCATGTAACACTGTAATTTCATAGTTCATATTAGATGATTTTATATCACTTTTTTGTGAAAACCACGCATTTCTTTACTCTAAACATTTAAAGTTCTCATCATCAGCTTTGTAATAAATGGCGTTCATTAATCGATGCCATCTTTCATTAATAAAAATATTATTGAACTGTCATTCCTTACATTGCCGTGGTACATGGATCTCAAGTTACTGAGTACTGGAGACCAAGGACTACCTTGTTTCTAACATGATGTCTTTACATATATATACATACATATATATATATAATATATACATAAGCGCAGAGAGAAAGAGAGAGAGAGATTAGAAGAGAACATTCAAGTATGCTGTGAAGAGTTAGCGTTAACCTAGAGTCATGTTGTGAATTCTTACAATTTATGCTAATGAATGTTTCAGTTTTTGACATATGTCCATCGTCTTTTGTGTATGAGGTGATTGTCATTACAGAATGGTTTTTTCTTACATTTTATTTTATTGTTCTTTTAATCATAAGAATACCCCCCCCCCCCCCCCCCCTCCTTCCTTTTTTTTCTGTATACCCCAACCCCCCCTCCCCCCCTCCTGAATCAATCATTTTATTATTGACGTATATCCTTGTGTTTAAAAGATGATGGTTTCGGGGTTGTTGTTGTTGTTTTTAAAAGGGGGAGGGGGGTGGAAATGCTCAGATTTTAACCTGTCCATGAATAACTACATGTGCAATAGAAAAAAGTGAAAAAACATTAAAGTGCCTGTCAGTCATGTTGGCAATTCAAGAAAGTGTGGAGAAAACACTGTGTGATCCCTGTTGTAGTTTGCAGGATGGGTTGTTGGGTTTTTTCTTCTTGTTGTTGTCATTTTGTGGGGGGAGGGGAAGGTTGGGGTTTGTTTGTTTGTTAAAGACAAAAAGCATCACCTCAACCACTTCAATACCTTTGAATAAAAACAAATTGCAAAATATTTTCTCTCTCTCTCTCTCTCTCTCTCTCTCTCTCTCTCTCTCTCTCTCTCTCTCTCCTCTCTCTCTCTCTCTCTCTCTCTCTCTCTCTCTTTATTTAAAATAATCTTTGGGCATTTGTTAGTTTTATGAGTTGGGGGCTAGAGGAAATATATGGACATGCTTGGAAATGACAAGTGCAATAAAGACAAAGTGCGAGGTTTAGATCTTTAAAAGAAAAGTGATGAACATTAGAGAAAGACAACAATGATGATTGGGAGCCGTTAGGGGTAGTTGTCTGATGGCAAGGGTAGGGGACATCAGTGGCTGACTGCTTTGCTGTGGGTGTGGCAGGATGGGAGCAGAGTGGCAGTAAGTAACATGCCTGTGCCTCTGCACGTGATACTCGTTCTGCAGCCACTGCCTTTGTGTTGGACAGTAATCCACCTCCAGTCTTGTCCTGTCTTGTCTTGTCATGTGCCTGTAACTCTGCACCATTGTCTGCTTTGTCAGTAATTCTCATCTTGTCTCGTTTTGTGATACATTACTTCTCACAATGGTCTGGTGTTTCCTTTTTTTCCCCTTGTGTAATGATGCATTTTGCTGATGATGTAGACTGTACTGCATTGATGCTGATGATAATTCTCTTGTGGAGTTTGTATGTTTGGAATGTAGACATGTCATGCTTATTGTGTCATGGATTCTTACCTATGATCTTTAATTAATTTAAGTGTAATTATAATGTTACGGTGTCATTTGCAGAAGAAGCTTGTGGTGAGAGTTTAAAGTAGAGACAGAAAATAGTAGAGGAGGCTAGTCACTAACATGGGGACGAAAATTTGTTGCAGCTTTTTTAATGAATTGTAATTGTCAGAGTGCGTATGGGTTTGTTGGACTCCATAAAGTCTGCCAGAAATGCTTTTTGATTCAGACTGCCCAGTTTATATCCATGGAGAAAATATTTGGGGCACCTGCCTGTACTAAACCTTGAATATGAATGTGTACCACTTTCCTGTGAACATTTAAGATTTATTTGCAATCCTATCTGTTGGGCCTCAGCCTGTATTTCAAGTTATGTGCTAAAGCACATAGCCTCAAAGGTCTGTCTATCTATCCAGCATACATCTCTGAACTCATATGTACACATCAGTAATTTGGCAAGTATTTTCCATTGTGAAAACCAATGCATGCTTCCAGACACAATCAATACCAATTTACAGTAAACTGGTAGTGGAAATAGATGCACCATATATAGTCCAATACTATTCAAGATTATTGTGGGAGGGGGGGGGGGGGGGGGGGGGGGGCACAAGAAAAAAACACCAAAACACACACACTGTCAAAATGCAGAACTTTATAAGTTGGAAAATAAATTACATGTAACTAGCCGGTTTCAAGTAAAATCAGCTGGTTCTGTGATACACTGAAAGTAACTGAACAAAGATGGAGAAAGCAGTGTATTTGGAACATGGCACTGCTGGTCTCTTGCTGATGACATCAAAACACTCTGTTGAATGTAAACCTATAATTTGTCATGTTTGCAAGAAAACAGACTTTTAATTGATCATTAAATTGCAAGTTTTAAAGACGGAAAAGCAGCTTTTGAAATATGACTTAAACTTATCCAATGAGGATCTATACATGATTTTATTTAATGATGAAAACTTCCATTGAATGAAGATGTCAGATGCTCTAAGCAGAGTTTGAGTTTGCAAGCTTGAGCTTGAATTCTTATATGATCTGTGTTTTGGGGTATCTTATTAACTAATGGATAGACATTGATGTAAAAATCACTCAAGTGATTCCCTGTTCATTCAGAAAAGCTTGGGCTTCAAAAGTATGATACCTAATATATATTCAAATTGTATGTGATAGAAATGTTGAGGGAAAAGTTTTGTCAAATATATAATAAATTCAGATTGTATGTGAGAGAAATGTAGAAGAACAGTTGTATTCCAGTTGCTCTTCGCATGAGAGAGACAGAGAGAGAGAGAGAGAGAGAGAGAGAGAGAGAGAGAGAGAGAGAGAGGAGAGAGAGAGATGTACAGCACTAATGGAGGTGGAGGAAGATGGAATATATAGAGGAGAGGGGTTCTAATCAGAGAGAAATAGTATTGTAGCTACTAAGCTAGATAAAAAAAAAAAAACAACTGATTCATGGTACAATTATCTTCTTCCTTCTTGGACAACAAAATATTCAGTGGAGGATATGTCAGTAATGACACATTTACCTGTCTTATCATATCATTTGATTTCCTTTTTGTTGGAAAATATGGAGGCCAGTGATCATCAACTTTTGAATGTACAGTTTGGAACTTAAGGCTTATTTTGGAATTATATTGAAGATACTTTTATATAACTTCCTTTTTAAAGATGTTTTCCTTTGTTATGAGGTGAATTCTTTTTCCTCAGCTCAGTTTCAGTGTGTATAACATAACAATGTCTTTTGTCAGTAATGATTATGAGCAGAATTTATATTAAGTTGTTTATGATTCCCAGTTTCCCCTGCTTTCTGCTTGCATTCCAGACATTTGAATGTTAACTTTGTTTTTGTTTTTTCATCATTTCTCCTGAAGTTAGAGGAGTATTGAATTTGGGTTGCTAATGATTTGTAAAAGTGTTTGAGGATTCTCTTTGGTTTCCCCTTCAAGAAACACAGTTGTGTTTTAACTTGTATGATAACATTCAATTTAAATATGAATTTTTAAAAGATTGTTTGCCTCTGCACTTGAGTTACTAGTGACTTTTAAATCTTAACACAAGGATTTTGTTGAAGTAATCTGCACTCCGACTTGCAGTTTGAAGACATGATTTGGAGAATGTTTGCTTTCTTGATCTCTCTCTCTCTCTCTCTGTCTCTCTCTCTCTGTCTCTGTCTCTCTATCTCTGTCTCTGTTTCTCTCTGTCTCTTTCTGTGTCTCTCTCTCTCTGTTTCTCTCTGTCTCTCTCTGTGTCTCTCTCTCTCTCCATCACATACACACACACACACACACCACAACACACATACACACACACACACACACAATACACATACACACACACAATACACACACACACACACACACACACACACACACACACACACACACACACACACACACACACATTCATACACACTGTGATATGCCAGAATGTTTATACCATACATCAGTATTCTGCATCTTGTCAGCATGCAAGTGACTTTCTCTTTCTGTGTTCTCATGTACATATATATATATATCATTACACTGAGAAATGTATCAACTGTGCATCTGATTCAGACTAATAACATCCCCATCTTGGAATGAGATGTGCCTTTGATACACTTTAACAGAGTCCAACAGAGTGTGTTTTGGAATGAGATGTGCCTTCGATACATATTAACAGAGACCAAGAGAGTGTGTTTTGGAATGAAATGTGCCTTCGATATACATTAACCAAGTCCAACAGTGTTTTGAATTTATATACATGTGCCTTCGATGCACATTAACAGAGTCCATATTTTAATACAGTTGTCTGCTGTGTCTATTTTATTCCTGACCTGTATATTTTATTCACGAACACTAAAGTGTCCCACCAAGATTTGATAATTTCTTCTTTTCCTTGCAGCTGTGTGTGTGTGTGTGTGTGTGTGTGTGTGTGTGTGTGTGTGTGTGTGTGTGTGTGTGTGTGTGTGTGTGAAGTCTACATATTAGGCATTTACATATATACCATCCATCCATGTACATGCTCACATCATATATGCAGGCACTCATGCATACACGCACACACACAGATGTATGCATGCACACACACTCAGTGACTCACATGTACGCACACATGCATGCACACAAACACACACACACTTACAAACCCACCCTCACACACACACTCACACACACACACAGATCCAGAAAGAATAATTACTCTTATCTGAATAAAACAAAACTAAAAACAAACAAAATTACATTTTGCATTAGCCCTAGGTTATAAACAATCAAATGTCTCTTTCATCAATCTTTTTCAATGAGTGATGAACCATTGGAACAGTGTGACCGAGTGTCATCCATGTTAGTACAATGACCGAAAACTGAGTTTGCTCCATGATTTCCAGCAGTTCTCCAGAGCTGTGACTCTCTGACCTTTCCAATAGCCAGCCTGGGAAACTAGTGGTCTTTCCTGTCACATTGCAAAGGAAAGTGTATTGGAAGGATGGGGAAAAGCATGGGATCTCACACACTCACGCGCACACACACACAGCGTATGCATGCTCACACATGCAAGCATGCACACACGCACGCATGCATGTGTGTATGTGTGCACGTGCATGCACACATGCAGGAACGCACACACACACACATGCAAGCATGCACGCATGCCTGTATGTGTGCATGCACACGCACACACACACACACAGAAAATCAGCAAGTTACCACTAGTCAACATACTATCCTGTTCAATTCACCTCCTATCCCTATGAGTATCTCTGCCTTGCTCTTACTGCCTCTTCAAACTGTTAACTCAAGTTGGTTCTTTTTAATAAATGATGTGCGTGCGTGCGTGTGTGTGTGTGTGCAAGTTTGCTTATGTGTGTCTGTGTGTGTGTGCGTGCATACGTGTGTGTCTGGTTAACAAGTCTTTATTTCAAGTTGTACTTTAATCACAAAAAATACTTGACAGGATATCACCCTGTTGATATCCTTGACATGATACACTTGACAGGATGTTATCCAGTTAATTGTTATCAGAAAACAGATAAGACGCATTGTGGACATCCAATCCAGGTTTAAGATGATTCAGAACTACAGTGATAAACTCTTGCATGCAGGCATGCATATATGGGTCATGCACTCAGTGACTCACACACACATGCATGCATGCACACACGTACGCACACACTCACTCACGCACATGCACACGCACACACTCACTCACGCACATGCACACACACACACACACACACACACTCTCTCTCACCTACACACACACTTACCCCTCACTATACTCATGCATATATGTTTATTTGTGTGTGTGCATATTGTATGTACATTTCCATGCATCATGACATGCATGTATGCTTGATGTGCGTGCATGTGTATGTGGGTGTGATGTGTGCATGTGGTGTGTGTATGTATGTGCGTGTGTGTGTGTGTGCATGCACATGTGGGCATGCACAAGGACACAAATGTTTTTATTTTGGGGAATGAAGGAAACTTTTACAAATCCTCAACTTTTTTTTTTCTTTCTTCTTCAGGCATGTGTGTAAAAATGTTTTTAAAGTACTTCCTGTCATTGTATCTTTGTGTGTGTGTGTGTGTGTGTGTGTGTTGGTGTGTTTTTTAATTTAAAAAAGGAAAAAAAGGGGGTATGGGGACAAACTTATTCAAACAACTCAGGAAGTCTTCCTGTTTGTTGTGGGTCTGACTGTTATGGCTTATCAACATGAATTGATGAATAGTTGCGGAGGCATGGATTTACTTTGCGGATCATTTCATATTTGTAGGATAGTGGAATGGGACTAATGATACATGTGTGTGTGTGCGTGCGCATGCATATGTGTATTTGAGAGACAGAGAGAGAGGACAGGTGAAGGTTGGGGTGGTGAGGCATGGGACAGGACAAGGGTGAATAAGAAGATCACTCAATTCTTCTTTCTCGCCTCCAAAATACGTTTGGTATCAATGGCACTGCCCTCACCTGGTTTACTTCATACCTCACAGACAGATTCCAGAAAGTTATTGTAAACAAAATTCAATCAAAATCTGTCAAAATGGAATGTGGAGTTCCACAGGGATCAGTCCTGGGCCCCGTTCTCTTTACTGTCTACACTGCTCCACTCTCACATATAATAAACAACCACCATATTGATCATCATTTCTATGCCGATGACACTCAGCTTCAGTGCAGTGATACTGTTGAAAACTTGCCTTCCCTCCTGACAAATATGTCCTACTGCCTTCAAGACATTCAAAACTGGATGACTCAGAACAAGTTACAACTTAATGCCGATAAAACCGAAGCCATGCTCATAGGGACCCAACATAAACTTTCCTCCATCACAACAACATCAATACAATTCGGCAGTGCGTCAGTTCCTTTGTCCAACTCTGTGAAGTATCTAGGTGTAGTTCTTGACAACACACTCAATATGAAAAAATTCATCACCCAGACCTGCCAGTCTTGCTACTATCAATTACGGCGCATAAGTGCGATTCGCAAGTATCTGTCCACTGATGCAACTTCCAAGCTCGTCACATCTCTCATTCTTTCACGTTTAGACTACTGTAATTCTCTTCTGGCTGGCCTACCAGCATCATCCATCCACTCTCTTCAACGCATACAAAACTCTGCAGCTCGACTGGTCCTAAGAAGGAAAAGATCCGAACACATCACTCCTCTTCTGCGATCTCTTCACTGGCTGCCAGTCTCACAAAGACTGAAGTATAAGATCAATACCCTCTGTTTCAAATGTCTCCACAAATCTGCACCATCTTATCTTTGTAACTGTCTTCACCTGTACACTCCATCCTGTTCCCTTCGTTCAGCCGCAGATACTTTGTGCTTTCGAACACCCAGATTCAAACAAACCACTGTTGGCTGTCGATCTTTTTCTGTTTCTGGTCCGTCCACGTGGAATGACCTCCCTCTTTCACTTCGCCAAAAACCTTCACTTGATACCTTCAAATCCAGCCTCAAAACACACTTATTTCCTACCTGACACTTCCCCCCTCATATCCGTCTCTACTTTTCAACAGCATTCTTCATCTCCTAAGTGTGTTCGGGTGTGTGTGTGTGTGTACATACACGTGCATAAATTTGAAATATGTTCTTTATTATATTTGAGGAAAGTTGCATGCGCGTAAATGATTTGAGTGCAAGCGCTTCGATTTGTTTGTTTTACAAGATTTGGCGCTATATAAATTCCATATATTATTATTATTATTATTATAAATTAGACTTGACAGTTAGTATCAATGTTCTGTCTCCACCCCAACCCCACCCCACCCCACCCCCATGCCACCTAAGCAGTTTAACATTCTTCCTTAGAATTGTGCTTGACTTGACCTGATCTGACTTGACCTTGCGTTACCTGACTTGACCTTACCAGACTTGACCTGACCTTACTTGACCTTACCAGACTTGACCTGACATTACTTGACCTGACATAACCCAACTTCTTCCACATTGAAGAGTTGCTGAGGTCTGTGCTCTGAATTGTTCAGGCAGTGTGTTGTGGGCAAGCTGAAGCAGGCGGAGCCCACTGCTTTTCAGAAAAGGGTGCATTCTGGGCATGTTTGGTGTCATCTCATCCATCCTGCCTGGCCATTGGTGGTGGCCTACTTGTCCATGAAAGGCAGACAGGGTTTTGATTGTTCACAAGATGTTTTGTATACATGTGCACAAGAGCTTTGCACACAAGACCTTGTTTTACAATCTTATCTGAAGGATTTGGGGGTAGGGGGGGTGTTAGAGTCGGTACCAATGTTAAGTCTCATTGGCATCACCAAGTTAAGCATGATCCTCCTTCTCCATTTGTCTTTGCTGGCCCTGCTAACTTCATGGATTCTCATGACACAGGATTTGATGATGTTGGCAATGAGAGAAGCTGGTAGTCTGCCTTTTTTTTTCTCTCTCTCTCTTTTCCTTCAGTCTTGCCTTGAAAGACAGTCTTCATACAGAGCCTCTGTGGAGATTCAAACCCATACCTTAAGTCATCATCTTGAGCACGAGAATATTGCATGCTGTGAAGCTTGATAGTTTCTTAACCTGTGGATTGCTGAATAAGATATCCAGAGGGATGTTTTCTGGATTTTTTTGTTTTGTATATTATATATGGTGAACCTCTGTTTTCCTGCATCTTGAGTTTTGTCAGTGAATCGGTATGATGTTATGTGTGTGTGTATGGAATATGCTTCTGTAAATGATTCACTGATTTCTGAGAGGATTTGTATTTTATTTTGTTTAATCTTGAGTTTACTTTGCTCTGTATTTTGACGATGAATCAGATTTCTTGATGGGTTGGGGGGAGATATAAATGGGCAATAACTATAGTCTACCCAAACCCATTTGTGTTCCACCCCCCACCCCCCTTTTACCCTCTCTGTATCTATAGCTGGCACTCTCTCTGTGTCTCTGTCTCTCTGCCTCTGTCTCTCTGTCCCTATCTCTCTCTCACTCCCCCTCTAAATCTCTCTCTCTCGCTCACACAATCATGCACGCATGCACACACACACACACACACTCTTTCTTTCTTAATCATTCACCAGCACTCCTTCTTTCATGTACTTGGTTAAATTCATCCTTTTTGTTGCCAAAACTGTCTTAACCTTAAAATGAATGATCAGAACTTCAGTATACTGTACATTTCCCTTTTTTTTTTTCTTTTTTTTTTTTTTGGGGGGGGGGGGGGTTGCATGTATGTAAAGAGGTCTATACATATGTTTATTTACAAGATTAAAAAAAAAGAAAATCATCACTATTTCATCTACAAGCACAACAAAATGTCAGTGTCTGCCATAATATGCCTAGAGAACTATGTGTATCTGTATGGCAGTTTTGTGTAAACAGTTCCAAGTTACAGAGCTTTTTTTTTATATTGTGATTATAATGACAAGAATAAATGATTAGTTGTTATGATAATAGATGACGAAAAGCATTTGTGTTGATTAAGGTGATTTGATTTTGCGCTTTTTTTTGTTTTTTTTAATGTGTAACTGTTAATTTTCAAGATGATAATTGCATTCAGTGGTGTGTGGCCTTGTTTCTTTCTATGAGCAGTTTCTTTGATTCTGTGTGTGTGTGTAGTATGTGTGTGTGCATGCGTGCGTGTGTTTTTGGGTTGTTATTTTGGTTGGATTGTTTTGCTGGGTTTTTTTTTAGGGGGGGAATGGGGGGGATGACTTTAAAAAACATTTCTGTTGAAAGTTATGTGTATATATTTCTTATGCCCTCTCCCTTCTATATATTACATTGAAATTCAGCTTTTATATCAAGGCCTGTTAGTGTTTGCTGATTCAGATTTCATTATAAAGTCATTCTCTTGTCCTTGCTGTTGATATCTTACTCTGGTATTCTACCCTGTTTGTGTTACTGTTAGAGTACCTTCATGCACAGAATGCATCGTATGGCGAGCACATCTTTGTTGAAATTTTGGATTTTTTTAATATTCCATTTTCAACCCTTCAGACTGCTTTCAGTAGTAGGGTAAAAAAACAACAAAAAACAAACTTTGACTCCAGCTCTTTGATAGCATCAATTTTGTGTTTAAACTGCTGTTGTGTCCTAAGCTTAAGTATTCGAAAATTACTGAATGTGCAGAGAAGTGGCGGTTTTTGTCTGTATTATATTGTTCCATGTAAAACTATCAAAGGTTCAATCTCTGCTTCATCTTTCTTTCAGACCAGTCTGAACCGCTTTGCGCACGCTATGACTGAGATGATGAAATATTTTGGGGTATGTTTTCTTGTGTCTGTGTCTGTGTGTCCTTGTCTGTGTATGCCTGGTTTTTATTTTGCTTGTGTGCATCCATGTGTGGGGATATGTGCTGTTGGCATAGTGTTTGTGCGTGCGTGCGTGTGTGTGTCTGTCTGTGTGTGTGTGTGCGCGCATGCGTGTCTGTGTGTGTGTGGTTTTGTGTGTGTGAGTGTGCCAGAGTGAGTTCTTCATTACATGACATGTTCTGATTTAAACATCTTTGTAAAATTATTAGAGTTTCAGTACACTTGTGTCACTCTAAAATACTCAGATGCTTTTCACTACTTGGCTAGAATTGTTCACCTGCAGTATAAATGTGAACTTTCTATTGTTTAAAAAACTAAAAGAGAATGAAACCTTCCTTGCAATAATGCTTGCCATGCCACTGCAAAGATTAGAACAAGATCATTCAAGAATCGGAAAAGAAAGCAGAAATGTGGACTTGTCTTTCCAATCCAACTCATAGAAACAGATCAGAAATTCTCTGTCCAGCAGAGTTGTGTGGCCATTTGTATCCACTGCCACTCAGTAGCCAGGGCTTCAAACTAGCTAGAACAGGAGTACAAGATATTTTTTGTCAAGGTTCATACAGTCCTTGAGGGCCTTTATAAGAGAACAGCCCTAACTGTATGGAAAGGAATTTGTCATAACTATAAATACATGGCAAACACGTCAAAAGAGAACAGTCCAAATCTTAAGCAAAGCAAAATTTGTCATAACTATAAATTCATGGCAAACACTTAGAGAATAGTCGTAATCTAAAGCAAAGAAATTTGTCGTAACTGTAAATGCATGGCAAACATGTCAGGAGAGAATAGTCCTACTTAATTAAGCAAAGAAAAATTGTTAGAACTATAAGTACTTTGCAAACAAAGACTGACTTGAGATAGATTGTTGGTATAAGAAAAAATGTTATAGGCTTTTGATAGTCAGGTTTGGTTTTTTGGTTCTTGTTTATTTTGGGGGGGGGGGGGGGGGCCTTTTATATTTTCAAAAGGAAGTCTTACGTGTTAGAATGAAAATTGGACTGATTGTTGTGATGGCATGTTTCAGATCCTGATGGACCAAGCTCACAGATCTGTGTGCAAGAATCTGAACACGTTCATCAAAAAGTAAGGCTCTTTTTCTTCTGCTGGATCATGTGCGGCATGATGATGTACAGCATTTCACAACACAGCATTTCACCGCATGTTGATTTGGAGTGGTAACTGAAAAAGAAGCCTGCATAATTAATGAGATGCTAATCTTCTGAACACAGGTCTTCGGTCGTTAAGTTACAGAATTTTGTCTTTTGAAGCGAAGGCATGATGTAATTTATGCTTATTAAGACTTTTGATGTTTTAAAGGAAAGGCGGTTGCTTAACCTTTTCCCTACGGGTAACCAGCTACAGGATGACCAACCATCTGCTAGTCCTTCCCTCCGTATCACCCACTACTGGGTTACAGAAGCATACAAATGTGCACAGTGCACGTGTACTGGGAAAGAGGGGTTCTCTCCTGTAATACATGTAGTGATAGTGTTAAAGATGCTTCCATTTTTCAGTTACGGTCTTTCTTCCCTTGGACTCTCTCAGTCTATGTCTCTGATACCTTAAAGATTTCCAAAAGCTGCTCCTCTGTAGTACTAATAGATTTTTGTATTATTTGTTAAACAGGTCCTATAAATTGTATACCTTGTGTGCAATCAGACTGGTTCATAGGTGAAGTAGCAAAGCGTTCTGAAATTTGCTGTCAACAAAGATTGCGTATGCAGAAAAGAAGTCTGAATTGCAACATATTCACAGATTTTTAATATAATTAATTATGGTGTGTCAAGCTTTTTAATAGCTTGAGGTATCTGGCTGTTTTTATGAACTTTGAAAAATAAAATTTTGGGGGATGTTGCTGTGTTTTAACCCAAAGTTCTACTCCTTCTTTATGGATCTTCCTGGGATGATTATTTGTCATTGGTGCAGATAGTACATAAGAGTTTGTGACTGAGATGGGAGTAAATTTAATTCTTTCTCTTTTTTTTTGTTTTTTGGTGTGGACGTGCACATATATATATATATATATATATATATATATATATTATATATATATATATATATATATATATATATATTCTCACTGGCTCACGTGAATGAATATATTCATGTACACTGGTGCCTATCAATTAAACGATGTTCATGCCTCTGCATGTATGTATGTATGTATATATATATAGATATAGATATATATATATTATATGCACATATACTCACACATGCAACACACACACGCACACACACACACACACACACACACACACACAATCTCTCTCTCTCTATCTCTCTCTCACTCATTCTTCTCATAAAACCACCTACCTTTTTTTTGTCTTTTCCAGAGACATACGCAAGATGAAGGAAATGCGCAAGCAGTTTGAGAAGATCAGCGACGACCTGGACGGTGCCTTGGTGCGTAACTCCAACGCTGTGCGCACAAAGCCGCAGGAGTGTAAGGAAGCCCTGAACGACCTGACCACCATGAAGAGGTGCTTCGCCCACACCTCCTTGGACTACGTCTTTGAGGTCAGCCGGCGCTTTGGGGCCTTGTCTTGTGGAGGAGTGGTTGTGTCTGTGTGTGTGTGTGTGGGGGTGGGGGGTGGTTGGAGGGTGTGGGGGGGTGTCGGAGGGTGTGTGTGTGTGTGTGTGTGTGCATTCCTAAATCAGTCACCTAGTAGTCTACCCTCTTGTATTGTATGTTTTCAGGGAATGATCTGAATTGTGCAGATTTTATTAATTCAGGTGTAACAGTTGCACAGGTCAGTTTGATAATACATGAGCACAACATTTGTGAAAAAAAAGCATTGTTTGTGTGCATGTGTTTGTGTTTGTTTGGTTATCTACACATACGCACTAAACACACACACAAATATATATATATATATATATATATATATATATATATATATATATATATATATATATACATTTTTGTACATTATGCAGGGTCCATTATACCAAGTAAAGATAAAATTCACATATCGGTGTATATATACATTTGTTAGAGTGTAGATGATCAGATAGATGCTGCAGAAAACATGGCAGAGAAACTTCAACAAAAAGGGAAATAAAATGGTCATGCTCTGCTGCAGATACCTTGTGCTTAAGAATACCTAGATTCAACCAGTCCACTATTGGCCATTGCTCTTTCTCTGTTTCCGGTCCATTGATCTGAAGTGACATTTGTCACTCTCATCAGCTATGACCGGCATCAATCAATCTCATCAGCTATGACCGGCATCAAAAGCCTTCTTATGACGCTTTTAAATCCGGCCTCAAGACACATTTATTTCAAACCTAAGATTCTCCCCTCCTGTTCCATTTCATTTTTGTCCTGCCCCCAACAGCCAAAAACCCATCACCCAGCCAAGTGTACAACCTTTATGTGTGTGCGTGAGTGTGTGTGTGTGTGCGTGCGTGCGAGCGTGTGTGAATACATTTGAATTTGTAAGGATGCATATGAATGAGTAGGATGAATGAAAGCGCTTTGACTTGTTTTTTGCAAGATATAGCGCTATAAATATTCCATTTATTTTTTATTGTTTTCTTTGTGTTGCAGGTCAATGTCTTACACTCCAAGAAAAGATTTGAGGTTCTGGACACAGTAAGTATCTGTATAGCTGTCTTGCTATTGTTATTGTATGGGGGTAGGGGGGTGCATCTGTGTCTGTGTATATGTGTGTGTATGTGTTCATTATTGTATTTAATGTCACTTCAGTATTAGTGATATTGTGTGCGTGTGTTTGTGAGTGTGTGTGTTTGTGAGAGTGAGTGTGTGTGTGTGCATGCACATCTGTGTCTGTGTGTGTGTGTGTGTGTGTCTGCTAGCATGCACTTAAACTCTTTTGCTTATTTAGATATTTATTTGTATGTACTCTTTTTTGGTTTACATATTTTGAATGTTTTTAGTGCACTATGTGAGTAATACTTGTAAATACAATTCAAATGGAAATAATATATGTGAACAAAATGATAAAATTTATACAAAAACAATAAAACAAACAGACGAAGTATTGGGATTTTTCTATTTTCGTTCTTCAGCTAGACCCCTAAGCTTCATCAGTAGTGAGATTTTTGCGTACGCGACCATTTTTGCCCACCATTAAGGTAGCTGCACTCTGACTTCAGAGATATTTGTTGGAATCATTCATTTTGTTTCACTCCCTGACAGCTAGCTAATTGGTGGAGGAGACTTTGAGATGCCGGTCATAGCTGATGAGATTGAGCACAAACTACAGCAACAAACTGTCATTCACTTGTAATCTTACATGGGGATAGAATAGCCAGGTGGTAGGAATGTCAGACTCATCACCAAAGTCGGGGGGTATGTGGCTACCTCCATGGTGGGCCAAAACCATCGTGTACGCAAAATACCACCATTGGTGAACATCCTAGCTGTAGCCGAGTAACAAACCAACCAAACAACAACAATATAAGGAGAAATAAATAAACAACATTATCTGTGTGTGTGTGTGTGTGTGTGTGTTGGATATAAATGCATATACTTTACAATAATACAATCTTTTTTTCAGATGCTGTCATTTATGCATGCCCAGAGTACCTTCTTCCATCAAGGCCATGACCTCTTTGCTGACCTTGACCCTCACATGAAGGACATTGGTCAGCAGGTAAGCTGGTGCCAAATAGGGCGTCCTTTTTTTTTCTTCTCCTGACCTTTGGTCTACATGACTGTTAAATTAACTGCTTTTTGGCCAGGAGATAGTGAGAGGATCATTGATGCTGTAGTTGTGTCCATGCGCGCATGTTTTGTGTGTGAGAATGTATAGGATGGGTGTCTGGAAAAAAAACGTCTTAAAGCATTCAGGCTTAATGTATGAGCTGTTGATGATTCATAGGAAAAGATTTATCATTGTTTGCGATGGGACTCTATTGCTGATTGTTTTATTGTACTGTGTTGTATCATAATTATTGTATCGTTCTGTGCTTTCTGGTTATCTATAGTTTATATATTTTCATAGACTGTGTACGAAAGCAAACTGTGTTGTGTTGTATTGTATTGTTCAGTACTGTACTCCACTTGGTACTTTATGGTTTATATATTTGCATAACTGTACCAAAGCAAAATGAAATTTGGTTGGCACATACTTTGTTGTGTCATATTGTATTGTATTGTTCTGTACTGTACTGAACTTTATGGTACTTTACAATATATATATTTGTATATGTACATAGCTGCCAACCCTTCTGGATTTTCCGGAATTCTTCCAGATTCAAATCTCGGTTCCGATTTTCCGTTTTATACAAGAAAATATTCTGGTTTCCGGAAAAAAAATTTTTTATTTATATTTTGTTTCTTGAGAAAGCAACAGACCGATTCACTTCCATTTTGAAATCAAAAGCATATAATGCGCAGGCGTGGAAGTCTATCATGCGCATGCATGTATCACAAGCTGAGAGCAAAGTGGCGTCAACTAGCTGTGAAAAAGACGATGTGGTCTGCAAATTGAAGAAACACTGATACCATTAAAGTTGGCAGTTCAAAATGGGAGGACGTACAGTTTTTCATACAGAAATTTCCATGTCTGGTTCTTCAACATGACGAGCAAGAACTGTCAGAAGCAACAGACCAGCTTCAGGACCAATTCAACAGCTACCAACTGCTTGACTTGCCACAAGCTGTCTGTGACTTGGAAAGAGAAGACCAGAAGTGGGCTTTGCTGGCCAAAGAAAAAGGCTTTGGCATGTTGGCCTTTGATAGACTGGCTCACTGCATGTTGGGAATCTGTCCCAGCCTCACAGCAATGCCAGTTGTGGGCGGCTGTTCAGCCAGGCCCGAAAAAACAAAACGGGCTTCAGGGGGTCCCTCAGCACAGACATGCTGAACAACATGATGGCTGCAAAGGCAAACCTTCATGGATTTTGCTACCAGCAGAAGTTCAGCCAGGACTTCTTGAAAAAACCGAAGTCATCAACCTTGCAAATGGTGAAAAAAAAAGTGGTTTAGCCTGACTTTGAGGAGATGTACAGAACAACACTGCTTTTTTAGAGATTTTTGTTTGTTTGTTTAGGGCAGAAGGGTTAGTAGGTTAATTTTCTTCTTCTTTCATATTTTTTGGCATGTTGTGTCGTCAGCTGCCCCAGGGCCAGAGGAGCCTGTCCAAGTGAACTGTTAACAAAGTGTTAACTTTAGTACATAGAAGAAATCTCCATTCTCATATTGGCAATGTGTAGACCAGAATTGCCACTCCAACTTCAGTCTGGTTGAATCTGTAAGTATGTTTGCTTAATGGATGGTATATTTCTAAATGTGTGGTTTTAACAAAAATTATTGCGGTTTTCATTTCAGGAGATGAAAAAGTGCTTCAGCTTCAGGGGGCACAGCCCCCTGACCCCCACTTTTGCAGGAGGGGGGTGCATAACCCCCCTCCCGAACCCACCCCCCACAAGGATTCCTATTTTTGAGTCTCAGAGGTTGCCAGCTATGTATATATTTGCATATTATAATAATAATGATAATAATATATTGGAATTTATATAGCGCTGAATCTTGTAAAAGAAACAAACCGAAGCGCTTGCATTCAAA
Source organism: Rapana venosa (assembly GCA_028751875.1). Taxonomy (NCBI): domain Eukaryota; kingdom Metazoa; phylum Mollusca; class Gastropoda; order Neogastropoda; family Muricidae; genus Rapana; species Rapana venosa. Next base: position 24,586,928 of record CM054151.1, on the reverse strand, counting down.
TCATATACACCGTGTTCCACAACAAAATGAAGCTTGGTTGGCACATACTGTATTATGTTATAATAATAAGAAGAAAAATAAACGGAATTTATATAGCGCTATATCTTGCAAAAACAAATATATTGTTGTAATGTGTTGTGTTGATCTGTAGTGTTCTAGTTTATGGTACTTTACAGTATATATATTTGCATATACTGAGTACCAAAGCAAAATGGAGTTGGGTTGGCACATGTATACTGTGTAATTAGCTGTTGACAGGATGGTTGATGTAGACTGGTTGTGCAGGTGGAGGAACTGAGTGAAAAAGCCAAAGTGGAGAGAAAGGAGATGGAGGAAAGACACACACTGGTGCAGGAGGTTAGTGCTGTGCTGTGCTGTGTGTGTGTGTGTCACTGTGTGTGTGTGTGTCACTGTGTGTGTGTGTGTGAATGAATGCATGTATATATGTAAACGTGCCTACATGCATGTAAGCGTTTCTGTGTCTTTTTGATGTTCTATGTTCACTGGTGTCAGTGTATGTGTTCACCTCCCCTTTTTTGTTTGGCGTGTAATGTTCATGTATTTCACTGTATTGTGGACTGTGCATTTGTATGAATGTGTGTGTGAGTGTGTGTGGGGAGAGAAGGGGTTGGAGTGGAGAGAGCTATGCATGCATTTGTTGCATGTGTGTACATGTGCTTTTAAGTTTCACTAAGATGAGAGTTTTCTGGTTGCTCCTGCTTGTCAGAAAATTTAAATATAAATTAGGCAGAAGATATTTATTTCACAGTTGCTTAGCCAATCAGCAAGCTGGTTTCTGTGATATTAGGTCCAAAACTTGTATATGTATAGTCACAATCAGTTCTGATTAGAGCATCAGTTTTGTGAGTTTATTTTTTCCTTTCCATTTTCTTTAACGTTCATCAGATGGAAAGTTCTGAGTCTGTGATAAAGGCTTCAGTGTATTTCAGGTTCTTAAAGTCATTATAGAATTCCTGTCCATTTGAAATGTCTGTGTAATTCAGAAAAGTGATCCCAATAATATGGTGCGTGGGTTGACATTTCTGATTTCTCGGTGATTTCAGGTAATATTTTTCTCCCTGAAATCTCTTGACAGATGTGGTGTTCTGTGCATTAGTGAAAGTGAAACAGAAACCGTCATGGCAGTTTGAATATGACTTCACTTGTCAGTCTCCAGATTTGTCACTGAACAGTAGAGTTAGTAACAAGGGTTTTTTCTGGTAGACAGCTGGAAGTATTATGACTGTTGGCTGACCACAGGCGGGAAAGGAGCAGGGAGAAGGACAGTTCTGTATTCAGTTTTTAATTGCGTGTAGCAACAACAGAACTGTATCATGCTCTGAAGAGAATTTAGACAGGCTTGCGTTCGTCTTTGTGCAAGTGAACGTCTTCTCTTACCTTTTTAGCTCTTTGTCTGTCTGCTTCTGTGCCTTTTGTCTGATTCTTTCTGTATGTGTGTGAGTGTGTGCATATCTCTCTCTGCCTCTTCTTTCTTTCTCTCCCCTCTCCCCCATTCCTCCCCTGTTTCTTTCTTCTCCCTTTCCTCTGTCTCTCCCCCACCCTCCCACCCCCCTTTCCCCCCACCCTCCTTTCAATATGTCATCAAGCAGGTGCTTGATTACACACACAGAGACACACACACACACATTAATTCACACATACCCTAGTACATATATCACACGGCCTTACATTGAAATAGACAAGGAACACAACACACAGCCATCCATACTTGATCTCTCTCACTCTGCGATCATAACCTTACTTCAAAGAAAATTGTTTTTAATATTGACTTTTCTACAAAGTGGCAAATGTGAACATCATTAATTGTATCAAACAATGAACAACAAATGCCAACAGAAAACACTATTGTTATAATCAAAAGTGCAGCAATAAAAATGGATGTCAAACAAACTAAACCTATGTACAATGAGTATTACTTTTCTTCACAATAAAAAGATGTCTATCACATCACAGTGTACATGGAGTGAATTACACTAATGTTATGTATTGCATTGTAAAGAGTGTTATTCATAATCGGCAGTTATGAACATGGGGAGACATGTACATGGGAAACACTACACCTCAAGTAACAATATCGTCTTACTACTTGCGTGCACTATGTAAGCTGTTATCAAGGTATGATAATTTTCCGTAAAGATACAAACATTGCACTCAGAGTATTACTCAATATCTTTTTGATTTATGAGCAATAGTTTGGGTGGGCATTTGAAAGGCTGTTTTGTAATCTGCTGATATTATTTCAAAGAAAAAAGTTTTAAGATAAAAATTGTGTAATGTGATTGGGACTCTGTTAGGTTATTGTAAGGGGGGAGGGGGCCGTTTCTTTTAAACTTGTAATTTTTGTGTTTTTTTTAAACATTGTCTTTTGTCGTTACAGCCATTGAAATAGTGATGCATTGACATGCCGAGAAGGGGGTGAGGTGGGTAATATTAGAAGAGATGATGTGGGTAATATTAGAATAGGTTGAAGAGGGTATTAGAACAATAGAAGGGATGAGGTGGGTACTATTAGAAGGGGGTGAGGTGGGTAATATCTGAAGAGATGGGTAATATCAGAAGAAATGATTCAAAAGGGATGAGGTGGGTAATATTAGAAGAGATAGGTAATATCAGAAGGGATGTATCAAAAGGGATGAGGTGGGTAATATTAGAAGGGATGGGTAATATCAAAAGGGATGAGGTGGGTAATATTAGAAGGAGGTGAAGTAAAAAATATTAGAAGGGGCTGAAGTGGGTAGTATTTTAAGGGGATAATTTGGATTATATCATAAAGGGATGATGGGGATTACATTAGACTCCACAAACATTTTGTACTCATTTAAAGCAGTCTTTTGACAACAGACTGTTTTCACACATTGCTACAGTTGATACAAAGAGAGAGGTACTGAATATAGTGTGTATATGTCAAGTTCATATAACCATTTCCTTTGCTCTAATTGATCATTGGTTAATGACATAGTGTACTGCCATTACTGGTGAAATGGGTGTAAAACGTGTGGGAAGACAAAATGTCACCACTATGTAAATAATTTGGGAATAGTTTCATAGTGTAGCAGAATGAATGGTATAACACTTTTCTTCACAGTGTATTCAAATGAAGCTGATGTTTATCAGCACAAGTCGTCATAGCTGTGAAAAACACAACCAATTTCATTGTAGTTTTAGTCTGCAATGTAAAAAATCCCATCATTTTTTAAAATGAATGGACTGATAGTATGATGGTGAGATAATCACTATCTAAAACATCATTCATTGAAAAGAATGATCAGAATTTGCTGTTGTATGTAACATGTTGGGTTGTTGTCCCATTATTCCAGACAGTTGAAATTTATACATAAAACATTCAACATTTGGTGCTAAAAGTTTGTGAGACAACCAACACAGTGCACGAAGACAGAAGAGAAATAACATATGTCAAACTGTTTGACACAGCATGTAAACAAGACACCTGTTCACACACCTTCAAGAACAAGGCAGTGAATCAGGCATGATGGAACTGTACAGACGGTTTATCCACTTCTCAGTTTAGCCAGCTTTAGCAACTCTGGCCTTCCTGTTCTTCCTGTTCCTCCGCTTCTTCCCCTTGTCTTTGTGTCCACGCTTCTTGCGGCCCTTGCCTTTCACCTTGCGCTGTCTCCTCATCTTCCTCCTGCGGGACTTTTTCTTCTTCTCCACCTGATTGCTGGAGGCGTCAGCAGGAGGAGGCTTAGCGCCGATGGCTAGGGGGCTGTCGCGCATAGCTGCAGGGGAGGGCACTGCCTCAGAAGCGCCTGACGCAGAAGCAGAAGCCTCCCTGGCTTCTTTTTCAGCCATCATCTTGTTATAGTCCGCTACACTGGGGGCTTCAGTGGTGGGAGCCACCTCCACAAAGTCCTCTTCATTCACATCACGAACGGTGCGACCTTTCAGGGAGTAGGGGTGCTCGCAAATCACTTCCTCGTACTTGGAGAAGCTGACATCGCTGTTCTTCATCCATTGCCTCAGCCACACCAGGCGGCGGTCACAGATCCAGGAGTTGCCATCCAGGGACAGGGCAATCAGGTTCGGGAAGACCTCCCGGATGTTGGGGGTGAGGGTGTGGAGATCGTTGTAGGTCAGGTCAATCTCAGTGAGCTCCTGGAGAGGAGAGATGGGGGTGGTGTCCAGCATCTGGCTAAAAGCCTTTCCCAGGCCGGGGCTGTTCATCATGCTCAGCTGTTTGAGGTGAGGCATCTGAGCCAGAAAGTTCTGCTCCAGGGTCATCTTCTCCCCACACATGTCCATGTGCAGGTAGGTCAGGTTCTCCAGCTTGACAAAGGCGTTGTCCTCCACCTTCTCCAGGGGGTTGTTGGACAGGGACAGCGTGGACAGGTTGCCCAGAGAATCAAACGTGCCACCCTCGATCACAGTCAACATGTTGCCTCTGAAGTTGAGGGACTTGAGGAACTTCAGCCCAGTGAATGTGTTGTTGTTGATGCGGTTGATCTTGTTGTTCTCCACAGTGAGGTAGTCCAGCCTGGATTCGTTGGTGAAGAGTCCATCCTCTATCTCACGGATCTTGTTGGAGTCCATGTAGAGCTTGCGCAGGTTGTTGGGCATGCCCCGGGGGATGTAGACCAGTTTGTTGTTCCTCAGCCAGATTTCTTCCAGGCCCACCAGGTCGTGGAAGGCCCCATTGGCCACAAAGTGCAGTTCGTTGTTGTTGATGGCCAGCATACGTAGGTTGGTCATGTTCTGAAACAGATGCATCACGAGAGGAGTAGGGTCATTGGTTTACTTGCTAGTAAAATGTCAGAGTCGATTACGGACATTTTAAGTGGCTAGTAACCTGATTGATTTTAGCCAACGCATCTCTTGGAGAATTTATTTCTTTATTTTCTGTACATGTACCCTTTAGTCTTTCGTTACTAACACTTTAAAAAAATTAACACCATTAGCCATTGAAAGTGGCTATCATATCCATTGCAAGATGCTATTAATATACTTCTATCCGCAGAGCTTAGTTCCCATTCCCACCAATTGCTGACTCCATCACATAATGTTTAAAGCCAATAAAAACCTGGCAATAAAACAAGACATGTTTCTATAAGTTTCACTACTTGGCTGTTGGAAAGTATTGCGGAAGGGGGGGGGGGGGGGGTGGTTATCTGCATTGACAGACACACCATGAGCATTACTTTGAATTTTGAAAAAAAGAAAAGAGAGCTAAAACTGACAGTGAAATGAGGCGGACAATCAGACTCACAGCAAAATCAGTATCGTTGATCTGCATGATCTTGTTGTCGCTGAGACGGAAGTCAGAGACTGACTGGGGCATGGTCTTGGGCACGCGGGTCAGGCGGCAGTTAGAGAAGTCGACCAGCTGCAACACGTTGCTGCCAAAGGTCATGTCTGGCACCTTCACCAAGGGGTTCTGGTTCAGGAACAGATACCTGCAGATAGACATAACCACCACAGTGTTTAGAGACAGTGTCAACTGTGTTGGTTTACCTAGGGTTTCAGATCTTTTTATGTAATGCAAGGAATAATCATAACATGAGTAGTGTAGCAGTGAGCTAGAAGCTTGTACCATGCTCAAGTACAACATCATCATTTATATAGTGGGTAGTGATCCTGCTGACTGACCAAAGAAAAAAAAGGAAAAGAGAGTGAACAGTAACAACAGCTTTTAATGTCTGCTATGTTGAGCATACATGGGGTTAATCACAAATTATGTTCATTTACTTGATGAAAGTTCTCAAACAGACATGTGGCGTGGGATAGAGAGGGGGGGGGGGGGGGGGGGGTGTTAATTTTAAGAAGTTTGTTTGGGCAGAAGTTCTTCTCCGCCCCCACCCCCCTTCCTCCCCCATTTCCTACCATTTCATTTTCATTTATTTATTGCTGTTTCATCACTTATATGTTTCATCCTGTTTCCCACCCAGTGATTCAGTTGTTCATTGTTCCCTCCACATCCACATTATGTTCCAAGTTTCTAGTTGGGTGAGAGCAGAAGTCTGCCAATGTGTGTGCGTGTGTGAATCATTGAATGCATAAGTAAGGGTTTCTACAGATGTTTGAAGAATTCTGAGTTCCATTATTGTCTGTCTTTGAAAGACTTTGGGAATGAAGGAAGAAGGTGTTAGATTAGGAAAGGTTGTAGCTTTGAGGATGGCCTGCCATCTTGAAGTCCGGCTTGTTCTCTTTAGTAAACCTGAATCCTGTGGATAAGGTCAATGGAAAGGGCAGTGAAGCATTGACACCTAGACTCTACAAAACTGCCTGTCCCATACACATCTGTAAGACCCCCACCCCATTCTACAACACTCGTACCTCAACAGGTAAAGGTGCTTGAAGGCATCAGGGTGGATCTTGGTGATGCGGTTGTTGCGCAGGTCCAGGTAGTGGACCCTGGTGGGGGCCTTGAGGTCGTTCTTGCCCACAGAGCGCAGGTTGTTGAAGGCCAGGTTGAGCTGGTACAGCTTGGGGGTGAAGTCAAAGATGCGGGCCATGCTGCGCAGCTTGTTGTACTGCAGCGACAGCGTCTGCAGCTGCTGCAGTCCCTCAAAGCCCTTGCTGTAGATCTTGACCAGCTGGTTGTTGGACAGGTCCAGGGTCATCAGGCCAGGCAGTTTTTTGAAGGCCGCTTTCTTTATCACCCGCACTTTGTTACCTGCAAGCACATCATGTCACCACCATGTGGTTTTGGATGGAGTGGTGAATGTTTTGGAGGGGGGGTGGGGGTGGGGTTTCAAGGTAAAAACCTTAAAAATGAGGTGGAAGAGAGAGGTCAGGTTGTGAGATGTAGATGAATCTTTTCATAGTCTACCGTGGGTGATGATGATAAAATGTTTCTTATGTACTCATGCGCATGTGTGTACACATATATATATTTTTCATTGATGTCTAAGAGAACAAGATTGACTTGGTGGATGTCTGAGAACAGTTCTGCATTCCTTCAGTGGGGTATATCGATCATCTGTCAGGATTGGTGAATTGTGTCCGTGTCTGATGCCTTTGTGGTTGGAATTCATTCACAGATGGCTGCAACATTTCAGCGTTTCTGCTGAATACTGAACTTGTTTGCTTATTGGTTTACATATTGATTTGATGAGGTTTATTGACATGTAAATGGACTAATTAATGGATAGTATGTTTTCAATATGGGTAGGGTTGGGGGTGGGTGGGGGGTTTATATGAAAGGAATATGTGCAGGACTGACCGTACATTTGGTATTGTTCATGTGTCATGATGACAATTGTTCCAGAATATCTCCAAGACCATACATCTGTCATCTCTTTTCATTTTTTTTCTACTTTTTCTTTACATAGTTTACACACAGCTAAACAAAAGTTGACAGCGCTTTTTTTTTGGCCTGCGCGCATCATTACAACCACCCCCAGTGGAGTGGTGGTATAATTATCAGGGTATGCTTTCACCACCAGGCTCTTCACGTGCGCAGCCTTTAGCATGGTCTTTATCAACACCTGCAGGCTGTTGGCAGACAGGAGATACACAACAGATGCCAGGCGCAGTCTTAGAGACACACACACACACACACATGCACACACACACACACACACACACACATGCACACACACACACCACACAACATACACACACACACACACATGCACACACACACACACACACACACACACACACACACACACACACACATACACACACACACACATGCACACACACACACCACACACACATACACACACACACACACATGCACACACACACACACACACACATACACACACACACACATGCACACACACACACCACACACACACTCACTCTCTCTCTCTTTCTCTCACACACACACATACACACACACGCATACAAAAGCACACACACACTTTTTTTCCTGCCTGTATGCCTCGTTTATCATTTATGGGTCATTGTCTCAGATTTGCTGAGGAGGCACACCAGTGTGAGTGAGTGTATAGTGTGGGTGGAAGGGTAGGTGGGGGTGGGAGGATGCCTTCACAGGCATGCTTTCTCATAAATCCCTTTTTCAAAAAAGCGAAGGGGTGGATGTTTTCCTTAATAAAGCCCATTCATAAATTTGGTAGGATTCCATGTGGGAGTAATAGCTTACACCTGTAGCTCTGAGTCAGTTTCTCAGGAAAGTGCTGCAGTGTTTTGAATGATTCATGAGTGCGTGTGTGTGTGCGCGCATGCATATGTGCGTGGGTGACTGTGGGGGGTGTGTGTGTGTGTACATACTACACAACATCTGTAAAGTCAAAAACTAAAATGAAAAAGATATGTCAATATTCAAGATAAATCCTATCAATATCATGCATGTGATAGAGAAATCAAGTGAGGATGGAAGAATAGTAGAGTGTGTAGTGTGAGAGTGTGCATGTTTGTTTGTTACGTATGTGTAAGTTTTCCATTCTTATTGTACTTAGGTGTAGTATATTCTTCAGATGACCATTACACAAATCTGGCAGTTTTTGGTCCTCATTTCTGTGTTAAAATCCAGAATGTACATTTCTGAAGTAAGAACAGTCACAGTGTATGGAACACATGATTTATATGGCGAAAAGTTAACTGTTCCTTTATGGTCTGTTGTTTCTCCTGTATCATAGTTGTTGCATGTGGGAAAGTCTATTGTCATGAAGATTTTATGCAGTGATAGCATTGAAAAGGCATGGGGACTCAGTTTTGAACACTGTCTTGGCCTCTCTTGAAGTTCCTTTGCTCTAAGGACTCTGTGTGTGTGTGCTACTAGCCGAGGACCCATTGCAAAAGTACTGTTTCCAATCCCCTTACTCAAATGCACTGTGCATTTCCAACCAAGGACCCAGTGCAAAGTATTTCATTTTATTTTTATTCTTTTATTTTGAGGATAATGGAATAAGCACTCATGTGCTTTATTACATCCAGTCCCCGTGTCTATGCAGTTTTGTAAATTTTGTCATCCTTGCCCACTGGCACAAAATGGCTTGCTCTTCGGAAAAGCGGAGCGGGTTTTAACATGTACACAAGATGTTCTGCGTGCCTTCTCACATGGGACTTCGGTTTATAGTCCCATCCAAAGTGCTTTTGGGTGTATTGCCTTCAATCCCCCTACTCAAGAACTCGGTGCATTTCTAGCCAAGGACCCAGTGCAAAAGTACTGCCTCCAGTTCCCCTACTCTAATCAAGGACTCTGTGCATTTCTACAGGACTCTATGTATTTCTAACCAAGGACCCAGTGCAAAAGTACTGCCTCCAGTTCCCCTACTCTAATCAAGGACTCTGTGCATTTCTACAGGACTCTATGTATTTCTAACCAAGGACCCAGTGCAAAAGTACTGCCTCCAGTTCCCCTACTCTACTCAAGGACTATGTGCATTTCTACAGGACTCTGTGCATTTCTAGCCAAGGACCTAGTGCAGCAGTATAGCCTCCATTCCCCTTACTCACCCTTCATCCTCAGCACCTCCAAAGACTTCAGATTCTGGAAGCTGCGTGTGCCCAGTATCCTGACATGATTCCCATCCATGATGATCTTGCGCATGTCTGTGGGGAAGTCCCTGGGTGGGCTGACCAGGCTCCTCTTGGAGCACTCTGCCACTCCATTGGAGCATGAGATGCAGCGCTTGGGGCACTTGGGGGTGGGGGCTGCCTGGGAGACCAGGATGAGGGTGGTGAAGAGGAGCCACACTGACAGCATCATGGTGATCCGGAGTTGTCCTCACTGGTACACACAGTCCACAGCTGAGGCACACACTCTCTCTCAGTCAGTCACTGGGAAGAATTTTCACCTGGCTGAAAAAGAAAAGAAGAAAATGAGTAAGGTGCTAATTTGCCAAGTTTTTACTTTGTTATAGAATCACCGTGTGAAAATGAAAATGAAAACAAGTTTCAGCAGGTGCCAAAGACAATATTTATTATATTCATTTGTTAAGATTTTACCTTTTCATGTTATTTTCTAATGTCGGTATTAAGCAAATCAGCTGTATTGAGAGGCTTTGGTTTATCTTCTTAGGGTGGGTACATGGTTGTTTTGCGGAAGATGAGTGTACAACAAAATGAGTTAACTGCAAAAGCAGCTCAAACAGTTTTAGTATGATTGTTGCTGGTGCAGCAGTTTCCCTGTATACCCCTGCAGCCTTCTGGAAACAGCAGTTATAGGCATCAGTGAAGATGACTTGAAGTGATGATTTACTCAATGATTTGCAGCTTGTGTTTACTCAGCAGATTTGCAGCTTGTGTGTGTGAGAGAGATATGTGTGTGTGTGTGACATTTGTGTGTGTGTGTGTGACTCTGTGTGCACGTGCATGCGTGTATGTGTGTGTTTAATCAAAATGGAATAATGACTGCCAGGTCTAGCAGGCTCCTCTGCTGTATCCTCTCCCATCCCCTCCCACACAGTCTTATTTCCCAGTCCCTTCCAGAAAAGCGTAATGTAAGTGCATGCATATTCGCATAAATGCTAAAAGAGATAGAAATTATAATTGTAGAATCTATGGTAATATTCTTGAGTGGTGTAAGGTAACCAACTTCAGAGAAAGTCTCCCATTATCACTCTGTGTGTGTGTTGCACGCATGCATCTCTGTATCTCTGTCTGTCTGAGAAAGTATTCTCTCATTATCACTGTGTGTGTTGCGCGCGTGCGTCTCTGTCTCCTCTCTCTCTCTCTCTCTCTCTCTCTCTCTCTCTCTCTCTCTCTCTCTCTCTCTCTCTCTCTCTCAAAAACCAAAACAAAAAAACCCCTTACTTTCAGTGTGTGAGAACTAAACAAGAACCAGTGTTTTTGCTTTTTTCTCCTCTGTTTACATGCTTCACTGCCTTGCCTTACTTTTTGCTGGAGGTGTTTTTTTCCCCCTGCAGAAAGGAGTCAAATTGGTTGCAGAATAGCAAAAACATTCACAGCAGCTGCAAAACCACTCAGAATTGGGAGAAAAACAGAACATAAAGAGAAGGGATCAGAAGCACAGAGCCAGGAGGGAACAGAGTTCAAGGCCGTGTTGGTGTGTCGACAGCATAGAGATGGGGGGCATGAAGTGATAATCACGCAGTGTGGAGCCAATGACAGGGCATTCCTGGCTTGGGGAGGGGGGGGGTGGGCTTGGTGTCTGTCACAACCCCAAAGTTTGGTTTAAATTGGAATATTGTCTTAAGTACCATTGCCCTTCATGACCTTAGGTCAATTTCTGTCCACTGTGTTGTATGGGGCGTGTGAACAGCTTAGTGAAAAAGAGAAAGAAAAAAAAAGAGCGGTCATTCCAGGCCTGATTTAATTTTTTCTTCTTCTTCTTTGTTGAATGCTCAGACAGCAACTGTTGTTTGTTGTCTGTTGTATGAGTGAGAATGCATTAAGTGCCTGCCAGGTCAGGCCCTGCGCATTCGCCCATTGATTAAGCACAGCACATTAATTTAAGAATGAATGAAGGGATGGGGGGGTTGTTTCTAGTCCTACTGACATGTCTTTACCAGGTGCTGAATTTAAGATAGTTAATCCTGTTACCAAATCAGCTATTTTACTACACTCAAGTTTCAGTCATAATTTTGGTTGAAGTCAGTGTCATCATTCAAAATGTTATATGGCGGCTTTTTTCTTTTCCATTGCTCTCTGTTAGCATGCTGCATTGTTTCCCTTACAGAGAAAACTTCTGATAAGGCCAAGTGAAGGGTGAACCGAGCAGACATAAATTGTAATTCACCACCTAGTCCCAGATCCCATTCTGTTGCCCATTTCCTCTTCCAGGGTCCCTCTGTTTTTCCAACTTTTGTTGTTGCTGTTTGCTTCTTTCTTTTCTTATCTTTTTTTTTAAAAGAAGTACAAGAAAAACTGGATGATTTTGTCAGATTTGAAGAAAATATCCTTTTGGGAAAGGAGTGACAATTCCTGTGAAGTGTGTATGAGAGATACAGACAGACCTACTGACAGACAGCAGAAAGACAGACAGACAGAAGGAGAGAAATAAGATCATACAGAGTTGCTGACTCAGTTTTATATGAAAACGATCATGAAAAGGAAGAAAGTTTCAGTGTGGTTCCCCATAGACTACTGAGGTATACAATGTATGTAAGTAAGGAAGAAGTCATGTCAAACTCTCTAAAATAGGGACCTGCTTATTATAAGTAGATCTGTGTAAGGTGTGTGTGTGTGTCCCTGACATTACATGAAACAAAACCAGAAATTATGTAGCTTTTTGCAGTGTTCAGCAAGATCTGAACTTTTGTTTCATAAAGCATATCTTCAGCCCACACACATACTCAGTGCTTTCATCATTTTTGTTGTTTAAAAAAAAAAGGGGGGGGGGGGGGGATGTCACAGAGAAGAGAAGTTTCCTGTGATGTATATTCACATTCTGTCTAAGAGAAGACTAGCCAGATTCTGAGGTAGTGTGGATGGCTGGTGGCAGGGAGCACATGTAGTGCAGAAAATGTTAGATATACTATTGACATTGGCAGAGTCTGGTAGCCTTTTTGCTGCAAACAAAAAGCCTACCTGACGCATGCGTCTACAGCCTGTAGGTAGTCAGAGATTCTGTCATAGTCTGAACTGTGTGTGTGTGCGCGTGCATGCATGTGTGTGTGTGTGTGTGAATCGGTGCAGTTAAGTATACATGTATAGGCGTCTCCACGGTCTCTCTCATGTTGTCTAGTTTCATCAGTTTGATTCAGTCTGCGCAAAAAATAAGAAATATAAGAATTGGGATGCATGCCAACTGCAAATACTTCTATAGAGAAGAGAGCAACTTTGCGATATCAGAAAGAAAAAATAGTCTTGTGTTTGGTGGTTGTGGTTGTGGTGTGTGGGTGTGTGTGCTTGTGTGCGTGCGTACTTGTGTGCATGTGTGTGTGTGTGTAATAATTTTGTGTTTGGTGGTGGTGGTTGTGGCGGGGTTAGTGGTGTGTGTGTGTGTGTGCGTGCTTGTGTGTGTGCATGCATGCATGCTTATGTGTGTGTGAGTGTGTGTGTGTGTGTGCGCACACACGCGCACACGTGTGTGCACATGCAGCTGTGTGTGCATGTATGCATGTGTGTGTGCTTTCGTGAACTTGCAGGGGTGAAAGAAAAGCATGTGCTTCCCTGTTTGTTTGCATTTTCAAGTGTATATTTATAAGAACAAGAGTGGCAGGTGCACCACCACCAGCTGAGACAAAACAAGTGTAGAATAAATAGAGGTTTCCTCCATCCCTCCCAGACTAGTGAACAATCAGTGTGTGTTTATGTGTGCATTTTTTTTCTCTTTTTCTTTGATATTCTTTTTCTTTTATATCAAGGATAATGGAATAAGCACTCATGTGCTTTTTTACATCCAGTCCCCATGTGTATGCGGTTTTGTGGATTCTGTCATCTGTTCCCACCAGCACACAATGGCCTACTCTTACGAAAAGTGGAACAGGATTTAACATATGTACAAGATGTTCTGCGTGTGTTTGCACTCAAGGCTTCGGTTTATAGTCTCATCAGGACTTTTGGGGGAGAGTGGAGTCTGCACTGATGTTAACTCCAGGGGAAAATATCCCCTTGAACGGAAACGAACCCGGGTCATCAGATTGCCAGCACAATGTTCTAACCACTAGGCTATCCCTATCCCATGTGTGTAAGTGTAATGTGTGTGTGCATGCGTGCATGCATGTATGTGTGTGTGTTTGTACGTGTGTGTCTGTGTGCACGCGCACACTCTTTTAGATCCACATTTTTCCATATGGAAAACTACAGTATCGAGAAAGAGAGAGAGAGGGGGGGGATTGCAAGCAGAGAGGAGGTATAAAAACAAAACGTACAAAAGAGAAGGAAGGGGGAAAAGCTAAAGAAAAAATATCTGAAGCCAAAAAGTTCAAAAGTGAACTTTGAAACAAGATAATTGCAGACAGTTTAACGAGAATCTAGCAGACATTTAAAAACACTGCTGAAAGGGGATTATGAATAAAAGACTGAAATGTCAAACTAAACAACTTGATTGGATGTGTGTGTGTGTAGACATGTGCGCGTACATACATTCGCTCACATGTGCACTTATACACACATACACATACACACACTCTCTCTCTTTCTCTCTCACACACGTGCACACACACACACACACACACACACACAATCAATGTACTTGTATACATATATGCCTTTTGTGCATGACTTTTTTGTGGTTTTGTTTGATAAACGAAGTTTAATGAAAGCTAAATGCTGTACTGTCTGGTAGTGTCCGCCCTGATAGATGTGGCACCACACACACACATATTCGCTCTCTCTCTATCTCTCTCTCTCCTCTCTCTCTCTCTCTCTCTCTCTCTCTCTCTCTCTCTCACGTGTGCACTCTCTCTCCCTCTCTCTCTCTCTCTCTCTCTCTCTCTCTCTCTCTCTCTCTCTCTCTCTC
>CM054151.1:24567608-24570108 GCA_028751875.1 Rapana venosa | reverse complement strand
GAGAAAATCCCGCTGACAAAAATGTCAATGGAGGATAAACGATCTCCACGGGCTGACCCCTCCTCTACTGACAGGTCTTATCAGACCCTGTCGACAGGGCCTCCTGGGCATCCTCCTCTCTCTCTCTCTCTCGCTCTCTCACACACACACACACACATACATACACACACACACTCACACACACACACACACACACACACACAACACACACACACACACACACACACACACACACACACAACACACTACCTCTCCTGTTTCTGTGATAATACTCTCAGCTGTCAGAGCTGACAGGCAAAGATGGCAGGATTTCCATTTCTTTTCAATGTGAGAAGCACATAATAAGTGTTATTTTTGCGTTTCACCCACCGTCCCTCGTACCCTCAACGCTAGAAAGGAAATTTTTGTGTGGTTTTTCCCCCTTTTCAAATACTAGAATGATTACTGCAAGCATCAGTACATTGTCAGGACTTTTGCTGTAGTGTGAAGCACTGAAGAAAATGGAAAGGGCTGGTGGTCAAGTCATTTATGGCGCGCCTCTAATGTCAAGAAAACTACAAGATATAAACTGTTATGTAAAATGAAGCACAAAAAGTAGTAAGCCTGCAAGTATTAAAGGCTTGATAAAACGGAGTTTAATTTAAAGTTCTCCAGTACAAAAGCAGGTATGCAGACATCTGGAGTTCCTGTGACTTCAACAACAATAAAACCACTTGCGTACAAGTTTTCCTGACTCCCATTTATACCAAGATCCTGTCCATAGATGAATTGAACTCGACTGCAAGAGGATGTACTCGGCAATAGCATATAATATCTGCTGTAGTGGTGGATTGGTGGTGAATAATGCCTGGTGAATTACTGTTTATGAGGGAAGGGGGGGAAACTAGGTCATCACCTCAAGTGTTGATGTATAGGCAGTGACTTCTGGCCGTACCCTTCAAAATGGCAATGGTGTCATGTCTTTAGTGGACACAGAAAAGAAGTCTGTCCTGAAACACTCTCACAGACAGCAATATCAGAAAAGGAAAACCAGACATTGTCCTCCACAGAAACTACTTAACTATTATGATGGCAAAGAAGCAGGGACGTATCACCCCTCAACCCATCTTCTGTAGAGTTGGAACATCACAGCAACATGCTATAAGGGTTTGTACCGGACAATTTGTAAGAACTGTGGAACTTGACAAGCATCTCAGACATGGCACACTGTCATTTCCAAATACGTCGGACAGGAGTCGTCTTTGTGCTCCACAACATTCACCACCACTGCAAACTGACTAATGATCTATAGGTTCCACTTTTATGTGGTTTATTGTCATCAGGATCCAATTTGATGTGGTTGATTATCATCAGGATCCAATTTGATGTGGTTTATTGTCATCAGGATCCCCTTTATGTGGTAGATAATCATCAGGATCCACTTTGATGTGGTTGATAATCATCAGGATCCACTTAGATGTGGTTGATTATCATCAGGACCCACTTTGATGTGGTTTATTGTCATCAGGATCCACTTTATGTGGTTGATAATCATCAGGATCCACTTTGATCTGGTTGATAATCATCAGAATCTGCTTAGATGTGGTTGATTATCATCAGTACCCACTTTGATGTGGTTGATTATCATCAGGATCCACTTAGATGTGGTTTATTATCATCAGGATCCAATTTATGTGGTTGATAATCAGCAGGATCCACTTTGATGTGGTTGATAATCACCAAGATCCACAGCAATCTGATTGATAATCAGCAGGATCCACTACAGTCTTGTTGAATAACTGTGGTATTCACTCCAGTCTGGTTGACATTCTACAAGATCCACTTCAATCTGGTTGATGATATTCTTCGTATACGGCATTGGATTCACTGAAAACTAACATTACACGAGACCGTACAAACTTAGATTTTTTTCAGCAGTAGATCGGAAATCAGCCATACCTCGGGCTCTCTGTTCTTTGATCTTTCCCTGGGATGTGTGTAAGCAGATTTGAGATATTTTTGATAACCACACAAGCAATCAGCAGTGCTTTTGAAATTCAGGGCCAACTGGGGGACAACCATTTCTGCTTCTTCAGCATTACTGTGCGAATGACGAGCAACACATGATGTCAGTTTGCCTTAGTATTCATGAATTGAAACGTAAACCTTGACAACAGTCCTGCAATGGGAAATCTACGCACCAGATGTGTTGCAAGGTGCAGTAGTACATTTCCTTCAGAAACCGGACCAGAATTGAAGAATGGTGGCGGCAAGTGGCCGTTTTGAAGACGTCAGGCTGTTGATCACTGTGCAGAAAACTAAAACTGTAAAGAAACCAAAGCCAGGATCAATGACACCATCAGATCATCCGGCTATCTTGCAGGACAGTGTTGAAGGAAGAGCAGAGCAGTCAGAGGTGGAGAAAACACCAATACTTATCGACCCTTACAGAGCTGCAGAAAGTAGAGATGTCACAGGACTGTCGAAGGTGAAGGAACTTATTAATTGATTGTGTAAAGAT
>CM054151.1:24450108-24565108 GCA_028751875.1 Rapana venosa | reverse complement strand
CTCACACTCACATTTTCATGATAGAACTTAGATTTATGAACTCCGTAATATAGCATTCATAAACAGATGGTTTGTTAGTCATGGAAAACGTGTTATTTTACAAAGAACAAGTCCAAACTGGATATTGAGATGTTGTCTGTAGTCAATGCTATCGCAATCATAATGGCATTTCAAAACAGGAAGCAGCCAAGCAAGTTACACAAATGAATTAAATATATATGACATGACAGCAAAACTGTAAACCATGAAATCCAGCCAACACAATTAGTCTAGGTATCAAACAGACCACAAAAAACCTTCCAAAACAAACGAACATGGCAAGTGAGAGCGAAAGTCCGAGAAGCAGGGGGTGGGGTGGGGGTGGGGGGGGAGTCATCAGAATCAGATAGATCCATGAAGGTCTACATTTCAAAATATAATTTGGCCAAGTTTAGAGATATACATACATGAGAAGCCTACATGTGTATAGTCAACAAACTACAGACTGCAAGTTTTAGAACCTTGCATTCCCCGAAGTCGGAATGCGGCTACCTTCATGGTGGGCAAAAAACGGTCGCATACGCAAGATATCACCATTGGTAATCCTCGGAAGTTCTAGCTGAGGAACGGGGGGGGGGGGGGGGGGGGGGGGGGGGGGGGGAATGATATAAGATCATTTATTTATATGCTACTAGATAAACCTCTTCATTTTTAGCAATACTAAGACCTGAATCATCATGCAGTAAGGCTGGAAACCTTTCTGACCGGTAGGACAACCAGCATGCATCATAATTTGATTGTGGCGTTTGCTCCCTTCTTCGCCTTTCTATCATCCAAAGCCGTGGGGTAGCTAGATCTGCTGGCGAGGTTGACGATTTGGATAATCCCTGCTGACATTTTGGCTTCTCCCTCGGCCTCCTGACCGGCTTACCCCTTCATCTGTTTTCCCTCACCCAGATAATGATGTGTATCTAGCTACGCATCTGTCTGAATTATTCTCCCCTAGGGCACACACTGATCAAGCATCTGCCGAGTTGATTTCGTCGGACTTCTTCACTTTTATGAACTATTTTTTTTTTAATGTATTTGTGTATTTTGCTTTTTATTATTGTGCAGATGTGTATGTTGATGTTGTGTTTTCAGTAGAATGTTCTACATGCATTGGTATATATTTATCAAGCTGCAAGTGACAGCGCATCCCATTCCAGCAATTACCCCGTACAGTCTCAAGGCACTGTTAGGTTTGGTTATCTTACATAAGCTGTCCGCGGAAATTGGGTGTAGTGTTCAGCAGATTCCCTTTCCGCCATTGTGTTTACATGCTCGCACTGGTGCACTGTGTCCGCGTTTCCTTCGGTACAGGTTCCTCCTGTAGTAGGACTTCATTTGTTGCCTTGCCTGGGGTCATTAGCTGATTGGACTGCTTGCTACTGCATGCTCTGTAGCGTTCATGGTGGTGTTGTTTGTGGATCCCGTTCTTTTTGATGCCATCCGACTGGAATTTATTATGTTGTGTTAGTTGGGGAGCTTTTTCTTAAGTTTGGTATGTGTGTGTGATCATGTGTGTGTGATCATGTGTGTGTGTGTGAAAGCGAGTTGTTGTTTTTTCTCCATGTCAACCTCCCTTCTTCCACCCGACCCCCCATATTTCTTTTACATCTCTGTGTACGCGTGCGTGCGCACGTAGACAACACTGTTGCGTGTGTGTTCTTGTGTGCCTGTATGCTGACGCATGCTGTTTGTTGAGAGGAATAGTTCAGTGAACTAAGACGGGGGACCCCTTAGGATTCTTTACGGACGGGAAGCTGTGAGGTAAGACAGCAGACAGACTGAGGTCAGGCGGTGGGCGGCTGTGATGACCTCACACAGGGACCGCACGTGAGACTGCACGTGAACATAATGTGAAGGAATGGCCTGCACTTACAGGACTCTGTCGATCGTTGGTGTGGTCTGCCCTTTCCTTCACTGTTTTACCCACTTTACGGTACCCTCCTCCTCATCGTTAGTTGTTTGGTCCCTTAGTTCCTTTGGTATCATGCGATGATAAAGATGAAAAGGATTTATCATATTAGTCTTTAGAAACAAACGCTGAAGGGCTATTTATGCCTAGTCTGGAAACCAGGAGAAATGCTGAAAATATGAGATTCGGTAATATTTGAAATCAATAAATCTAACTTAGGGACTAAACCCTTTTTTAGCGCATGAGCTGCTTGGCTTGTAAAAACCCAGACTAGTAATGGTTACTAGCTCGACTTCCAGGCATCCTTCCCCCCCCCCCCCCCCCCCCCCCCACCCCAAGCAAAATCTTATTTTTTAATTCTCTCTCTCTCTCTCTCTCTCTCTCTCTCTCTCTCTCTCTCTCTCTCTCTCTCTCTCTCTCTCTCTCTCTCTCTCTCTCTCTTCTTCCTCTGATATTTCTCTCTCTCTGTCTCTCTTCTTCCTCTGATCTCTCTCTCGCTCTATTCTCTCTCTCTCTGCCTGTCTCTCTTCTTCCTCTGATATATATATATCTCTCTCTGTCTCTCTTCTTCCTCTGATCTCTCTCTCTCTCTTCTTCCTCTGATCTCTCTCTCTATCTCTCTCTCTCTCTCCTCTCTCTCTCTCTTCTCTCTCTCTCTCTCTCTTTCTCTTTCTCTCTCTTTCTCTTTCTCTTTCTCTCTCGCTCTCTGAGGGAGCAGTAAGGAAACGAGTGCAGTGGTGGAAAAATAAAGTTTGGAAGTGCGATGATGGGATAGGTTTGTCTGTCATCGCAGCTGTCCAGTCCTCCGCCGATCCAATCACCCTTGAATGATAGGTGCAGACCGGTAGTCTGCATAGCTACTGTGCTCGGTGGCTACTTCTAGCTCGGTATGGAAGATGACATGCGTCAGAAGATTTGTTTGCTTTTTTTTTTTTTTGGCCATGAAACGGTAATTAACAATTTTTAATAGCAATTTTTGCTTCAAAACAAGTAACTCTCATGAAACGGCGTTTAAGCAGAATTGTCATTTAAAAAAGTAATATTTGCTTCGAAACAAGTAACCCTCAAAACAAATGTCAAAATTATCATTTGCTTTTCTAGTCAAAACATTAAATATTTCTTCATTATATTGGCAGTCCTTGAAGTATTACGCTCTTCATTATGGACTGAAATATTTTAAAGTAAGCAGGATGACACATTTTGACTCTTAAGTATAAGGAAGTAGTAATTTATATGCCATGCCATCCGGACTTTTTGTGGTGGATGAAGATTGTAATGCAAACTTCATATGTAAACTGTCTGTGAGGCCTACACAACATTTTACCTGTGACTTCAGTGTGGAACACAGTGTCATCAGGTCCTTTGAATCTACGATCATTTGGGTTACCTTTTAATGTTGTTACGGTAATTTTTATCACCCCAATTTATCCTTTCCGCTTCCGAGGATTGATAATTGCCAGCCCTGTTCAGTCTGGGCTAGTGTTTTTTCCACTTTCTGTTCTGTTTGCCCCGTTGTCTTCTTTCATTGCACTATGGTCCTGCAAGACTGTATTGCTTTTGCAATGCCATAAGATCTCATGATGTGGCCATGTCATTCTGGCTTTTGCTCAAAGATAGCTGTTAGTAAGTGGCAAATCTTTGAAAGGTCCATAGCAGTCACGATTCTTCTGGCAACTGTTCTTTTCTTCAGTGGTCTTAGGTGACGTACAAGATTGTGCAATAGCGTTTTATTTAAGATGTCTGAGCCCTTTGCAGGTCTGCCTTTACGTTCTGTGTTTAGCAGGCATGCCAGACGACTGGCATTACAGGTGTGTGCATCATTTTTACTTTAGGACCGACGTTTTCTTCCTTTCTGTAATTGTATTAGAGTCCCAGCGGACTGTATCAACCAACCACCACCACCACCAAGCAGTTGTCTGAGAGACTCCTGTATTCTATGCTTTAGTACCGAGTAGAATATTGCCATTTTAAAAGGTTTTGGGGTTTTCTTTTCTTTATTCAGTGGTTGTTCGTTGGGCGATAGTGTTGTTTTGCAGATGCAATGTGGTGGGTTTTTTTCTGTCAGGATGGAATAATTTTGACAAAGATGATGAAAAACATGATATGAACATAACTTAATTTCCTTTATTTCCAAAGATAGGGTAGTTATGATGCAAAAGTACTTGCTTACTATGAAAATGGTATATTGTTTTTTTACACTTATTTTTGTTTATAAAGCAGATCATGTTTAACTCGAGATAAAACTAATATCAACACAAACTCACTCGTTTCATGGTGAAAAATGCTGACTGTTTTAGTCATGAAAAATGGTAAAACAGCTTAGTTGACGCGGTAAAGGTACCATAATCGTCTGAGTGCTGAGGTGAATCTGATTTAGCACATCTTGAATTTCCCCCCTCTGGAAAGGGTGTGCACATGGATTTCTGACGGTGAGAGGGAGTGGGGAGGAGGTGGGGAGGTGATCTAGGGTCAAGAGTGCATTGTGAAGTGTGTACTGGTGTGTGTTGTAAAGTCCCAGACATCCGATTTCGGTATAGTCTTCTGTTTCATAGATTGTAGAGGTCCAATAAGCTGAATCCATAAAATTGGATTTTCGAACAGCTTTACGAAAGCTGCCCTGTCAGTTTTCCTTCTGTCCATCAGTCATTGATTCGTTTTGTTTGGGTTTTTTTCTTTTTGCTTTTGCCAGTTTTCTGTCTTTGTTTCCCCCTTCCTTTCTTTTTCTCCTTTTCTTCCTCTTTTCCCCCTATTACTATTATTCTGTGTTTCCCTTTTCCACCTTTTTTGTGTTAAATATTTTTCTTTTACTTTTTTTTTATCCCCACAATCTATGAACAGTTCGCTTGCCGCGCATGACGAATTCGTTTGAAACAAAATGGACTTCAATATAATTATCTAATTTATGGAGTTCTTTGTTTTTATTTTTAAATTTATGTTTGTCTCGTTTACATTGTTACACTTAACCGTCGTTTGTGTTCTCAAATTATTCTGCTGCAAAGAATCTCATTATTTCGTAAGATTTGAAAAGGGGGGGGGGGGGGGGGGGGGTGTTAAGAGATCAGTTATAGCACTGTAAAATGTGTATGGGTTTTGTTTGCTTTTAATCAAATTAATTGGGGGGGGGGGGGGGGTGTTGTCAAGAATTGTGCAGTAAACGTATTTCGAAAAATGAAGAAAGGGGGAGAAAAGTTGTCGATTTCAACCCGTTTTAACGATCCTGATACGAATCAGGCGGTCGTCTTGGTCGTAAACAGTGGCATTGGCTGACTGCGGGGTGTGGATCCATAGGCCAGGTCAAAGCAGCAGGTCGCTAAGCTGGGGGATCAGTCATTCCCCGTTGTCTGCAGCACCCTCCCCCCACTTCCAAGGCAGATAGAGAGAGATGCTGGCTGACCTGCGGAATTTTCCCTATCCTGCCAGCAGTTCTCCCTGCTAATGCCAGACCTCTTGACCCCTTCGTGCTTGTGGCCTGGAAGTACGGGTCCTGTAGGACAGAAATTCTGTGTTAAGGGGAGAACTGTTCTCTGGTGGTTGTTACTGTAGGACAGAAATTCTGTGTTAAAGGGAGAACTGTTCTCTGGTGGTTGTTACTGTAGGACAGAAATTCTGTGTTAAGGGGAGAACTGTTCTCTGGTGATTGTTACTGTAGTACAGAAATTCTGTGTTAAGGGGAGAACTGTTCTCTGGTGATTGTTACTGTAGTACAGAAATTCTGTGTTAAAGGGAGAACTGTTCTCTGGTGATTGTTACTGTAGGACAGAAATTCTGTGTTAAGGGGAGAACTGTTCTCTGGTGATTGTTACTGTAGTACAGAAATTCTGTGTTAAGGGGAGAACTGTTCTCTGGTGATTGTTACTGTAGTACAGAAATTCTGTGTTAAAGGGAGAAATGTTCTCTGGTGATTGTTACTGTAGGACAGAAATTCTGTGTTAAAGGGAGAACTGTTCTCTGGTGATTGTTACTGTAGTACAGAAATTCTGTGTAAAGGGGAGAACTGTTCTCTGGTGATTGTTACTGTAGGACAGAAATTCTGTGTTAAGGGGAGAACTGTTCTCTGGTGATTGTTACTGTAGGACAGAAATTCTGTGTTAAGGGGAGAACTGTTCTCTGGTGATTGTTACTGAACCTGTCCGTGGTAGTGGTTGAAGTTTGTCCACACATGGTGCTGCTTGTATTGCTTCCATCTATGCATGTTGCAGAAGCAGAATTCATGCTGTTTATCAACTCTTGAATAGGCGTTGATGAAAGAACAGAGATGGTTGATAAGGAAGATTATTATTCACTAGCAAAATCATCATTAAATATGAGTCAATTAGCATCACATTTGCCATTCATCTTCATGAAGGAAATCACACACGCACGCACGCACGCACGCACACGCACACACACACACACACACACACACTTGCACAATGCATGAAAACAGGTATACACACCCAGGTGTGTGTATTAAATAAGTTAGCTTTCATTATTCACAGAAAGTCTTATTTCATTATTTCCGGGTATTTTGGGGGGTTTTCCATCTCTTAATCTCAGCCTTTTCTTGCAGTTTTATCTGAAGTAAATGTAATGTTGTTCAATTTTTTTTAATAGGCGGCATCTTCTGCCACTCCATTAAGAACTAACATTCATTACAGTTCATGTCTTACACACAAATAGTCGTCGTCTTATTTCTTTTTTCATTGTTTGACGATTATAGTTACCAGTCGGGATTATTTGTAGAAGCCACAACCTGAATGATAGACGAACCAAGAATAATGCTGGTATGTTGTGGAAAAAAAAATTTTAAAGAAAGAAAGAAAATAGGTACTTCATTATGTTATGTTTGAAAATCTTTCCACGGGTCTGTGTAGTGAACTCGACTGTTCTAGAGGTTTTTGCTAATGGAGCGATCGAAACGGAACATTTGACAAGATTGTAACCTCATGCAGAGACAGAGCGTCCATTTCTACCACCTGCTGTACTTGTAGTACCGCGACATAATTCCAGTACTTCACACAAGAAGCGCGGTACCTTACATGTACCAAGCAAGAATGAATTTCCCGGGTAGCGGCTTTACTTGTACTGAAGGGTGGACTTTCTGCGGTTACCAGAGAAATAGCTGTGGCTAGCAGCGGGGCAGCTGGATAAACAAAAAACAGAGGAGTACAGCAGTAGAGGGCAGGAGATGTAAACAGTTTTTACTCTGACGCCTGCCTGGTGTTCTGAAGGCTGGCCTGCCGTTGACCCCGCCAACAGATCGGTTGGCATGGCTACTGTCACTCTGAAAACATAACAAAAGGGAAAGGGGTGAGGGGGTGTTCAGCTTTTTTAAACAGAGATGAGGAGTGTTCAGATGGACAATACAACCAAAAGGACTGATAGCGTTAATGAAGGGGGAGACGTTACCGAAATACCGCCTTTCATTGATGGATGTACAATTCTAAGATCCTGCAAATTCTGAAAACTTGATATGGGATGTTTGATTTAAAACCATAGTGTGTATCGTCAGCTTTAAAACATCAGTGTGTATCGTCAGCTTTAAAACATCAGTGTGACATGGGAGATGTTCAAGTATACAGCATAACATGGGAAGTACTTCGGCTCATGGAGTCTATGGGAAGGGGGATCACAGGTTGACTTGGGATCTTTGTTTGCAAAAGCATAGAATGCTTAGTCAGTTGTACAGAATTCTAAGAGAATCGCAAGGATCTGTTTGACGCTTTTCGCAGCCTTTGACCTCTTTCTTCCCTACTTCCTCGTGGCTTTCCCCCATCCCCTCATCATTGACTTCTATTCTCCTTGAGTCCCTGCAGACCACCTCCCATCTCACCCTCCAGCCTCGGGCTTTCTCCATCCAGCCAGTGCATTATGATTCCCTTCCGTTTTCCTATCACTTTGTTGTTAAAATGCACTGACGGTTCAGTGATAAAAGGAGTGAGGAGATCTTCACCTTATCGCTAAGATACGGCAAAGGGGCGCCCAGCAGGGAACTTCACGTGAGAAGGGGGGGGGGGGGGGGGGGGGGGTGAGGTACATGTATGTTGTAATATAGATAAACTGAAATGAATTATTGGGAAATTTGTAGGTAAAGTGGGAAAAAATTATGGCAAGGCGAGATACTTTTTGTTTGGTCTTTTTTTTTTTTTTTTTTGGGGGGGGGGCGGGGGGATCAGGTATTGTCATTTGACCTAAACGGTTGGTGTATCGTTCGGTCTCTGGTATAAAAGCAAATTCCTCCAAGATATATAATCATGGAGCAAGATATTTCAATGGGTACTACACTGTTAGTGTTGTATGTAACAAACTGTTGGGTTGTTGTTTTTTTAAACCCACCTCAGTAACACAGGTTGTTTGACGAAAAGACTACGTTAAGAGGGTGAGGTGAAGAGAAGCTGCTTTTCCCACTTCCCTTTTTGATACTCTCGCCATCGATCTTGCCCAGCGTATGATGGATATTTTCTTTACTAAAGTCTGTTATTTGTTTTGCTCTGCTTTCTTTTGAAGTTTTTCTTCACACAGATGTGTTGTTTTTTATAAACTAAACACACACACACAAAATAGTAAAGCAGTCCAAGCCTCACGATTGCAGTTTTGTAGCCTGAGTATTCACAACACATACATGTCTATTTTTATATGCTTGTATAGTTACTGCGCACGCACACGCACACACACACACACACACACACACACACACACACACACACACACACACACAGCACTAGCTCTTCAAAAACCTATCATCACCACGGCAACAATTGACTGGTTATGAACTCTTCAAACATCCTACAGAAGTTGTGCCCAGAAACAGAACAAAGTGATTAGTGTGGTTATGGGGTTGGCTAAAAACAAACTGTGGGATGGTGCCACGTTCTCCAGCAAAATGAAGAGAAACAGTCTCCCCACCCCACCCCCCAAACACATAGACAAACACACAAGCACGCATATGTACACACACACACACACACACACACACACATTCACACCTCCACATATGAATCACCATTAGCCACCTCTGCTCTCAGTATATTGTTCTCCTGTACCTATTCATTTACAAATTAGTTGAAAAAATAACTGTCCTCGATGGCTAGTTTTAATAAGGGGTTTGTGTTTTCTTCACAGAGAGAGGGTTTTATTTTTCGCACCTTAATTGATTTCCCCGTTAGTACATCCCCTTCTTGTCTCCACACATAATGGATTCATCGTTAATACAGCCACTTCTTGTCTCCACACATCATGGATTCATCACTAATACAGCCCCTTCTTGTATCCACACATCATGGATTCATCAGTAATACAGCCCCTTCTTGTATCCACACATCATGGATTCATAACTGATACAGCCCCTTGTCGCCACACATCATGGATTCATCGTTAATACAGCCCCTTCTTGTCTCCACACATCATGGATTCATCAGTAATACAGCCCCTTCTTGTATCCACACATCATGGATTCATCAGTAATACAGCCCCTTCTTGTATCCACACATCATGGATTCATCATGAATACCATCCCCTTTTGGCCTCCACACATCATGGATTCATCATGAATACCATCCCCTTTTGGCCTCTACACATCATGGATTGATTGTTAGAAAAAAAAACCTCTGACCGCCACATTTGATAAGATTGTGTAGACATTGTAATCTTAATCATTCTTTTGTGCTCTATCTTTATATATTTCATTTATTAGTAATTCTTTTAAAAAAATTTAAAAAACCCACCCCATAGCACTGCTGGTAAAGAGATGGATAGTGTTGTCGCCCACCACTTCAAGACCTACTAACAGTTTACGGAGCAGGAAGTTCTGCTGACTAGGCAGGATCACCTTGGCAGATGCCTCTGGAATGGGAGGCATTGAGGAAGTAAAGACCAAAGCCAAACAGACTATGGATGTAATTGTGAGGTCTGAGTGTGCAATCTGTTCACCTCCCTCCCTCCCTCCTCCGCCCACCTTTTATGTCTGCCCAGCCACCCCCCCCCCCCCCCCCCCCCCAAAAAAAAAAGGAGGGGGGATATTAGGAAGGTGCTGCCTCAGTGTTAATGGGGGTCTGTGGCGCTGTTTATTCTTCCGAGACAGACGTGGCACACGTGCTTATGTTGTGCGGGGAGAAAGGCCACGCTGGGGTTAAATTTTTTTTATATAAATATCAGCAGAACTTGACTTATTCCTTGCATAACGTATATCAGTGAGGCATGAAGAACTGCTGATGCAACATGCATTACTTACTGTCTTGACTGCTCTCCCATAGGAGGGTGTTGAATGTTTATGCTCTGCGGGGACGCCTCGGAAGGAAGGAAGGAAGCAAGTAAGCGAGCAAGGCGGGAGTAATGGTGGGGGTAATAATTCGGTCAGGGAAAAGAGAGAAAAAAAAGGCTGCAGTCATCATATCTGGCTGTTGGCTCTTGCAGTCTTGGTATGACTGAGGTGTGGCTGACTGTATGAACAAACGAAAGGAGCAAAAACTCAGCTGAAAGGGAAGGTTGTCACAAGACCTGTTTCTCATGTCTTTCTTTGTTGGCTCTTTCTCGTAGTATATGTGGTGATTTTTTTTTTTTTTTTGGCTGGGAGGTAAAATGTGGACAACCGCCCCGCCCCCTTTACCAAAGACCTGGCCAACAAGTCGTATTAAGATAAAATGGTCTTTCTACATATCAAAATGATTATGACCCTTGCGTCCATGCCGTTATTCTGTGTAAGCAGTTGATGAACAAACAGCTTTGTGCGAATTATCAGTGAGGTCAAGAAGAACATCACCGGACTAGCACACAGTCGTGTATTCATGTGAATATTTCTGATGCTGGATCAACACTGCCTGGCAAGCTCACAAGGAATTTATAGAGATGACCGTGATAGTGTTTGTAGGAAGAAGATCCCAGAGTACTCCTTGGCTGTTGCAAATTAGCTGAATTAGGGAGGTGTTTACTTGGTTTTCTGATTAGCTTACAGAATGACCATGATGCCCTTTACAGCAGAAGGAAACTAGGAGTTATATTTCCTTCATCTTGAATAATATTAAATCATTTTGGTTGAAAAAAAAAGTTTAAAAGTTTTTTTTCAATTACAGCAATAAAGAATAATGTTGAAAGTTGGGGTGGGGGTTTTTTTCATGTAAAAAATTCATCTTCCTTTGGTGTGATTAGGCAGTTTTGTCGTGAGACCTTTGGTAAAAACAACATGCTCTCTCTCTCTCTCTCTCTCTCTCTCTCTCTCTCTCTCTCTTCTCGTACATTTCCAGCCACAGGTTCTTATTTTACGTATACTTTTAGAGTAGCCCATAGACCCCCTACCTGTTTTACATTCGAGGGGTCTTGCCTAAAAGTTCCTTTCTTCTCTCCGATAGTAGGCCACTAAAGGGCAAGTTGTTTTTTTGTTTACGCATTGGCAATGTTCGCCACTAGTACTATGCTGCGCTGGTTCAGCAACAACACAGCTTGAATGAAGTAGGGCTATACTACTAACCAACACCAGAGGTTAGGTGGGGTGCACTGGAGGACCCCGCCCTGATACAGAAGGTTGTGTAGATACATATATTATATATATATATATATATATATATATATATATATATATATATATATATATATATATATATCATAATATGCGATGTTCATCAAGATAGGGGCAGAAGCTGCTACTGGGGCTGTTTTGTGAATCATAGACCCGAGTGTGTGTGTGTGTGTGTGTGTTATCAGGGGGCTTTGCTTTCATCATGTTATTGCACCATCCTGTTGGAGATCGTTTGCACCACCACGGGGGTGTTAACGGTTGTTTGGGTTGAGGTTTTTCCCCCCTCCTTTTTTAAAATCATGGTTTTAAGTGCAGGCACATGCTTGGGTCCTTCCTTCTCCTCGTACCTTCTATTGCCCGCCCTTCTTTCACCCTCGTTTGTGCACTTTCTTTCATGTGTGCACTTTTGTTTTTTTTAAAGCACATCTCGACCTCCTCTCCCTCACTTCCTGTCGAGTCATTAACGGTTTTATCATTAATTTTTAATGATGATTATCATCATTATTAGATATATTGTTGTTGTTTTATCGCGATTAGTATTATATTCTTTTAAGCATTTATTTTACATAATTATAATTATCATTAACAAAAACTTGTATGGATCTAGAGAAACTTCCAACATGCACAAAATTTGTACAAATTATATAACCTGGATGGCCTTTGGAGACGGAGGGGGTAGAAGAGGGTGAGAATGGTACTTCCAGGTTTCAGCAGTCTGAACTATAAATACAATGTTCGGTATCAACCTCTGCAAAGGGTATTGCACTTTCACCTGTCGAAGCACCTCTGGCAGATCACTCAGTGTGTGTGTGTGTGTGTGTGTGTGTGTGTGTGCTTGCGTGCGTGCGTGCGTGCGTGTGTGTGTGAAGTTTAGCTTATGAAGGTAGGTAGCTATATGTTAACATGGATTTTTAGTTTGACGTGCGAGAACAGATTGTCTCTGGCTTTGGTTATGTCAGAAATTGGATCTTTCTCATGGAAGACCCAGAAAGAGACTGGGCATCTTTTTTTTTCTTTTTTCCCCTTAATACGCATTAGGGGGAGAGAGCGAGAAAGAGAGGAGGGAAGGGAGTGAGGGGGGGGGGGGGGTGTTGACAGCCAAAAAAGATCAAATGAGATTACTTCGTCTTTTTTTCTTACATTTGTAGGGCTAGAGTTGAACTCTTTTCCTTGCAGTATTGGCTTGATTCCCGACTATACCGAAAAGGTTACACACGGAGGGAAATTTTTGTCTCTAAACATTGTCTTGAATGATGTCAACAGGCTGGCTGATAAAACCTCATCATCATCACATAATAATTTATAACAATGTAGAAGACATCTGGTCATTGTTCATGTCAACGTTCTATTACAGAAAGAGGGGTATAACTGAAGTACCCAAATGCCCCACTATACAATTTGTGATGGTTACGGTCAAACCCACAAAGCAGTACTCAGGGACAGATGAAAGAGAAGGAAAATTGATAGCACGTGGGGATGAAAAAGCAGACGCAAAACAAACAAAAAAACAAAACTAACATGTGGGGGAAAAGGGAGGAGTGGCAGGGGAGGGGTGGGGGGGTAGAAAGAAAGGGGTAGTCAAGGGGGTGTTCTGGAAATTGGATGACATGGGGCCATCAGATAAGCCGAGTTGAACTTCAGAATTCCACGCTTCTTTGCACAGGGCTGTGTGAACCTTGGGTATAGTAAAACCTGTTGGCAGCCAGCGTAGGACACTCCTGGAGCCAGCTTCAAAATACATCTGTACCCAAGGGAGACGAGCAGAATAGGTTGGCACTCGTCCATTTGATTTTGTCTATGTGTTTTTATTATGTGTGTGTATGTGTTTGTTTTTTTAGTATGCCTTTTGGGTTTTTTTGCTGTTTTTAACCGTCAGTTTGTGTGCGTATCGAGATCATCATGCCCTTGAAAAGAATGTGCTAATTGATGCTGTGTTGACTGGGGAATAGAAAACACATGTTCAGCTTCATACTGCATGTGGAGAACAATGGTTGAGTGTTTCAGAGAGGGGCTGGCAGGATATTCCGATATATCTAAAAGGTTTAAATGGACCGCTGGGAGTGGCTGGCTGGCTGGTTGTCTGTTGATGTGTCGGAGGACGTATCACTTGACTTCTCTCTCCCCTCACTCCTCGAGGAGTCGTTGAGACACTGCACACAATTTTTCAGTCCGTGTGTCGTGCACAGGTTGGACCTGGCGGAGCCTATCCCTCTGTGGTTAACAGGGGGGCATGCTGGGTATATTCAGTGTCATCTGTCCCACCGGCCAAAGCTGACTGGCCTGTTTTTTTTGTGAAAAGGGGACGATAGGATGTTGATTTGTGGGCAGGATGCTCTGCGTGCGTTGACACACAGGATGTCAGTTGACAGTGTCATCTAGAGGACATTCAAGAAACACCGGGGGGAAAGTCCCCTTGGTCGGACACTTCATTAGAGGTTCAAACCTACGCCTCAGTTGCAGGCAGATCACGAGTCCTTTGCTCTAACTACTAGTCTTTTCTGCCCCCTTAAATATAATATGTAAGGAAGAACACAAAACAACAAAACGGATGATGAGATATACACCAGCATGGTGTGTGTGTTTGGGGGGGGGGGGGGGGGGTGTTGCGTGCACGCGCACGCCAGTCACAAAGGCAAGCAGACACAAAGGACAAGGGATGATGTAAATACACTCTTGTCTGTGATCTTAGAGCTGCCTCGACAAAGAGCTTCTCTTTACCTGGCCACACTCATCTGGAAAAATTGGCAGGTTTCTTTCTGCAGTTTCACATCTCTTTCGTCTGTAGAAGTATGCCAGAAAATTAACTTTTTAAACAGTTACTGCCAGAACTTAATAACTACCTCAGTCAAAAAAGAAAGTTAACTTTTTACAGCTGAGTTTTGCCTGTTGTGAATTTCTGGCGTTGTAGGTTTGGGGTTGTTGGTGCATTTTTATTTGGGTTTTTTTTTTGTCTCGTAGATTCACTAGCTATAGGTGGTATTATCAGAACATTATCATAGAAAATAACATTGATTTTGTAATAAAACAAATTATGACTTCTCCTAATGGCATGTTTGGGTCGGTTAAAAAGTAATACAGCCAAAGAATTTGAGTTGCAAAAACAGGTCACTTGAAAGTGTTGATGCTGAAGGAAAAAGAGAATGTAGTTTATGGCTATACTTGATTGCGTGCCCTTGTTTTATTGACACTGGAAGAGAGAGACAGAGGAGGGGGGGGGGGGGGGGGGGGAGGGGGGGGGGAGGAGAACATAGCAGGATCCAGGAACTAGTTTCCTCTGTGTGCTTCTTTCCCCCCACATTCCGACCCTGAGCTCCTTCTAGCCGTTGGGCCCTGATGCCAGAACATGTGCATGCAATGCGTCAACACTGCTCCTGTTACAGGGCTCACGATCACACCCATTTGTATATAGCCTTACCAGCTAACCCACACTCTACACATGTATGCCATGCAGAAGTGCGTGATGTCATTCGAAGACACTGGATAACTTCGTTTCTTTCTTTGTTCGTTATTCTTGTTACTGTGTGATGTGTGTGTGTGTAGATAAAAAAGAAAGGAAGTGAAGGGTTACATGTGCCAATGTGAAGATAAATTTATAAATAAATGCTTTTGTTGTGTAAAGACTTGCGAGAAGGACTGTAAGACTCAGAAATTATTTTTTTTCTTTATTGGTGTATGTGTATGTAAGCATGCATATGCAGCTAGGCGATATCTCTACATTGCGCCAATTCCTGAATGCTACTTTCAAGGGATCATGGGCAAGATCAGAGCAGTGGTTAATGTCACCACAGCAAAAAGGTTATGAAAATGTGCTTTGATATCAAGGTGAGAGCAAACAAAAGAAACCTGGATAAAGCCACAACCCACGCTGACGGTACGTTGCTTTATTCCCAGGGGTGTCCCAAAATAGCACACACTGCAACGTCCTCACCAAAGGGAAGCAACTAAGGCTCTGACATTACATTATTTTTTTTATTTTGTATGTATTACACTGTACTGTGTGTGTATGTGTTCCTACGTGTGTTTGTGTATGTGCGAGGTAATTATTAATTTCTTGCGTTAATTTTAATTTAACAGTATGCAAATTCTTGGGTCTGTTCTCCCCAGTTTACCTTGTCTTCTGTGACCAGTTCAGCCGTTCCGTGTGTGTGTGTGTGTGTGTGTGTGTGTGTGTAATTGTGTTGTTTTGTTGGGTTGTTGTTTGTTTTGGGGGGGGGGGGTTTTGGGGGGAGGGGGTGTTGAGGGGGAGGGGTTATTTTATGGCTAGGAAAAGGAGTAAGTTCTGAGATGAGGCTGGTACGTTAGGCAGCAAAAAACAAGGAGGAAGAGCTATGGTAGGTCAATTGTGCCCTATCTCTGAGCCATCACTCCCTGAAGCTTGCCGGCCTTTGAACCAGCTGAGCTGGTGTTGTTTATCCAGCCATAGCACTTCACTGGCTGATGAAGATGCTGCTGGAAAGTCATCTGAGGGGTAAAAGGACGCTAAGCTGCCTGCTGGAAAACAATTCATCTCTCACTCCAGCTAAACAGCCTGGCAGATTTGTCTGGGTGATTAACAGGCTTGCTACTCTTAGGGGTAGATTTTACTCTACACTGCCAGAATTTTATAACTTGTTCTTGCGAGCATTTGGGATAGAATGTCTCTGAATGAACTGGCTGTTAAATCATGCGTAGTTTTTACAGGGACGAATGGTAATATGTGTACAGGAAAACAAAACATTTATGGGGTTTTTTTGTGCAGCCACAGTTATGCAGTAGCTAAGAGATTGGGTTTAGGGAGAGGAGGGGTGGTGGTAAAAGTTTTTAAATCGTCATCAGTGTAAATCATGGGAATAAAAAGCTGTGAGTTTGTATTGACTATTATCTGTAGCTGTGAATTCTATTTCAGGATCCTTTTCTTTTTTTAATTAGAAATGTTCTAACAAAAAATGAATAAACTTATAAATAAATAAACTTATAAATCAATTAATCAATGAATCAATCAATCAATAAAGAGATATTCGCACTTTATATTTTTACAAATATGACAATTTCGTGCATGCATCTTTAAGGGGAACTATGTCTTCCTAATTTTTTGGACTTCCCCTCATACATCCGTTGACTCTTGTGTTCAGCACCTCCCATTCTTTGTTCTTGGCCTGCTAGTTCTCAGTTCACTGTCTGTTTAAGAGTTCATATGCTAGATACTTGCTGGATTCCGCAAACCATTGGAAACTGAATGGATCTCAAACATACTCTGGTATCTCTCATACAGTTCAGGAGATACGTGGACACATCAAAGGAGCTGAAGCATTTCCAGGCCTGACCCTCTAATGATCACGAAAATAGCAGAATTCCCAGCTTATGAGTAACTTGCACGACATTTCCATTCCAAGATTCACAACAGTGCTCTTAGCAAGGCATAAACATTTAACGCTCTAGTCTAGTCAGATTTTACTAATGATAACAAATATCCACACTTTTGTTTTTTTGTCTTGGACCATTCAATAACCCTACTCCAAGACTGCGTTCATCCCTGCTCACATAATCAGAGACATTTATTTTTTCTTGATTGTGTGATAATTAGTAAGGATGAAGATGATAATTGTCGTGAAGGCTGAAGATTTGAGACTACACACACACACACACACACACACACACACACACCACACACACACCCTATCACCACCTCCACCACCACCACAACCACCACCACCATCTCCCACCCACCACTCATGACTCACTTATAGCAATCAGCCGAAAAACAGTGCAGCAAAGAAAACGTGTAGATAAAAACGCGGGGCTGTAGTTAGAGAGAAGAAATGGACTGTACTTCAAAGACTGTACCTCGCTCCCCTCGCTCTGCCCCTGTGCAGGAAACAAAAAGAAAAGGAAATAAAATCTCAGAACAAAGGAAACCAGGGAAACGTCTGGTCTGTCTGTCTGTCTTGTCTGTCTCTCTGTCTCTGTCTCTCTCTGTCTGTCTGTCTGTCTCTCTCTCTCTCTCTCTCTCTCTCTCTCTCTCTCTCTCTCTCTCTCTCTCTCTCTCTTCTCTCTGTCTTCTGTCTGTACGAAATGAAATGGAAATCTAGGAACAAAGGAAACCAGGGAAACGTCTGGTCTGTTTGTCTCTCTCTCTCTCTCTCTCTCTCTCTCTCTCTCTCTCTCTCTCTCTCTCTCTCTCTCTCTCTCTCTCTCTCTCTTCTATCTATCTATCTATCTATCTATCTCTATCTCCGTCTGTCTGTCTGTACGAAATGAAATGGAAATCTAAGAACAAAGGAAACCAGGGAA
This sequence comes from Rapana venosa, assembly GCA_028751875.1. Lineage (NCBI taxonomy): Eukaryota > Metazoa > Mollusca > Gastropoda > Neogastropoda > Muricidae > Rapana > Rapana venosa. The sequence continues at coordinate 24,547,409 of CM054151.1, read as the reverse complement.
ACTTCTGGTCTGGTCTGTCTGTGTGCCTGTCCTGTCTGTCTGTCCAGTCTATTTTACTGTCTGTCTGTCCTGTATGTCTGTCTGTTTGCCTGCCTGCCTGTTTCGCTATCTATCGTGTTGTGTGCATGCTGTGGCTAGAGTTCCGCTCTGCTATACTGGCTGGCCAACAAGCAAGTCTGTAATTACAGGAGGAGCAAAGCCATCTGGAAAGAAAGGGAAAAGAAGAGATAAAGTTGAAATGAAACTTGGAATGGAAAAACATGGGGAGTTACTTACACAAGTGCTTCTTTCGAGCCTGTAGTTGGGGTTGACTGCTTTTTTTTTTGCTTTTTTTTTTTTTTTTTTTTTGGGGGGGGGGTGTTTGCTTAAGTTTTATTTTGTGTGTGTGGGGGGGGGGGGGGGGGATGTTGTGTGTGTGTGTTTTTGGTTTGGTTTGGTTTTGACTATTTTTCTTTTTTCTCTCTCTTCCTGAGTCTATTAATGGGGATTGTGTTGCCAATGCATTGTATATTAACTTTTTCTTTCATATGTTTTAGAGACTAAAACGCTGGAGGGGGGGGGAGGGGAGTGAGCGTGTGTGTGTGTGTGCTGCGCACTTTTGGTTAAGGATAACTAGATAAAAGAGAATATAATCGTATAATTCACTTGATTTAAGATGGGGAAAAAACTACAAGGGAAGGGAAAATGAGAACCGTGTGAAAAGTTTTTTTGGGGGGAAAAACAACAGCACTCTTATCAAAGAAAGAAAAGTGTTGGGTTTTGTTTTGCTTGTTTTAAATGTAATGAGGAGAAAGAAACCCTTTGTTTTATGTGGATTTGTTTGTCTGCCTGTCTGTGAGAGAAAGACAAGGAGTGATGGATGTGTGTGTGCATGCGGACGTGTGTGTGTGTGTGTGTGTATGCGTCTGTGTGTCTGTCTGTCCTGTCTGTGAGTGCGGAAGCGGGTGCACGCGCGCACGTGCGTTTTTGTTATGTTCATACTTCCACATGTTTGTGTTTTGTGCGCGTGGGAAGGAAACTGGGAACAAGGGTGGATATGAGCCAGAAACACAGATCTGGTCAGGTTACATACTCCCAGACTGCCAGGCCATTGATGGGGCCCCTAGTTTGGCAGACCTCTGCTCTGGTCTTAGCCAGACGTGTTGGCCTGAAACAGACAAAGAGCTAGATTTGATTGGTCCAGATGCGATTACCATATGTCGGCACTCTTGTGTGCCAATCGTAACATTGTCTTTTTGTAGGTGGGACAGTTTGCTTGTCTAAGTCCAAGACAGGAGTCTGTCAGAAGTCAAAAGTTATTTCCAATGTGGTTTTGTTATTTCCCTCTCAAGGCTGAGGAAGGAAGGGAGGGAGGGGGGTGATAGAGGCAGGGAGGAGGAGGGAGGGAGAGTGAAGAAGTTGTATACATGATGTAGGAATGCTGGTGGTCTGACATGTTAGTCTTGAAGAGAGGTGCGGGTAATGCCTGGAGGGTAAGCTAATAGCCTGTAGAGATGGCCTTCCTTTTCCACACCTAAGATGATTTATGTGTCTCAGTCACCTTGGGGGCGTGGATTGACAGGGATCAAGTGTGGAAGTGGTCTGGTGTACATAATATATCTAGGAAGTGAAAGGTTTCCCGTTCAAATCTTACCTTCCTTATTCATTTTTCGAGTGAAGGCTTTGAGTGCTGGTCCTCTGGTATAGTAGAGGGCCTGTTTGCAGCATACACTTCATACTTTTAAACTACCTAAGAAAAACAGAACAACAGCAACAACAAAAACCAATAACTGAAAACACTTGAAAAGGTCACTTTTCGCAACACTGTTCGGATATTTCCACTGCCATTAGTAAAGCAACACAGAAAGGAAAAGCCGAAGTAAAGAACAATTGTTGCTGTATTCTTTGCGGTTATAACTAGGGGAGGCAGTCCTCAGTTCACCAGTAAGGACTGCCTGTTCCTCGGGAGGTAACACACACACACATACATACAACCCAACACACACCACACACACACACACACACACCACACACACACACACACACACACACACACACACACCTGTGTAGAAAACAAAATACGTGTGGTGCAAATCACGCCTCAACAAACGGGTAATTTTTAAAGCGCATGAAATCTGTACACCCAAAAGCATGATTGCAGCACTGGGGGGGAGGGGGAAGGAAAAAACGATATGAGGTATGAACACACGTAATGGAGGACGACACAAAGAGACTTAGCACACGCACGCACGCACACCCACGCACATACATACACACCACTCTCTCTCTCTCTCTCTCTCTCTCTCTCTCTCTCTCTCTCTCTCTCTCTCTCTCTCTGTCCCTCTCCCCCCCCCCCTCTCTCTCTCTCTCCCTCCCTCCTCTCTCTCTCTCTCTCTCTCTCTCTCTCTCTCTCTTCTCTCTCTCTCTCTCTCTCTGTCTTTCTCTCTCTCAGTGCATGCTCAACTTCACACCACCACCAGGCCATGAAAGTCGTTTGAGTGCTAGTCTTTCAGATACCATGACAAACCTAGGTTCTGTGTGCAATAGGTATTTACTGCACATGTTTCAAACAAACAAACAAACAGGCCTGCAATAGAAGAGTTGCACTGACAAAATTCAGCAGAAAAATCCAGTCATAGGTAACCCAATCTCTACACAGACAGAAAAAGAGGCGGGAGGGTGGCATACTTTGATGAGGGTTCCCAAACATCATGTAGAAAAATATGTCTTGACTGTAAATGCAGTACTAAGACAATGCAATGTAGTAAGTGTGTGTGTGTCTGTCTGTCTGTCTCTCACTCTTTCTGTCTGTCTCTCTCTCTGTGCCTCTGTCGGTCTGTCTCTCTCTCTCTTCTCTCTCTCTCTCTCTCTCTCTCTCTCTCTCTCTCTCTCTCTCTCTCTCTCTCTCTCTCTCTCTCTCTCTTTGGAATATGCTTATGCAAGAGTATACAGTTATGAGTGCACTCCAGGGTATTATGCCAAAGTCTTACCAAACTTATGTGAATTTTTTTCATCTTCAACTTTTCATCTTCAGTATTTTGCCCCTCAATGTGTATTGTGGCCAAAGGCCGATGTACATTAAACAGTTTCAGAGTTCAGAGTTCTCTCTCTCTCTCCCTCTCTCTCTCTCTCTCTCTCTCTCTGCCTCTGTCTGTCTGACTCTCTCTCTCTCTCTCTCTCTCTCTCTCTCTCTCTCTCTCTCTCTCTCTCTCTCTCTCTCTCTCTCTCTCTCTCTGAGAATGTGTATCTAAGACTGTGTCTGTGTCTCAGTGGTGCTATAACAAACAGACTTCATTTATTTTGGGGCCGTCACTTGCTGCATGCTGATAAAAGTCTGTCACGCCACTCTTGCCTCTCTCTGCAGCGCTCCTGCCCTTGCCACATACACACACACAAACAGGAAACAAAGACAAGAAAAACTTTGTATTCTATCAGATAAAAGTTTTCATCTCCATTCTTCCTCCTCCCTCTTTCCTCTAGTGGTGCACACAAGCATGCATGCATGGAAGATATGATTCCGTTAATGGGTGCCTCCCAAAAGATGTACTCTTTCTCTGTCTGTCTGCCTGCCTGCCTGTCTGTATCTCTCTCTCTGTCTGTCTGTCTGTCTGTCTGTCTGCTCTCTCTCTCTCTCTTCTCTCTCTCTCTCTCTCTCTCTCTCTCTCTCTCTCTCTCTTGGTTTTCTCTGTCTCTCTGTCTGTCAGCCTACCTACCTACCTGTTTTCCCCATCCACTCTGTGTGTGTGCACGCGCGCATCACTGTCTTGATATCATTCTCTCTCTCTCCCCCCATCCCTCTCTGTCTCTCATATATTATATACTTTCCTCGATGCATTTTAGCTGACGTAGATAAGTGAACTCACATATATTTATGACCCAGACCGTATCCAGAAAATACAAATCTTCACTCAAGGATGGATGCTGCTGCAGCCACTGAGTAATTCTGTGTGGGCACAGGATTGGTGCATGTGATGCTGGTTGAAGAGGCTGGGGTGGGGTAGGGGTATGTTTGTGATCTCAGACAGATGGCTTTAACCTACAGGCAGGCAGTTTGTATAGTGGGTGTGGTTAAGCATACGTGTGAGGTATTCTGCAGTGTTCATTCACAGACATGGGAAGATGTATCCATTCCATACTCTTATGTGCACGCTCACGCGCGCGCGCGCGTGCGCACACACACACACATACACACACACACACAAACACAAAGAGAGAGAGAGGGGAGCAGGGGGAGGGGGGGGGGGCGTCTTTTAGTGTCAGCCATATCCCCATCTGAAGAGTTTTCTTTAATTTGAGCAAATTAATCTATTTTTCTATTGTTTGTGTTTCCCTCCATGTTTTCTGTTATCAAGTTCTTGCCTATTTCTACTGTCCAGTTCTTTTTTTTTTCTTTTTTCTTTTTTCTTTTTTTCAAGCAAGCTTTTGACTTTGTCTTTCTTTTCTGCGCAGTGAAATATATCTGTACTGCTGTTTAGTTATTCAGTATAACATCTGTCCACACTTGGTGATATCAGACTTGAAATAAATAAATAAAAAGAATAAAAACAAATGAAAAATTAAGAGAAGGAAATCAGACAAACAAGCAAAAATCGAAACAGAAAAAAAAGCTACCTTAAAATATTTGCAATAGAACGAAGATGATTAATCAAATCTGTTTGTAAGCTATGGAAAACCAACTTTGAGTCAACACATGAAACTTATGTTAAAGAAAGCAAAATTACTATCACTTACAGTAAACAGTGCCAGAAGTATGGCATAATGTTAGGACCAAAAGACAATGGCAAAACGCTGATGTCTTCGTCACAGCTTGGCAGTAGAAGTAGCTTTGACTTGAATCATGTTCTTTGCAGATAGTGAGAGCGGACTACAAGACTGCTGAAAAGTCTGTTTAGGATATTTTGCAGTGTCACAGCCACCTGAGTCTTTAGTTCATTTTCTTTTTCTTTTGTTATTCTTGCATTGATATCGTCAGGCATGCCTCCACCTGAATTTCTTGTGGTTGTTTTGTTCTGTTTTTGTTTTGTTGTTTGACGTATGTCCTGTGTGCTGATACATGAAGGTCATGTAGGGTGTGTGTGTGTGTGTGTGTTACAGCTGGACTCCACTTCAACGTCAGAGGCGACATCAGGCAAAGAGGATGGACCATACTCCATGGAGGGCTACCTGTTCAAACGAACCAGCAACGCTTTTCGCCAGTGGGTCAGGTGAGTGACCAGGCCTTACTTACCTGTGGCCAGGTGTCTTGAGTCATGTCAGCCTTTAGTAGTGATTATTAGGGGACGGGATAGCTCAGTGGTCGGAGCACTCGCTTTCCCCCAGCCAAGTTAAGCAGCGTCGAGCGTGGTTACCAGTTGGATGGGTGACCGTTTGCGCGCCTTGGCTTCAGTACAGTTCCCCCAGTTCACCCAGCTGTAAATGGGTACCTGCCCTCTTTAGGGTCAGGGAAGGTAAAGCAGCGAGGGAGAGGAGATGGGCGCCGCCCTCAATATGCTGGCCCTAGAGAAGTGAGGTCTCTGACACCTCGCTCCCCTACGACCTTATAGGTTATGGGACTCCTTTACCTTTACCTTTTTTATCAGGGAGATAAATCAGCAACCGGTTGCATGTTTGGTGTTGGTGGATGAGTAAATCAACACTGTGTAGTTGTGTTTTGCTTAAAGTTGTGTGTCTATATATATGTGTGTGTGTTTCGTTGGGTTTTTTTGGGGGGAGGGTGTGTTGTACTTTGGGGATAGGGGAGAGGAGGGTCCTTAGCTAGAGTTTGAGGTTCACCAATGGTGAAGGTTTTGAGAATGCAACTGTTTTTACCCACTATTAAAGTGGCCACATTGTGTCTTAGGGAAGTGTTGTAATATGATTTAGCTTTAAAAAAAATTTTGTTTTTAGTCAAATGCACAACAGAAATGTTGATGACAAGAGTGACAATAAGATGATGATGATACTAGCTGTAGAGGGATAGGCTCCATCAGCTTCAACATACCCAGTTCACAAGGCATGCCAAAAAAATCCATTGGTGTGAGTGACCCAACCACTCCTGAAGGAGTTGTTGTTGTGCATTCCCCAGCTGAACAATCTAGGGATCACCCAGAATGTGCACTCTCGACTCAAATCACCCCACCTGGGAATCACTGTGAGATTGAAAATTGCACACTGAATGAGAAGTTTGAGTGTATGACTGTTTTCAAGTACCTCGCCCATATAGGCAGCCATACTCTGACTTCAGAGGAGTCCTGAAGGAGTGAAGAAGGCAGAGGTCAGTGGATGTGTGATTGACTGACTGACTGGCTGGCTGGCTGGCTGGCCGGCTGGCTGGCTGACTGACGGCTGGCTGGCTGGCTGACTGGCTGGCTGGTTGACTGGCTGGCTGGCTGACTGACGGCTGGCTGGCTGGCTAACTGGCTGACTGACTGGCTGACTGACTGACTGGTTGGCTGACTGACTGACTGGCTGGCTGGCTGGCTGTTGCAGGCGGTGGTTCACGGTGCAGAACAGCCAGCTGGTGTACAGGAAGAGGTCCAAGGACTCGCTGACCATCATGGAGGAAGACCTGCGTCTCTGTACCATCCGACCCAGCTCCGACGACAGTCGCCGCTTCTGCTTCGAGATTGTCTCCCCTGCCAGGTGACTTTCCTTTGCTGTTGTGGTTGAAAAGGTTTGGTGTACATGTAGGTATAGTAGTAGGGAAAGGTGAGGGAGTGAGGGTTTTTGTGAGTGTGTCTTGAGTTAGTGTGTGTGTGTCTTTCTGTCTGTACCTGCAAGTGTATAGGTTTTATCATAGTTTACTTCAGTCATTGAAAAAAGAAATTTAATGGTGTGAAAATGGTTCAGGTGGTCATGAGTGCGTGTTTTTTATTTTAATAATATTGTGACATATTGCAGTGTCAGAAATAATAGTTGTGTGATGTGGTGTGAGAATTGATAATTTGGTGACACTGGTGTGGACTGGTATATTGTGGTGTGATGTTGTGTGGTGACTAAACTGATAATTCTATGACACTGCTGAGGTGTGGTGTGTTGTGCTGTCAGGAGTCATGTGCTGCAAGCAGACTCAGAGGAGGAGTGTCAGGCGTGGACCACCATGCTGGTGGCCTGCATCAACAAGGCCTACAGAGACACCCTGCATGGCCACGACGACCAGGTACATGATTGTCTGCACCCTCACATCCACAGCCTCCTCCATCACTTACCACTGCTTCTCTGCTGTAGCATCATCTTTATGTGGCTGTTGTGTTGTGTGGATTTTCTTTGTTTGTTTTTCAAGAGTGTCTGGGGGGGGTTTGGCTTTTGTTGGGGTTTTTTGGTAGTGATTCTATATTCTTTTTTGTGTTGAAACATTTTTTTCGTCCCTAGAAGAGAACAAAAATCTGCATAGGTTCATATGAAGTGAGACTGGCGAATTTAATTTAATTTAATTGTGTACCACTTTTGGTCAGAGCAGATTTCTCTGCATGAAATTCTCTGGGGACAGCATGTCACCACAAGAGCAGCATTGCCCATATTCTTTTTTTCCCCTGCTTGTAACTGTATTTGTTTCCCTATCAGAGTACTATTTTTCTACATTGTGTGTTGTGTTATGTCTTAGAGAAGGAAAGAGAGCTCGTAGAATTTGTTTGTCTTGGAGAACACTGTGTGTTGTGTTATATACAGAAGGACATGGAACTCTCAAGATGCATTTGTCATGAAGAATACTGTATGTTGTGTTATGTTCTGGAGAAGGACAAGAAGCTGTTCAAGATGTGTTTGTCATGAAGAGCGCTGTATGTTGTGTTATGTGCAGGACAAGGACAGGGAGGAGAGCTCTAACAGCTCCACACCATCTACAGTGTCAGAGGCCTCTGGGGGAACCCCTAAGATAGAGGCCAAGAACAAAGCCAAGCTGTACGTCTCCCCTCTCTTCTCTTCCTCCCTCCTTCTCTCTGTCTGACTCTTCTCTCTGGACTGGCAAGTGTGATGATAGGGTTGATCAGGGTGTATGTGTGTGTCTTTGTGAAACAAGACTCCCAGGTTACCTAGTGTTGTTGATGGGTACTAGAAAGCTTAATTGCTGGGTATTTAACGTTACTGATGCTTGCTATGCACAGACTCTTCTTCATCTTCTGTGTTCCTTATATACTGTTAGGTTAGGGGATGGGATACCCTAGTGGTTAGAATATTGCACTGGCAATCTGACAACCCGGGTTCAATTCCCGTTCAAGGGGGATATTTTCCCCAGGAGTTAACATCAGTGCAGACTCCACTCTCCCCAAAAGTCCTTCAGATGAGACTATAAACCGAGGTCCCATGTGCAAACGCACGCAGAACATCTTGCGCACACATTAAATCCTGTTCCGCTTTTCATAAGAGTAGGCCGTTGTGTGCTGGTGGGAACAGATGACAGAATTTACAAAACTGCATACACACGGGGACTGGGTGTAAAAAAGCACATAAGTGCTTTTTCCATTATCCTCGCTATAAAAGAATAAAATTTAAAGTAAAATAAAATATTACGTACTGATATTGACATACGCGACAAAGCCAAACTGTCTGGTTATGTAATGTGGTAATATGAAAGGAAATTATGGATTGGTTTTGTTGTTGGGTTTTTGTTTGTTTGTTTGTTCCTGAGCTAGAGCTCTGAGGTTCACCAGTGGTGAGTTTTTGCGTATGCAACCATTGTTACCCGCCATTAAGGTAGCAACATGCCCAACTTTGGCGATGGTGTCTAAACACACAACACCTGTGTGCATGCAGTTTTTTTTAATTCTCACCTTCCTCCTGGCATGAAATGGCCTACTCTTCCGAAAAGCGAAACATATTTTTACTGTATGCACAAGATATTCTACATGCATTTGCACACAGAACTCAGTTTATAGTCTCATCTGAAGGGCTTTGAACAGGTGGCTCAATCCCGGGCTGTGACTGTGGAGCCCCTGATACTGTAAATCTGCATCACAGTTATCATCATCCTCGTTGTCACCGTGACCGTATTAATCATCATCATAGTCAGTTACGGCACGTGGGTTGACAGGCCTGTGGGTGATGATGCATTGTATTCTGTATATCATCATCAGAGTTATCAACATCATCATCACTTTTGTTCATCGTCGTCATCAGTATAATATTGTTGTTCATCATCAGCAACAGTATTGCTCATCATCACTATTGTTCATCATCATTGTCAGTATAATACTGTTGTTCATCATCAGCAACAGTATTGTTCATCATCGGCGACAGTATTGTTCATCGTCATCATCAGTATAATACTGTTTTTCATCATCAGCAAGAGTATTGTTCATCATCATCAGTATTTTTCATCATCATCATCATTGGTATAGTACTGTTGTTCATCATCAGCAACAGTATTGTTCATCATCGGCGACAGTATTGTTCATCATCAGCGACAGTATTGTTCATCATCATCATCAGTATAATACTGTTTTTCATCATCAGCAACAGTATTGTTCATCATCATCATCAGTATTTTTCATCATCAGTATAATGCTATATTGTTCATCATAATCAGCAGTATTGTTCATCACCACCATCATCATCATCATCATCCTATCTGTGAGGCAAGATGTATGAAGCAGATTTCTGGCAGTACCAGGTGACGCACAAGCGCTGTGACTGATGCACCCGATCCTACATATCATCATCATCATCCCCACCGTTTTCATCCACTGCCATCATGATGTCTTGTGATCACTGATCATCATGTCTTGTCATTATCACCCTGATGCTGTGTTGCGTGTGCAGACGTATGGAGCAGATTCTGGCGGTGGCGGGCAATTCTCAGTGCTGTGACTGTGGGACGCCTGACCCCCGCTGGTCCAGCATCAACCTGGGCATCACCCTCTGCATCGAGTGCTCCGGCATCCATCGCAGCTTTGGCGTCCACAAGTCCAAGGTACAGCCCCTCCTTCCCCAGCCAGTTCTTAACTCGACTTCACTCCCCTTCTGTGCGAGGAGTTGTTGAGGCACCGCACTGAAGTCTTCAGGCAGTGTGTCGTGGGGCAAGTTGAACCTGGCGGAGCCCGTCCTTCTCAGCTTGCTGGTTGCATGCTGGGTTTGCTTGTGTCGTCCATACTGCTGGCCTACTCTTCTTTAAAAAAAAATTTTTTAAAGGAGAGGTTTTTCTTGTGTATGTAAGGAGTCAACATGTTCTGCGTGTGTTTGCACATGGGGACCTCTGTTTGTAGTTTTATCTGAAGGAATTTTGGGGAAGTGGAGTTGGCACTAATGCTATCTCTAGGGGAAAATCTCCTCGAATGAGCACCTCATCGGTGGCTTACACCTGGGTTGTCAGATTGCAGGCGCAATGCTCTGACTACTAGGCTGTCCCATTCCCCCAGTCATGTTTTAAGTAAGCCTTATTTTTTTAATCAGATGAATGTGTGTTTGGTTTTTGTGTATTTGCTCGTGTGTTGAGTTTTTTCAAGGCTTGAAATAGCCTAGCAATAAGGCATCCGTACTGCATCTTCAGGGAGGTTGAGGTGGTGTGTGTGTGTTGTGGCAGGTGCGGTCCATCACGCTGGACACGTGGGAGCCAGAGCTGGTGAAGGTGATGTTGGAGCTGGGCAACGAGGTGGTCAACAGGGTGTATGAGGCCAAAGTGGACGAGAGCATAGCCGCGCGGGCTGTAGCCACCTCCACCAGGTCACTGGGGTCTCTTTGCCTGGGGGGGGGTTTTGTTGGGGGGGGGGTGTTTTTTCATTGGTTTTTTTTTTTTTTTTGGGGGGGGGGTTGTTTTTTCATTGGGTGTTTTTTTTTGGGGGGGTGTTCCTTCGGTAGAGCTCTGAACTTCACCTACTTCTTCCTTTTTTGTCATGTTTCTCCCAGGGGAGATTTGACATTGATGAGCCTTCTCCATCTCTCTCTCTCTGTTTTGAGCTTCCTCCTTATTTATGCCCCCCTTTCTCTAAGATCATCTACAATACAGGTAGCCCAGGTTTTGCTAGGTCTTCCCTTTGGTCTCTTTCCATCCACTACGAAGTTCATTGCTCTTTTTAATGATGTGGTGGTCTGCTTTCCGTTGAACGTGCCCAAACCAGCACAGTCTATTGGTACTAGCTACAGACTTCAGATCATCAACTTTGCACATTCTCCATAGGCAAGTGTTCAGCGCCCTTTAAAAATAACTGTTCACTCCACTGCCTTGTGGATTACAGGTTTTACTCAAAGGCTACGTCTCATTGCGGATACCAGTGAGTTGGCGTCAGGAAGGGCATCTGGCCATGAAAGTCCTCGCTCCAAACAAAAACTAATGAAGTTCACCAATGGTGAGATTTTGCGTATGTGACCATTTTTGCCCACCCTGAAGGTAGATGCATTCCAACTTAGGGGATGTATCCTTTATTGGATATTCAGAAGACAGAACACGTGATTTGTCAGTGTTAGAAGCATTCTGTATGAGTGTGGGTCTGTTTTGCCCAGTGTGACAGTTTTGTATAATAATTTCAATTTTATAATCACTGTGGTTATGTACAGTAATATCAATTTTATTATCACTATAGTTACGTACAGTAATTTCAATTTTATAATCACTGTGGTTATGTATATTAATTTCAACTTTATAATCACTTTAGTAATGTACAATAATGTCAACTTTTTCATCACTATAGTTATGTACAATAATGTCAACTATATAATAATCACTATAGGTATGTACAATAATGTCAAATTTATTATTTCTTTAGTTATGTACAATAATGTCAACTTTATAATCACTTTAGTTATGTACAATAATGTCAACTTTATCATCACTACAGTTATGTACGAAAACATCAACTTTATAAGCATATATAGTTGTGTACAATAATATCAACTTTATAATCACTATAGTTATGTACAATAATATCAACTTTATAATCACTATAGTGATGTACAATAATATCGACTTTATAATCGCTACAGTTATGTACAGTAATATCAACTTTATAATCACTATAGTTATGTACAATAATATCAACTTTATAATCACTACAGTTATGTACAATAATATCAACTTTATAATCACTATAGTTATGTACAATAATGTCAACTTTATAATCACTTTAGTTATGTACAATAATGTCAACTTTATAATCACTACAGTTATGTACGATAACATCAACTTTATAAGCATATATAGTTGTGTACAATAATATCAACTTTATAATCACTATAGTTATGTACAATAATATCAACTTTATAATCACTATAGTGATGTACAATAATGTCCAACTTTATAATCACTTTAGTTATGTACAATAATGTCAACTTTATAATCACTACAGTTATGTACAATAACATCAACTTTATAAGCATATATAGTTGTGTACAATAATATCAACTTTATAATCACTATAGTTTTGTACAATAACATCAACTTTATAATCCCTATAGTGATGTACAATAATATCAACTTTATAATCACTATCGTTACAATAATATCAACTTCATAATCACTACAGTTATGTACAATAACATCAACTTTATAAGCATATATAGTTGTGTACAATAATATCAACTTTATAATCACTATAGTTATGTACAATAACATCAACTTTATAATCACTATAGTGATGTACAAATAAAATCATCTTTATAATCACTATAGTTATGTACAATAATATCAACTTTAAAATCCCTATAGTTATGTACAAATAATATCAACTTCATAATCACTATCATTACAACAATATCAACCTCATAACCACAATCAACCCATGACTGACAACACTACAGAGCACAGAGAGAGACGTGGATCAGTGCCAAGTACCTGAAGCGAGCGTTCGTCAGCAAACTGCCGGAGGTCAAGATGCGCTCAGGGTCCAGCACCAACAAGATCCGCAGCTGGAGCGTGCGCAAAAAGACGCGCCGCTCCCCGGCACGCACGCTTGAGGGAAGCAACTCCAAGGAGGAGGACTTGTCTCCCCAAGGTGATGACGTGACCAGCGGCCTGATGGAAGGTAAAGAGTGGCATGGTTGTCGTGCTTAGCTGAGAGGTGCGTTACGTGCCTTACAGAAGAATGGAGAGTTGTTTTGTGTTTTGTTTGGTAAAGAGTGTGGCTGTGGGGGCATGTGTATGTGGGTGGATTGTTGCTGTTCTGAAGTAGTCTTTTTAGTTTTTGAAGATGATTTTTGGGTCTGGTTCCATCTTTCTTGATGATTGCAGGGTTGGTTGGTGTTTTTTTATATGTGAAGTAGGATTTGATTTGTTTTTCAGGCGCTTTTTAGCAGCTGTGTTTTCTAGTGCTGTCTAGATGATTTTATTTGAAATATAAAGTGTTTTTGGGGGGAAAAAAGACTTTTTTGTCACCCAAGGCAAAAATGGCATAAAATCTGAGATAGAAGCTTAGCATCATTTTAGATAGCAAGTGTTACTGAAAAAGAAGTTAGACTAAAAACGTACATTTAAAACGAACATGTTTGAAATGGAATGCCAACATTTTTTTTCTGATAACCATTATACAGTGCCACTCTCTGAATATTAAACAAAAAATATTGAAATATACATTATATCTATCTTAACACATTTCACTGGGGACATGATTTTCCAGCCTTTTTTTTTCCTTCTGGAATTTAGCATTTTTCTGTTTGAAAGATTTCCCGATTTAGAAAGTTCATGCATGTCTATAGCGTTTTAATTAAAAGTCTTATGGAAACAAAATGATCCGACTTTGCAGACTACTGGGAAATGAACCTGAAAAGAAATAGCATAGTATGTTGGAACATTGTAAACATCTAAAGCGAAACTTATCAGCAAAAAGAGGGAAGGCAGAGCATGGTGTATTCTTTAAACAGAAAGAATGTCCAGTTCTCTGTGTATATTTCATTGGTGGTTTTGAATCCCTTTTTCTTGCCATCTCTTTTTTCCTTGTATTTTAAAGACTCTTGAAATATTTGTTGATGCGTATTTTTTATTCCGGGTAACTCTTTTTTAAAATAAAAAAAGGTCGTTGATATGATTTTTGTGTGGTTTGTGTAGCTGTCTTAGAGATGTGATGGTCTTGCATGCCTCGATATATATAAAACATTACATTTTGACATTGTTTTGGATAAGGTGGGTGAGTTTATATTCTATTTTTGTTCCTGTCTTCTTTTTTTGTGTGTGGCGCTGATTGCAGATATTGTTGATTTGTGTCCACCGTGGTTAACACAGCTGTGGTATAGTGGTTGTGGATTGTGAGGACTGTGCAAGGCATGATGATAAAAGCCTGCCTGTTATGACTGTGGCTGGCCCATGCTGCACCACTCCTACCTGGCTGTCACAGACACACACACACACACACACACTGCCGTTTTAGTCAGCCACTCTCTTGCTTTCAGTTTGGTCTCTTATGAACTGTGCCACGGCATGTCACTGCACCTTTCTACGTCTCTCTTAGACTGCAGTTTATCGGCTGTTCGCCTGGTTTGTGGTTTATTTTTCACATAGCACCTGCCTGTTTTAGATATACCATGATATTGTCTGGTGCTGAAAAGTGCGGTATTTTGTGTTTGTCGTTTCTTTTTGTACACCCCACTTTGTAGTTCTGTCTTTTGTGTATGGTTATAAGACAGTTCGTGAAACCTGTTTCTCAGTCTTTCTTTGTTAAGAAGGGAAGCTAGGAGTGGGCTGAGCTGCCCCCTGTGTGAGCATCAAGCGGTGTACACTAAGAACATGGACAGAAGAAGCGTCATCATCCATCACAACACACCGTTGTCTCTTAATGTTCCACTAGTGCAGTGGCAAGGACCTCTACCTGCCGAAAAAGAAAAGGAAATTAGCAGTACGAAATGAGATATTAAGAATGTGCTTTTTTTTTCTGTGTTTCTCACAGTTATTCTATCGTTCAGTAAGATTTTACTGTTTCTGTTTGTTTTGTTGTTTTTCTTTAAAAAAAAGAAAAAAGAATGTCTAGAAGAAATTGGGTATTGATAGAGTGTTTTAAGCAACAGCCTGCATTATGATCATTTTGATGTGGGGAAAAAAATGTTAAGAGCTCTTCATGGACTGTGGAAAAATTACCATTGGCTTGAATTTGGAAGTAAATCGATTGTCACTGATCAACAATGTTTTAACATTGAAGTCTAGTCACTGATCAACATTATTGAAGTCTAGTCACTGATCAACAAAATTTTAACATTGAAGTCTAGTCACTGATCAACAATATTTTAACATGGAAGTCTAGTCACTGATCAACATTATTGAAGTCTAGTCACTGATCAACATTATTGAAGTCTAGTCACTGATCAACAATATTTTAACATGGAAGTCTAGTCACTGATCAACAATATTTTAACATTGAAGTCTAGTCACTGATCAACATTATTGAAGTCTAGTCACTGATCAACATTATTGAAGTCTAGTCACTGATCAACATTATTGAAGTCTAGTCACTGATCAACAATATTTTAACATGGAAGTCTAGTCACTGATCAACATTATTGAAGTCTAGTCACTGATCAACATTATTGAAGTCTAGTCACTGATCAACATTATTGAAGTCTAGTCACTGATCAACAATATTTTAACATTGAAGTCTAGTCACTGATCAACAATATTTTAACATGGAAGTCTAGTCACTGATCAACATTATTGAAGTCTAGTCACTGATCAACATTATTGAAGTCTAGTCACTGATCAACATTATTGAAGTCTAGTCACTGATCAACATTATTGAAGTCTAGTCACTGATCAACATTATTGAAGTCTAGTCACTGATCAACAATATTTTAACATGGAAGTCTAGTCACTGATCAACAAAATTTTAACATTGAAGTCTAGTCACTGATCAACAATATTTTAACATTGAAGTCTAGTCACTGATCAACATTATTGAAGTCTAGTCACTGATCAACATTATTGAAGTCTAGTCACTGATCAACAATATTTTAACATGAAGTCTAGTCACTGATCAACATTATTTTAACATTGAAGTCTAGTCACTGATCAACAATATTTTAACATGAAGTCTATTCACTGATCAACAATATTTTAACATGAAGTCTATTCACTGATCAACAATATTTTAACATTGAAGTCTAGTCACTGATCAACAATATTTTAACATGAAGTCTATTCACTGATCAACAATATTTTAACATGAAGTCTATTCACTGATCAACAATATTTTAACATTGAAGTCTAGTCACTGATCAACCTTATTTTAACATGGAAGTCTAGTTTATGTACCACCAGCATTTTTTTCTTCTTCCATGATCTTGTTTTCAATTGAGTTGGAGTGATAGGCGATTACTGGTTTGGTTGTTATGATGCAACTAGGTAAGATGATCATATTAAATTTATGATTTTTAAAAAATGACGTTAGATTAAAACTTTTTTATATAAACATAAAGTATGCTCAGATTGTAAAAGCAGTTCTCCACGTACAGATACCGTCTGTGTACAGATCACTGGAAATATTCTGTGCAGACTGATCACCATATTATAATAATGATACAGAATGTTCAATTGAATGTGAGGATTAATTATCAGGTTCACAGTCATGGCAGTCTGTTGTCTTTACTTTAAAATCTACAGCATAATTTCAGTGTCTTTCCTCTTACGTTTTGTTTTCATTTATTTTCATTAAAATGAAGGACATTTGTGTGCGGTTTAAAGGTGTGAGACACTTTCCAAGCTTGGTGACCTTGGTCAGATGATGGTCAGATCATTGGCCCTGGGGTCACTGGCAGCCCTGCAGTCATGATGGTGCAGGTTGTGTGATGGATGAGGTTCAAATCCACAATGTTGCCACTTTGGTCGTCTGCTTTTAGTCAGGCTCTCTTTGCTGCCATAGTGAAGTATTCAGGATCACGCTTGAACATGAAGTGTATGTAATGTCATGTCATAGGTTTTGAACGTCTCAGGTCAGCATTCCATTGAAAGACTTAACTTGGCTTTACCAACAGAACAGTATGCTTTGTTCAGAGGGGTTTGTACGGTGAAATTAGTGATGAACAATACAGAGTAAGTTGTGAACAGGCTGGACACATGAACATATCAGTCTCACCATGTCAGTTTTTACCTTGACGCTGGAAAGAAAACCAGCCACCCATTTGTCCACGTTTGTGCTGCACAGTGTGTTGAAGTGTCCATGGTGCTTGATGTTGACCTTGTTATCATTGTTGTGCTTTGCCCTTTCCCACCAGACCCCCCTCCCTTTTCCTGCCTTGCCTTCTCTTTCTCTCCTTCCACCCCCTGCCCTCTCCCCCTCCCTCCTTACTGACCACGCCTGGTGGTGTGTGATGGTGTTTCAGCGGTGTTGTCTGTTTCTAACACCGCCCTGAAGGACAACGATAGTGGGCTGGGAGGCAGCGCCTCTGATGTCCTGGTTTTTGGCACTGATGTGCCCGCCCTCGCCGAAATCAGCAAAAGTAAGGCTTCATCCATGACAATCTGCTGTACTGGAAGTAAAGAGGGAGACCCGTGTACATAAACACACACACTCATGTATCCATTCTTTGTTCATAATATTCTGTGTCTGGCTTATGCTCTTCTCACCCCTGTAGCAAACAGATGCCTCATGTTTATCACAAGTATCAAACACGGTAAGCAGTGTTTGGTGAGGAATCAAAATTGTCAGCAGTTGAAATCCATGAATTGTCCAATGCTGTGGTTTTTTAGACACCTACAGCCTTGATCCTTTTCATATTGTTAAGTCTGTTTGGGGGATTTTTTTTTAAAATTTAGCGTAGCTAACTTAAAAGAGTCAGAGCCACATGAAAGCAATGCAAGAAATATTCAAAAAACAAAAAGAAAATACTTTCACTGAGCCCTGTGTTTTAATGCAAAACGACAGAATGCTTGCATTTAAACATTGAAAAAAATCCATCAACTTTTTGTGTCTTCAGTGGTTATTAGTGAGTGTGCTTTCAGCGATATTTCTGTCCAGAGTTTTGTGTGAGAAAAATATCAAAGTTGACCCCCTCTGCATGTTCCCCGGAAAGTGTGAGCATAGTGTTCTATGGCGTGGAGTCTGTACTAGTGCATGAACACAGACGGGGTGTATGTATGATTGTAGTGTACCACGGGGCTGTGGGGAGGGGGGGGTTTAGTGCTTCGTGCACACCAAGCACAAAGTCAGATGTTATTGGGTTTGTTGTTGTTGTTGTTTTAAATACTGTGGCACTTTTGATTCCTCGGATGGGTGGAAGTTTTAAATGCAAGGTATTCTGATGATTAACACTATTACATACAGTTCTTTTTACAGTCACTTGTAATCATTGGGGTTCTAGATGACTGTGACTGATTTAGACATTGATTTTCTCAGTGGTTCATGTATTTATTCTCAAGATGTGTTATTCACATTAGTTGATGTATTTATCATATATGTATATATTCTTTGTAACAGCTGAAGTTGATGATGGTTAGTAGATAGAACCTCTAAACCCCTTCCATCCATTTCTGTGACTAATGTGCACATTGACGCAGTCAGTGTATGGGTGCCTTCATCCCAACATATGCTGTGTGCATAGGAAATCTGTGTATGTGGGATGTGATGTTAGTCATGTACAGAGAGACAAAGGTACTCAGAGGTTATGTTGAACGTTGAACTCTGGGGTGATGGGAACTGAGGGCACAGGTGGAATCATAGTTGGGGTGTCCGTGTGAGGGGATGTTTTCCCCCAAGAGTCATCAATAGTTTCTGTTCCATTTCTCTGGATGGCCTGTGGATGAGACTGTAAACCAAAGCCCCATGTGCATGTGCACACGTAATATCTTGCATGCATGTTACAAACAGCTCTCTTTTCCCAGACCAGTAGGCCAGCTATGGTTGGTGGTACATGTGACACAGACACATCCAACCCAATACAATCTGTGACTGGGACAGGAATGAACTTGGTCAGGTTCAACTTGCCCACCACACACAGCACACACGTTAAAACCTGTTCCACCTTTCAGAAGAGTAGGCCATTCTGTGCCAGTGGGAACAGGTCACAAAATTTACAAAACTGAATGTACACAGGGACTGGATGTAAAAAAAAAAAAATTTGTAAAGCACCTGTGTGTTTATTTCATTATTCTCGAAAGAAAAGAATAAGGAAGATGAATAAATGAAAAAACAAATTCAATGTTCTGTGCACTGCCACAGCTGCTCAATGGGTTACGGGAGAACTCAGCCATCTTCCCTCAGTACACAGTCAGTCTGTTCATTGTGTATCATAAAACTTGGTGTGTTACCTGTTCCTTCATTGTTTGACATACACCCCAACCCATGAAAGGAACAGATTGTGAGTGTCTGTGTCTTATACTGTCTCAGCTTACTGTCTCTCTTGGTGTTCTGTGGAATGCCAGAAACATTGCTGTTCTGTTGTGAGTGTGCCCTGTATAGATCACTTTTTGTCACTGATGTAAAGAATTTGTGCTAACCCCTTTGACAAGCTGTAACGGCTTCATCTGTACATGAAACCTATTGATGAAATCAGAATGTGAGAGTTGATTATTTAATTTATCCAAGTCATTAGATAATTCACCTAACAGATTTACTCACAGAGAAAGTGGGAGATGGAAGAGACACTTTTAATACCAAGCTGCTTTGACTTTTTTTTTTTTTTGGTCTGTCTGTTCCCCTGTTGCTTGGTGGATAGCAGCGGACCCCAACTCCTTAGAAACAGAGAGCAAGCCTTCAGGTATCATGCATTGGTATTGTGCAGTCAGTCAGCACCTTGGTTAATTAACCACCCTCTAGTTTGTCCGTTCCTCACTCTGTGTGTGTGTGTGTGTGTGCCTCATGTCGCTTGGTAGTGGTCCCTTACCACAGATTGGTGTTTTGGATGTGTTGTTTTGGTGCGTGCGTGCTTCTAGGATGTAATCTGTTGGATGGTTTTTTTGGGGGGTTGTTGTGGTTGTGTGTGTGTATACTTGTAGGGTGTAATAAGTTTGCTTTGAAAAATGTGAGAAACGCCGTATCTAGATGGTAAGCATAAGGTGTGTGGAGAAGGTAGTGTCTTGTTCGTGCAGAGACATAAGTTGTTCAGAAATCTTGAATTATGGAGTGAGTAGTATACTTTCTAAAATTGATAAACTAACAAAAGATCTGACATTTTTTTCTTGTCATGGAATTATAAAGTATAGAAAATTATGTAGTTTTGTAAACCGTAGCATTTGCATGATGATATTGCATGGAGCACTGTGCTTGATAGTTCTTGTACTTTTCGGATAGTGTCACCAGTTGTCCGTTATTTCCCTCCCCCTCCCTCCTCCCCAAGCCATGATGGCTCTAACCCAGACACCTGTAGTTGCTAGCTTCCACTTCAACTGGTGTAGGGAGGGGTCTGCTTTTAGCTCTTTATGTTGGTGAATGGTAGTTCATTGAGTTGTTTTATCTTTTGTTTGCTTGTTTATAAAGCGCTGCTGTAAAATATGATTTTTATGTAACATTGATGGGTGTTAAAGATTTAAAATGTGTGTGTTGTAGCTTTTGTATATGATGTACTGCAGTGCTGTGTATTTGTGTCTTTTCATTGGTGGGTTGTTTGGGGTTTGTTTTGGGGGTGGGTTTTTTTTTTTGGGGGGGGGGGGGGGGGTTGTTGTTTTTTTGGGGGGTTACATATTGTTTTCATTTTGTTTTAGTTTGGTTTGGGGATATTTGTTTTGTTTTGTTCTTTTGTGTTTATTTTTGTTTTGTTTTTTTGTTGGATTTTTTTTTTTTTTGGGGGGGGGGGGTTAGCATGTGGTGAATATCAATGTCAGAAAGCCTTCAGCAAAATAAGACTGTAGATGCATTAATTCTTGATTCCCCTCCCTCCCTCCCCCTCCCCCTTCCCCCACCTCCCCATGTTTTTTGTATCACTTTTCTTCCACCCTACCCCTTGCAGCTGTTTATCTGTCCTATCTATCTCCCCACCAGATAAAACAAGGTACATACTCTCTTTTTTTTAATTTTAAGTGTAGATGACAATGGAGGTATTGGAAAGCTGATGTGGGCATGGGTTTTTATGTGACTGACATGAAATGGTGGTTGTTGCACTGTGTCTAGTTTGCTGCACAGGTTTTACTACATGATGGTAGCGTAGCAGTGCACTCAGCTTTGGCTAATGCGTGACGTCTTCTTGGTGAATGGGAGAGGTGTGGTTTGTTGTTTTTGATGTGACATTCTCTATCTGTGTGTTGTAAGTTTATAGAATGAGTGTGTGGTGTGCGTGTGTGTGTGTGTGTGCGCGCGCATGTGTGTGTATGTGCTTGAATACTTAATGTGTGTTTGTAAGAGTTTATTCATGTTATTTTCATGTTTTTTATGTGTATGTTCTTTGTTTGTGTTTATTTGCATGCTTGAATACCTGTGTGTGTGTGTGTATGTGTTTGTATCAGTATGAGTGTGTGATAGAGAGAGGAAGAGGATTTTTAATTTTTGTCTTATTTTATTAGGAAGAAAGGATACTTGTGGTTTTATTCAACTTTTTCCTTTATTAATTTAGCAAACAAAGATGTGTATGAACTATTGTGTCAAAAGTGTAATACCTGCTTTGATTTGCTCATCCTGCTTTTAGCACGTTGCCTTTGTCAGTGAACGTGTAGCCCCAGTAGATCCGTCCATTGCAGTCACTGCCATTTGCTTTCCTAGAGTTCCTCTCCAGCTACTATCAATGCATGTTGTATCTGTTGGGTGCATTGGCTTTATGGTGGTAGTTCTTCATCACTGTCTGTCTGTCTGTCTGTCTGTCTGTCTGTCTGTCTGTCTCTCTCTCTCTCTCTCTCTTCTCTCTCTCTCTCCTCTCTCTCTCTCTCTTTTCTCTATCTCTCCTCTCTCTCTCTCTCTCTCCCCTCTCTCTCTCCTCTCTCTCTCTCTCTCTCTCTTCAGAGGTCACAGATTTGAGATGAAGCAGGAAAAACTTGCTTGAAGGAAAATGGAGTGACTTCCCTTGCGTGGTTGCTGGCAAGCCCGTTTCTCACAGTGGTATTTCAAAATGTCGAATGTTTCCTACAATTTCAGTTCAGCATGCCTGTTTAGGAATTACCAGTGATCTTGAAACAATGTGGAAATGCTCTAAGGAAAGAACTGACTTTGTCTTCTTTAAAAATTGAAGGCAAAGGCAAACAAACCTTTGTTGTGCTGAGATTGACAGAAAGAGAAGCCAAGATTACCAGTCACCTCCCTGTCACTCAAGGTTATAGTACAGTGTTCAGATGTAAACCTGTGTCTCAGCTGGACGGAGATTGGAGGATAGCAGAAGCATACAGACAGAATTTCGACAAAAGGCAAGTGAAGAGGCATTCTTTCCATCAGGCTTGATCATGCTGACATCCCCTGGTCTGTTCTGCACTGCTGATTCCAGAGAAGAAGTTGGGCATGGGACATTTCAATATATAATACCAACCATGCTCCTCTCCCAGAAGCCCAATTGTCAGACAACACACAACAGCGTGGAAAAGATCTGAAAACAGTGCAACACAGACGTGCCAACAGTAACACTTTTTTGACATTGAAGTGGAAAGTATTGGCAACTTGTATTAAAAAAGTAATGAAAGCATGTGTGACGAGACAAAAAAGATAAATTAACAAAAAAGAAAGAATGTGTGTGTGACACTGATAATGATCCTCCTCTGGTAAATAGGGGTGATATGGACTGTTCAGATAGTGTTGAAAGTGTCATGTCTGCCAGAGCATTACCTGATCAACAACAGGAAAGTGTTTGCCTAGATCAGATTGCCAAAACAGAAAGTCTGACAGCCTTAAGAAAATGAACAAAAAGACTGGACAGCCTGTGAAGTGAAAGATATGACTATTGATGTGTGTAGAACTGAGAGAAGTAGCCCATT
Source organism: Rapana venosa (assembly GCA_028751875.1). NCBI lineage: Eukaryota > Metazoa > Mollusca > Gastropoda > Neogastropoda > Muricidae > Rapana > Rapana venosa. Next base: position 24,524,722 of record CM054151.1, on the reverse strand, counting down.
CTTGAGAAGTTTACCTCCTAATCAGTCTATCCTAAACACTACTATTTGCATATCACTTTTGCCGTTAAAAAAAAAAATGAAAGGCCATACTCTGGTATCCATGTCATGCTTTTTCTTTAAATGGTACTCATTATGTATAGTTTTCATGTTATTTTGATGTACATCCCCCCCCCCCCCCTTCCCCACCATGGACCCTTTTGTGTATGGGCTTAAAGGTACCTAATCACAATAAATCATTGTCATCTCTCTCTCTCCCCTCTCCTCTCTCTCTCTCTCTCTCTCTCCTCCTTGTAGTTTAATCTGGATGTATCTTTCTGTAAGTGTGTGTGTGTGTATCCATGCGCACACTCACGTACATGTATGTGTGTGAGATAGGACTAAAAAACATCTGCTTTCTGTAATGAAAAAAATGTAAGAGTAGATAGGACTTAAAAACATCTGCTTTCTGTAATGAAAAAAATGTAAGAGTGAATATAAGCAGGGTCTCATCAGATTAGCTTTGTGATATAAGCTTTTTTTATGTGTGTGTGTTAGGGAAAACTGTTATTGTAATAGGAGTAAGGAATTTACATACCCAATCTCTCTATAAAAACCCCTAAGGCTTTTTTTAAAAAGTGATACCCCATATATTGTATGACTGCTTCTGAACAAAGACACAGGCACACACTGGCGACCTACCCCACTCTCTCACTTCACTCCCTCTTCCCACTGATCACTGTTCATCTGTCACCACTCTCCCATGCACAACTACCCCATCCATCTTGTACCATGTTGCACACACACACACACACACACACACACTCACACTCACTCACGCTCTGGCATTCAGAGAATAACAGCAAGGTCCAAAAGAGATGTGTTTTTGTGTTAGACTTGAAGGACTGAAATAATGTCTAGTGCCTTCTGAGCTTAGGGGAGGGAATTTCAGGAAGATGGAGCTTGAAAAGAGAAAGATTTTTAAGGGGGGGGGGGGGGGGTTGGAGGAGGGGAGATTTTTTCTTAACAATCTTGTAGAAATAGTAATAGGTAGTATGTCAAGATTGCCTGATGTTTTATTCAAAATAAATCCTATGTGTATGCCACTGTATCAGGTAGGAATGTTGACTTATTGTTTATATTTCAGAAAAATAATGTTGTTGAACACAAAAAAATCAAGAATGAAGTTTTTAGTGTTATTTTACCATTCTAGTTCCTGCCTTAGAAACGGCATTCGTACATTGTTTGTGATGTATGAATTATATATATGAAGTTATTTTTTTCTTGTTCATTTGGTTATTTCCCTATTGAATGTTTTACAGGAGTTTGCATTACCATGTCTGTGTTCATGAGCTGACCGTTATTACCCTTTTCAAGAACAATCCATTGGTTACTTAAGTTAAAGAAGACAATTCTTGTATTGTTAATATAATAATGCACATTTACAGTTGCTTTGACCGTTTCCAAGTTATATTCTGAGCTATGTTGTTGGAGTTTTACGGTGTGATCTCTGTCTTACTCTGTATAAACATCAACTTCATACAGTAGATGATTGTAACCAGGCACAACACACTGAAAACACAGACATGAAGCAAAGCCTCAACTTTCCTTCTTTGTTCCGACAAACACCAGACTTGGAGCTGGAGAGCTCTGACGACTCGGCAGGGGAGGAAGAAGCGGGGGTGGTGATCACCACCTCGTGGGAAGACATGAGCAAGCTGGACCCCAACTTGCTGCTCTACAAAGCGGCCGAGGCCCGCAACTTGGCCGTGATGTCCGAGGCTTTGGCCAACGGGGCCGACCCGAACTGGGTGAACCCTGACGATGACCTGAAAACCCCGATCATGAAGGCTGTGGAGACGGTGCGTGTGTGTGTGTGTTTTTCTTCTTACTGTCTGTCTGTCCATGCAGGATTAGTTCAGTAGATTTCTTGATGGAGATGATTACAGTGTTCGTTATGAATGGAAAAAGAAAATGTTCAGTGATGTAGATTACTGTGTTGTTTAGTAGCATTGTTAGTAATGTTGCAGTATGATCTGAGTCGAGGTGAGAGTAACTATGTAGTTGGTGGATCAGTGGTCTGGAGGTATCTCACCTTGTCTGAAATGTGAGAAGTTTGATCTCATATTAACCCAAACTTTTCCCTCATCCTCTAGACCTTGATTGGTGGTCTGGGTGCTAGTCTTTTGGGTGAGACAATAAACTGAAGTGTCAAGTGCAACAAAACACACATAAAAGAACCCATGGCATCAAGACAGTTGTCTTTGGCATAACTCTGTAGAAAAAGCTATTCCCTTAAGGAAACAAATACACATAGACACACCAGAACTCTTTTTTAGAAGAGTGGCCTTGCCCTTGTGGCAACACATTTTCCCTGGGGAAAGCAGTTTGAATGTTGTGTAGAAGAATCAGCTGTGACCAAAAATGGTATTTGAATCGGCACAGTACAAGATAATGCGTGATAGCCTAGTGGCTAGAGAATCAAAGTCATCTGATGATGCACTCTGTGACTACAGTGTGAGAGACTGACACCGACATGCGCTTGGATTTTTTTTTTACCGCATGACATGGAGATACAATGAAAAAATTCAGCTGATATGGTACCATTTTAGTTTAGCAATTCCTGTTTCTCATAATTTTCAAAAGAAAGCTCTGGTTTGAATTATACAGTAAACAGGTTGTGTTAATTCCCACAGGGGTCACTGTCAGCATGCGAGTTTCTCATGTTGAACAACGCCAAGCTGGATCGGAGAGACAAAAATGGCCGCTCACCACTTCACCATGCTACTTTGTTGGGTCACACTGGGTGAGTGAGCAGCAGTGCTTTACCATGTTGTTAAGAGTCCTGGTTTAAGACTGGGTAGTGTCTGGTGAATAGAAGCCTGTTTTGTCTGTACTACCAACATTGAAGAAAAAATACCATTTAAATCCAGAGAGACTTGTCTTCTGATCTGCCCAGATCTTCTTTTGGATCTGTTGCAAAAGGATTGTTGCATTGAATGAAATAGAGATGCCACTGTTAATTGAAAAGATGTGTTCTTGAATATGGAGTCAAAGTTGTGATGAAGGATTTTTGTTGTGTGTTGAAAATTAATTTGTTGTTGGATTTTTCAAGGAATGTCTATCAACATTTCAATTGTAGTTTCAGGGGCTTGTTCACATCCATTGAATATAATATTGATATCTGGAGTGCTGGGTATATACTTTGTAATAAGACTGGGAGGTCTGGCTTTTAGTTACATTATATGTTGTGGCTTTATTTTTGTTATCTGTTTAGAACTTTTGAACAAATTTTGATAAGTGTTTCCCGCCTCCACTCCCTTTAACTTTTTTAAGGGTTGTTGTTTTTTTTAAATAGTGAAGGATACAGAGACTATCAGAATAACACTGGACATTACAGATGACTTTTTACAGCCAGTTTTACCCTTTCATTGTTTTTCAGCATGGGATATTTGGGTTTGTTTTTGTTGTTTTTTTTATCTGCCTATTGCTCTGGGAAGTAATGAACTGCCAGCTATGTATATCTTATCTCTGATGATCTTAGGGCAATCACACATGTTACAGTGTCTTAGGTTACATTCAACAAAAATTCATATTTAAGATTGGTTTGAAAGTAAACTAATAAAACAAAAGTTATCCTCTTGAAGCATGTGGAATATGTGTTGTGTTCACAGTCAAGTATGCCAGTTCTTGAAGCGCGGGGCTGACCACACGGCAAAGGATAATACTGGGCAGGTATGTCTCTTGTGCACGGTACTCTGCGGAATCTGTCATAGGATTGAGAACAGCTGGAAAAAACATGTGGTCTGTGTTTGTACTGAAAGTCACTCATTGCTATCAACAGCATTTGCAGAACTAGTGGTGCTGTAAACAATACTGAAATTCTGGGGGGGAGGGAAATGCCTTTTGCTTTATTACTGTATTCTGTATGTTCTCAGAGCTGTTAACAAAAAGACTAATATTTTTTTTGTTCCTTGGCTAGAGCTACAAGGTTCACCAGTGTGAGTGAGATTTGCATGTGACCATGTTTACCCACCATTATGTTAGCCGCATTCCGACTTTGGTGAGAGAAATCAAGGTGACGTTTGGAACAGCTGAAGTTCATGTGGCACTGTAGTGGGTTGAACTGCCATCTGAAGTACACAGATTTCATCTCCAGGAATGGGTAGCATACTGTTCAGCCCTGATCAGCTTCGAGTCAAAGCTCCAGCAATAACTCAGGTTACAGCATAAGTGTTCCAAATAGCAAACTGTCATCTTTGAAGTAGTGTTGCATGCCTACTGTTCTTCATTGTTTGAGAAATTATTTTGACTGGAGAGCACTGTAAAGTGCTTTCAGTGCACTATCACATCAAATGTGTTCATAGCAACAGTAATGGTGTTTTCAGATCAAGTGTAAAAATGCTATTTGTCAGATCAATGTAACTCTGTGAGATTTCCATTCATTATCACATATGTATGTATACATTACACACCAACACAAGATGTTCATTCTATGATGTGGTTGCCTAACGATCATGATGTGATTCAGGATCCCCTGACAATGGCTGTGGAGGCTGCCAATGCTGATATTGTCACATTGTAAGTAGACAGTGTGCTGTCAACCTGCCACTTTTGATAATTTTGACTATTAAAGAATGGATAAGGAGTTATCTGATTTTACTAGGTTCAATATCACAAACATATCCTGTACTGTTGTAGTTGTTTTTCTATCTGTGACTCATGCTTGACGCTTGCTATGTGCTGAACTGGAATAATGACTAAGAACTATGTGTACTTTGATCATTTTGACGCATATTCAACTTTGGTTTGGTCAGGTCCTTATCATTTTGTCAGGTATTAGAAAAATTATGTTGACTACCTTTCAGAATCTTTTTTGGTGCCGTTCTGCTATTTATGTCATTCACGTGTAAACAAAACACACACAAAATCCCTATTGGGACGAATTATCTAGTTTTAGTGTCCTTGAAAATTAGCCAGCCATTCACTTCTTGATACTTAAATCCCTTGAGCAAATAACATAATCCATATTGTTGTTCATGATGCCCAGAAAATGGGTGACCCTGCTTTGGGGATGTTGAATCTCTTCTCTCAGAGCCTATAGTGTAACGTTTTGTGGAGCATTGAATCACCTAACAATAAGTTTTATGTAAACACTGGCTTTTACGCTGATTTTATTTCTTTTGCAGGATACGATTGTCAAAGTTAAATGAGGAGATGAAAGAATCAGAAGGCTTCAACCCAGGTGAGTCCATTCCCCTTTCTGCTACACTGCCAACTGTTGCCTAAGGTAAAAAATATACAGGGAGAGGATTTTTAAAAAAATTCTTTTATTTCAAGGATAATGGAATAAGCACTCGTGTACTTTTTCACATCCAGCCCCTGTGTGTATACAGTTTTGTAAATTTTGTCGTCCATTCCCACTGGCACACTGTGGCCTACTCTTTGGAAAAGTGGAATGGGTTTTAATGTGTGCACAAGAAGTTCTGCATATGTTCGCACACAGGACCTCTGCTTATAGTCTCATCTGAATACTTCTGGGGGAGTTTAGTGCTAGTCTTGGATGAAGTGATAACTCCAGGTTCCATGTGCAACATACATTTACAACACATAAAAGTCCACAGCAGCAAATTGTCCTGACTAAATCCCGTAGGAAAAGTCGCCGTTTGGGTGACAGTGTGCACACAGACAAGAAAAATGTTTGAAAATGGATGGTTCTGCACTTGTGGCAATTCAAGAAATATGCCCAAATTTCATGCAGAGAAACCTGCCTTGACTGGTACAGTTGGATTCAGATATTTTGGTCAGGGCAAAGGTGTAAATGAATAATAGGAATGGCCAAAATCATGGCAAGGTTTATACTAAAGACTTCATGTTAATAGAATTGGAACTGAAGTAGACTTCAGCCTGGGTTTTAGTGCAGTGGTTTCAGTGTGCAGGCAAGAGCCTATCAGTGAAGTTGGAAAGTCACACCATCTCAGTAGCCTACTTTGCCTGGTTGTATGAAGGTATTACAAACAAACACTCATTAAAAGTGACTTCATCAATACCTTCTCTCTCATGTTTCAGGGGACGATACTTTCACTGATGTATTCCGGGATTTTTCCAACATGGCTTCCAATTTTCCGGAAAAGCTCAAGAGAAAGTAACTCCAGCCAACTGCTGACGCGGAAAGGAGTGAGGAAGAATTGCATCTGAAGATTATGTATGTGCCAAATTTACACAAAGTTTGTCTTGCTCATTTTGAATCTGAATATGAGAATGCTCTTGTGGTCATATTGTATGTGCAAGTGGTGTGTGTGTATGTTGACTTTTCAGATGTCAACACTGTACTCACGGTGTCATTTTAATCAAAAAATACTGCTGTAAATATCAGCTGACTGTTTGATTTTATCGGGAGGAAAGGGATTCATCAGCATGCTATGATCCATGACCACAAGTTGAGACACTTACCTAGTCACTTTGGTGGTGACAAATCTCCATCAACAGGTCAGGTAGGTTGGCCTCAGATTTACTGGACTTTATTCACAAGTTAAAAAAATAATAATAAAGAAAAGGTCTGCTGCCAACTCCTGGTACACATCATGTTAACACTGATATGGTACGTGCATAGTGTATTTGGATTTTTCTTGTCCGTACGAGTGATCACAAGTGCAGCTGTTCTGTAAGTGTAAGAAGTTCAGCTGTGGGTAGAAACAGTTGTATGATCTAGTCTTTTTTTCTCCTGGAACACATTGGCTGAAGTGTCTTCAGACAGATGTGTTCATTGTCATCAAGTGTGAAACACTCCTGAGTACAACACTTTTAAAGTGGATCCGAAAGCAATAGTGGTCAAACCTGTTACACTTACCATAAGATCAGTAATAATGGATGGTTTAGTTTGTTGAGGTGTTTTTTTTGTCCTTTGATAACCAGAACATAGTTCTATGCATGGTACTTAATTGTTTTTTTTGTTGAAAAGCTGACACTTTGCAATGTGATATTTGAATGTAGATATTTCAAGCATGACACTAATGATATTTCTTTTCCTTTGTACCAAACTTTGTACCAAAGTACATTCTTTTTTTTTAAAGTAAATCTGTATATTAATGTTTACATCAGTTTGCATGTCCATAAGCATATGTTTGAACTCTTTTTGTGCATAGATATTGCTTTTAAGAAGGAAAAGAAGGGCTCTGTAATATGACCATGAATCAAAGTAGAGAAAAGGGCCTTGCACTGCCAGCAGTGGAGATCCCAGAAGCAGAAGGCAGTGTGAAGTAAAGCACTGTAGTGCAGTGAGGAGTGCAACACCATCCTAGTCTTCTGAGCTCAGTATTACACTGGCAAAGGTAACACATTTCTTACAGCAGTATTACTTCACCAACGTTTGCTTCTGTTCCAAAAACAGCAGTTCACTCCATTCAGCTTTCCTGATTGTACTCATTTTTAAACTCATCCTTGGGTGAAAGAGATACCCATGCACCAAGTGAACCATGAAGAAGAAAGAATAATAACCGCAAACAAACCTTCCAATTACAGTGAGTACAAACATGATTTAAGAGGATAAAACTATTAAAAGATCAAGAAAAGCTTTCATTAATTCTACCTTCATTGTTTGTAGAATTTGGTATAGTCTAAAAGTGTATTGTTATAGAAAATGGGTAGACATTGTGATGTCACATAAGAAGTTTTATAAGAATTAGTTCGTACAAAGTTTAGGTGAAGGGCTGCAATGAAGCAAGATTTTTAGGATCGTTATGTCACATGATTGGCAGTGGTATCACTGAAATTACTGTGACTCTAAAGGACACAGAGGAGGATGTTGTTTCTAAGTCAGAAATAGGGTACCCTTACCCCACCACCGGTGAGAATACCAGGGTTCTTTCAGCAATAATTGTCATTACCTAGAAATTGTCTTGAAGAAATGCCCTGTTTTTCTCTTTTTCTTTTGGGTTAGGGTTTTTTTCCTTTGCTTTTGATCATACGTTCTTACTTTCTGCCTTTTAGGTTTGTTCCCCCGCTTCTTTTTTAAAGCAGCCTCAACACTATTGCTTCTGCTGCCTGTGTGTAATCTGTGCCATTTTATTTTAATGATCATTGGAGTGGTGTTAACACCATGGTGGACAGTGTGCATTCTGTGATTCACTCTCCAAAGTTTAAAAGAATGTTATCTTTTTTAAAAGTACAATCTCACACAGAATAAAGGTGTGCTTCAACCAACACCGAGGAGACAGGTGTGAAGTTTGCAGGTGAAGAAGGCATAGAAATCTGTCCAGCTTGAATATGCATTGGGTGAGGTGAAGGGTTCAAGTTATGGTGGCCAGCTGGAAAGGAATCATGGTCAGAAGCTGGGGTAAAGTCTTATAGTAACTATCTAAACTGTATTACCAGTAGTTCTAGAGTACAATGCCAATCAGAAATATAATGCCAGGAGAGGGAGAACTGACAAGACTGCTGTTGAATACACCACTGAAGTGGACAGTGATTGCTCCTCTTACTGCTGGCCATCAACTGTTTCCTTCTTTCCCCTTTTCTTCTCATGCTCAGTGCAGTTGGAAACCGACGTTACAGACTCTTTTCTATCAAAAAGGAAGAAAAAAAACTCTTCTATCGTCCCGATACCCAGCTTGTTTGTGAACTACTTGCAAGATAAAAAATCCTGTAGCTAACCCTCTTTTATATCTTCTTATAATATATATATATATATTTCAGTATGAGTTTATGCCCTTTTGTCACCCTAGCATTTTGTTACTAACCTATCATAAGGCTTCCATATAGGCCTACTGTTGTAGAGGAATACTTGGAAGATATTGGAGAGTTACTGTATAAAAATTCTACTTCAGGTCAACGTAAAGTTTCCAGTCATAGGTACGTTTATTCAGTTCTGCACTAAATCCATATCTACACTCTCCACGACAGCCTAAAAATATTTCTTTTTAGCTCAATTTTTTTTTTAATCTTGTACATCTTATATCCAAACATGCTTGTGATAACACCATTATCAAAACCTGTTTAAAATGGTATTTTGATTTTTTTCTGTCTCATTTGTTTCGGGCATTTTTGTTTTTGTTTTGCCTGTTATGTTTTGTCATCTTTGCATTTCACTATTTCCTGTGTACCGAGATTCACATATATTATTGCATCAATGTGTTTGCCGTAATTTCTTGTTAATTTTGTTGCATTTTTCTTTGTATCAATGGATATGTGCAAAAAAAAAGTTATGAGATTCTTAAACAAGTTGACGTGGTCTTTGTTTGCTTGCTTCATTTTTCTGGGGGTGGCGTTGTGTGTGTTGTTTGCTTTGCCACTGTGACATACCATTAATGGCTGCTGCTGCTCCCAGGCTGCTGCTGGGTGGGGCAACCCGCTGGAAGAGACACTGCCCTGCTGCTGGTGTAGGATCACCCCAGTGGTGGTCACAAGTTCAGCCTCTTTGTTCCGTCTTGTTAGGTTTTGACTAAATCTGAGGTTTACCACCAGAGATGGGGGGGAGTGGGGGGTGCGTTTGGGACCATTTTTCTCATCATCAAGGTCACCATATTTCATCTTCAGGGATGATGTTTAAACATGACACCAGTAGGCATCTGATTTTATTTTGTCACTTGTTCATACTGGTTAGTGATGGCTACTCAGTTCAAAAGGTGGAGTGGAATTTAATGCATGTGCAGGATAGTCTGTGCATGTATTTACTCAAGACCTCACGTTAAAGTCCCATCTGGTAGGATTTAGAGTCTCTGCAAATGGTGAAGGAAAGAAATCAGTTTTTTCCCTAATGCCTTGCAGACACAAGAAAGAATCTAACCTATGACTTGTGGATCAATACCATGCATGCTATCTGATCAGCCATATATGGGTAGAGTGCCTAGTGCCTGATCTTCTCCTGTGCTTGGAAAGTTCTCTGCAGGAGATCTGCCTGCTGGCCTCAGTTGACATATTCTAACTTAAGGGCAGCTCAGTAATAAGTTCATATGGAAAACAGTTCAGATTTGCATGAACAAAGGTAGAATGGGCTAAGCAGGCAGAAAATAAGCAAAAGAGAGAGGGGGGGGGGGGGGGGGGGGGGGGGGGGGGGTGGAGAAGTAAGGGAAAATACACAAAAAGAGTGACAGAAAAGGGGAAATTTGTAGTACAGAATTTCCAGAAAGTGGGGATGCTTTTTATACTGAAAGAACCCCTGGCATCCCCTTGGGGGTTGTTGCTACCTGTTCAACAAGCCAGGCTCCCATCTACTTGTTCTGTCCTACAGTGGACACTGCCAACTAAGCCCCTTACTGACAGCAATACTAGCATAGTTGCAAAGCCAGACACAGTTGAGGCACCCACTCTGGGGAGGTGATTATTACCTCAATCCCCCAGCAACGGTCTTTCATGAATCTACAGACTCCATTTTAAAGACTTGGACATGAACTGACCGCTAGTGTGGGAGCACAGAAAAAACCAAAATCAAGGACAACAGAGGCCTCTGAATTTTTTCCTGTATTGCATGATGATAGCAATGATACAATAATGATGGTGCTGAGGATATCCAGCCATGTTCTAAGCACTGTGACAGGGCTGTAGTCTATTTCTTTTTTCTGAGGCAAAGATACTTAACACCTGCAGTGTTAGTCAAGTACTTTTGCATCTTTCTCAAAATGGTGTCCATAGTAAATTGGAAGGTGCATGGCTGAGTTGTCCCAGTCTCCCCATTGAGCCTGTAACACATTTAGCTGTGGTAGGAGTTGACTGGAGCCTGAAAAATCCAGGTCTCTGATGGGACTCAAACCTGCAGCTTCCCAGCTAGGGATTCACTGCGCTAACCACTGGGCCATGAGTGGATGGTAAAGTCTGCATAGATATTGAATATTTGCATTAGTATGCTAAGAGCCCTGTATGCTACATGGGTTTAAATGTGACCATGCTAACAGTCAGTTGTTATGTGATGCTTACAGTTAAGTGTTTTGAGATGTACACAATATTGTGGTCACAGATGTTTGAGAGAATTTTATTATTTTGCTCACAAGTTTTGTGTCCTAACTGCATTTTACTAATTTTTTTAAAATATGTATAGAACATTGCCATTATTTTTCTTTCAGAGGGACTAGAGTGTTTGCTGAGAGATGTATGACTTGTAATAATGTGACTATGTGCAAGTGAGAGTTTGTACCATTGCTTGTACTGATGTGTGATGGGAGGTGAAGTGATGTTTCTGTTCACATGTGTGAACAGAGAAAATGGTCTGTGTCAGCATTCTGTCAGAATGCCCAGCATTGTTATAGATAGAAAGAGTGTTGTTGAATTGGGTCATGTGATAGGGGCACAGTGGAGGAGATATTGAGATCTATACATCATGTTTCAGGACCACTTCAATACCAATGTGAGATAAGCAAGAAATTGTTTTTTGTTACTGTTGAGGTTGGATTGTAAGTATTCTTGTCAAGTCCATAAAGCGTTGAGAATTTTTTTGCAAGAAATGTTGCCATATCCATTAACACTTATACAATATCAGACCTAAACACACTTCTCAAAAATGATCTTTTAAATTCAGATCTGTCTAGCTGCTTATTAACAGAAGAGTGCTTCTCTGCAGTGTTGCTTGTTCATTCTGAAACAACTGTCAGTTGCATCCAGAGCATTTTTAACAAGCTTAAATCAGGGTGTGAAACAAGACTCGTCCCTAGTGTGATTTGTTTCCGAGTCATTGATCAATTTTGAGATACTCTATGTCACAGTGGATTCCCTAGAAGAGAGGTAGTGACAGAATCAGTACTGTTTTGCCCTCAGGGACATGACAGGCTGTGTCACTGTACAGATTGACTCTATAAAGAGGCAACTCTTCACAGGCGAGGAGTAAGAGACTGAAGAATTTCATCCAAAAACCTCAACAGAGTACCAAATGGTTAAACATGTAACAGTGTTCTTTAATCCCTCTTTAGTCTTTGTTTTGAATACATTGGGTAATGACAAAGGTATGAACTGTCTTATTTCCTCTATTACTGAGGACAACATACTTATCTTGTTAATTAGAAAATCTGTCAGTGGAAATTACAGACAGTGTATTGCAGTCTTGTGGTGTATGCGGACACTGAGTGTTTTGGAGCTTTGCTCAGAAAGTAATGGTGTTCAGCTATGTAGTAGTCCATAGTTTCTGCCTCCAAGAAAGGCCAGAGCTGACCAGTTTAACTGCTGAATGCCAGAGTTGACCAACTTGACTCTGACCACACAACCAAATTAGCTTGAGGGTGGCAGTGCTATTCATTCTCTTTGGCATTCTTAACATGCAGCAGTCATGACATTCTGAAGAGTGATAGACGTAGCAGCTTTTACAAAAGGTCAGCCATTGACATAATTCATGCTGTTTAGAAGTTTAAGTGCTGCAGCTTATCAATGTAATTCCTTTTATTCAACATGCTCTTTTGTTGTCATATTTTTCAAATCATCCTTCAAATGAATTAATGAAATACACATAATTTCATAAATCATTGACGTAGAATTTCCATTCATCTCATGCAGTGGTCAAGTCTGTCCATGATTTAGGACAGCATAATTCTTGCACATGTACTGTGCATGTACTTAAGTAAGACAGTGATGTGCGTCCACCTGAACAATGTAGCCTTTACATCGATAACTCACTGCATGGTTCTTGCCTCAGTACGCTGTACACTTTTGCTTCTTCTACTAGAGTCATTGCCACATGCTTGTTATAAACTGACTTGCCCCACCTCCATTCCACTTGCTTGTTTCGATAATGGCTGCCTGTTTCAGTGCATGTTCTATACATTATTTGATACTGTATTCTGTGCCGAGATGTACACAGTTGTAAGGTGTACTTTGTGTGCCTTGCGATGCTGCTTCTCTTTCTTTGTTGTACAGTTCTTTTCCAACTCTGAAAGCATTTTTCGCACACAGCACATTTTCTGAAGCTCATGCACAGGCAAAGCCATTTGGTGATGCTAGTCTTTTGGTGCTTTGAAAAGCTTGATACAGACCACTCAAACTATATAGTGTATGTTTATGTATCTTCACTGGCTGTAATATTTTTTGTCAATGTATAGTGCAAAGATTTCCATAGTAGGGGATTTCAATGAGAATGATATACATACTTAGCACAATATTTGTGATATTATGTTCATGCTCTCTCTCTCTCTCTCTCTCTCTCTCTCTCTCTCTCTCTCTCTCTCTCTCTCTCATTTTTACAACAAATATCGTTGGTATTTTCTGTGAGCATTTGTTACGCATTCACAACTTAATGAATTAAACTCCATAGAATTAAATTCAGCTGAACATTGAAACGATTAAATGCTGATAAATTTTCCAGGTGTTCTTTTTGATCCGTGAACCAGAACAAATTTCTAAGAAGTACAAAACTGTTTTTGATATTCTGTAAGTCTGTATGTTTACTCTCCTACTGATCCAAGAAGTGTGATGTCAAGCCATGTTGACCTTACAAACCATTGCCATCATTGACTGTTATGTACAGCAAACAATAAACTCTGGCTGACAACAACCCTGCTTTGTTTTGTTTCTGACAACTGTGAAAGAACATGAATGAATGGTCACACTGAAAGTTACACAGTACTAGGACTTTCAGACTGCATGTTTCACACAGTATCGTGTGCCTACAAAAAGTGCTTCACCAAGAATTTGTTTTTAAATAAAAACCAAAAAATCCCGAAGTACCTGTCCAAAAGAAAGTGCTGTGTCTTTTTACAATCACTTTTTTTTTAAATAGGAGAACAAAGCAAGTGTTAAAACAACAGCCACAACTTAACTCTTTAATTTTATAGAAGACAACCAATTATTTTTTTAAAAACGGGATCTTCACAACTAAAATTCCTGGAAAAACACAGGTTTAACAGGAAAGAGGCAGAAACAGAAAACCTGAAATGAAGAACAGAAACTTAGAAAGTAGCACCCAACAAAAGTAAACAAGCAGAACAAGTGGACTCAGAACAAACTAAACACAGATCCTGACGTGTGTTCCTTGCCTCCTCCTTCCCCACCAAAAGAGAAAGAAAAGGCGGAGGCGTTCCCGCTATCTGGGGAGGAGTTACCAAAAGCAAAGGAGAAGGCAGACTCTGTGGCTGGCTCCTTGTCAGCACTGCCAAACACCGACAGGAGACTGAGGCCTCCGCTGGGTTCACTGGTGTCCATGGACTCAAAGCTGAAGAAGGATCCGCTGCGTTCCCCGTCTCTGTTGACTGGGGGTGGCTCTGAAGGGGGAGGGCAGGCCACTGTTGATGCCACGCCTTTGAAGAGAGGAGCTGGGGGTTGGCTACTCGCTGCTGTACAGACAGGCCAGTTTCTTGCTGGTGGGTATGAAAGATGCTTGTGTGCTTTGTCTATTGTTCACACACCTTCAGTCAAATTTCCCTGACAGTAACAATATTGTTTTATGGAATTTCAAATCAGCTATGACAGATGCTATGACCAAGTTGTTAAGACTGTTTGACTTCAATCCCGTGGGTCCATGAAGTCATGGGTTCGAATCTTAGTGGTGGCATCTGGTGAATTGAGTGTGGGGATTTTTTACAATCTCCCAGGTCAACTTCAAGAGCAGACCTAGTACCTGCAAGTGCCTTATTTTAATTCCCTTCATGTACATCCACTTGCAAAGATCAAATATGCACAGAAAAGATCCTGCAGTTCCTGTCAGCATTCAATGGGTTATGGAAACATGAATATACTAGCATGCAACCTGTACAAACAAATGAGCTGCTCTGAAGCCGGAACATGTCAGCTGAGGCCAGCAGGAAGACCTACACAGTTACAAGCACAGGAGAAGACGAGGCACAAAATGATAATTATATCTGGCAAAAATACTTTTTTTTAAAATGACACAGGCACTAATGGTTACAAAGAATATGATAATTAAGAAATTAAAATGGAGACCAACTACAAAAGTATGTTCTTTCGAGCCAGAAGGCCCATAGAGCCGGAGCTTATCCCGGTTTCTGTAGCGTTAAGCGAACTGATGGTTTTTCACCACCCCTGTGACAGGACGCTAGTCTGTCGCCAGATACTTCCCCAGCAGAGCTGGTACCCACTTGTACACCTGGGTGGAGTGAGGAAAATAGGAGTAAAGTGTCTTTCCCAAGGACACAACACCGAGCCGAGCGGGGATCAAACCCGCGACCTCTGGATCACGAGTTGACCGCCTAAACCACTCGACCACGGTGCCTCCCTTGACCAACTACAAGATTAGTTAAAAACATTTTTTCTGATAAAAAAATTATAGAGCCTGACTGAGAAGACTAAAAACAAATGATACCTTACAGAGATGGTTTTTACCCGGGGGGGGGGGGGTGATACCTGGCCAATTTATTTGAAAAACCCGAGTGTTGAAACTACCAGATGAGTAAACTAACAAGTGTCATACTTGACAGAAATTATTTAATTACAAAATTATTTATAAAAATTAAAAAAAAACAAAGACAAAATTTACAGTAATGTCTGACAGATGATAAAGATAAAATCAAAACAAACACACACAAAAAACAAAGTGTGATTCCCAACAGAACACTTCATGTAGATTTAGAGAAAGAAAAACAACTACTGTAAAAGGCAACTGTTGCACCCATAGGAAACATTAATTACGGTTCAATACAACACCTACAGCACAGGATGGGGGTTTCTTTTTTGTCTTGTTTTGTTTAGAACTAAAATACCTGAAGAAGGGTTGACAAAGGCTAAGTTGAAGATGGAACTGGTGGAGGTTGTGCTGTGACTGGTCTGGTCTTCTGCCTTGTCCTGGTCACACAATTCACACATGCTACTTTTCAACAACCACAACCACAGCAAAGTACACATACACAGTTGCCTTGCCTAGTGGTTAGAACATTCTGCTCACAATCTGACAACCCGCATTCGAATCCCAGGGATTTTTCCCTGGAGTTAACAACAGTGCCGACTCCACTCTCCCCAAAAGTCCAGATAAACCGAGGCCCCGTGCACAAACACACACAAAACATCTTGCGCACATGTTAAATGCTGTTCCTCTTTTTGAAAGAGTAGGCCAGTGTGTACTGGTGGGAATAGATGACAAAATTTACAAAACCGCATACACACAGGACTGGATGTAAAAAAGCACATGAGTGCTTATTCCATTATCCTGGATATAAAAGAATGAATAAATAAATAAACACATCTGTTTGGAGTGAAACTATTTTCAACATCAATCCCACAATATGAGGACAGCAGTCAAACCTGCATGGGATTGATGATGCTCAACACCACTCAAAAGTTTTACCTTCAAATGTCATATATTAATAAAAATGATCAAATAAAAGTATCATTAATTAAATAGGGAAAAGGCTTGATTTCTGCTGTACATTGGCTATGCTGAGAGAGCATGCAAAAATCATGGCATTCTGCAAGTGGAGGCATTCAAATCTTCGCTAGCAAGTAGCCACTCTATGAGGGTTTGGGAGGAGTTGTTCCTCAGTTACAGCTCCAAGATTCGCCAATGGCGAGATTTTTGTGTATGCAAATGGTCTTTTTTTTTCACCCCCCAACATGATGGAGGTAGCCGCATTAATTTGGAATTGAACCAACAAATTTTTACAGGACAGTTGTGAAGAACCTCCTTGCTCTTTCCAATTTCCTCAAATATCGTGGCTTTTTTTGACATGCACAATTCGGTAAGCAAGCAAGTCTGACTGGTTTTGAGTTTCCTCCGAAAGACTTGATATTCTGTTTTATTTTCTTCATAACAATTCTCTCCCATGCTGAAGTTAGATGCACTGGGCATGTCTATTTTTTTGTTTTTTGGACAGACATCTAATGGCACACACACAATATAATAATGATAATAGCAGCAAATAGAATGTATATAGTACCATGTCTTGGGGATGGGATAGCTCAGTGGTCAAAGCACTCGTTTTCCCCCGGCCAAGGTTAAGCAGCCTCCAGCGTGGTTACCAGTTGGATGGGTGACAGTTTGCATGCCTTGGCTTCAGTACAGTCCCCCAGTCACCAGCTGTAAATGGGTACCTGCCTCTTTAGGGTCAGGAAAGGTAAAACAGCGAGGAAGAGAAGATGGGTACTGCCCTCAATATGCTGACCCCTGAGAAATGAGGTCTCTTGACACCTTGCTCCCCTATAACCTTATAGATTATGTGACACCTTAACCTTTATATCTTGTAAAAACAAATCAACGCGCACATGTAAAAAACTAACGTACATTAGTATGGAAGAGGTGGCGCTGTTCAAAGTTGAAGTTGTCCCCAGAGTCGTCATTGAGTTCCAGGAGTTTCTGTTTGTGCTTGTCCAGATCAAAAGGACTGTTGACTGCTCCTTGGCTGAAGTGACCGCTGTGTCCAGACAACTGAGAACTGCTGAATGGCTGTGATAGGCCTGGAGGACAGACAGGAAGCAGTTCAAGCCATGACTTATGATGAATACAAAATCTTACGATAACATACGTTTCTGTAATTTTGAAATTGCCTAGTTTTTAATGCCAAATTTATCTGAAAAGAGCCGATGAAAAATTGTATTTAGTTCATAGATTTTTTCTCTCATCTTTTATTAGAGCTTTAGAATCATAAAAATGTGTTCTCTGGATTTGGTAAATGATTCTTGGGAACATTTTTTTTTAATCAAAAAGAGAATTTTTAAAAGAAGAGGGGAGAGAGAACACCGTCAGAATAAGCACGGCTTTTCATGGGGTTTATTAACGATTTTTTTTTTATAGATGAAATTGTCAGTGATGCTATGGGACCACAGAAACAGTTGTTCCATGTCACTAGAGGCTACACTACTTCAGATTATGTACATATCTACCTATTGGTAGATACAAAATACTGCATAGCAGTAGATTCAATCATTGTTAGTCGGGTTTTTTTATTTTTGGTTGCTGTTTGATCAAGTTTTCTTAGAATAGCTCACTTGTCATGCTGGGACAAGTGTATCTGTACATTTTATTAATATCACTTATTGTGATAATAATGAATTACATCAATATGTCAGTATAGATGCATCAGGTGGTGATTTTTGTCAACACTACTATTGCCATACACACATGCACCCATGCATGCACGCACGCACGCACATACACACACACAAACACACACCCCCTACCTCTGCTATCAGAATCTGACTCCATTTCTTCATCTTGTGGAACTTGCTTAGTAGAGTTGTCATCTATTTCAGCGTGCTTACCACTGGCAGCGTCCGTTTTACCTGCACATGCACAGACCAGGTTATTCAAGTAAAAGCATTTTATACTTTGACTGTTTGGTATAGACACACTGCA
Source organism: Rapana venosa (assembly GCA_028751875.1). Lineage (NCBI taxonomy): Eukaryota > Metazoa > Mollusca > Gastropoda > Neogastropoda > Muricidae > Rapana > Rapana venosa. The sequence goes on along the minus strand of CM054151.1, from coordinate 24,506,532 downwards.
TCTCCTAACAAACACACCAGCCAAACGTAACAGCTGTAATCCTGGGTTTCATCACATCTGTGTGCCCGAGTTCCAGTCTTATCATGGTGCTTAGTTCTCTAAGCAGAGATATAATGCTTCCATAAACTGTAGGTTCTCTGTAGTTCCAACCTTCATAATGCTTACTTCTCTAAGCAGAGATATAATGCTCCCATCAACTGTAGGCTCTCTGTAGTTCCAGTCTTATCATGGTGCTTAGTTCTCTAAGCAGAGATATAATGCTCCCATCAACTGTAGGCTCTCTGTAGTTCCAGTCTTATCATGGTGCTTAGTTCTCTAAGCAGAGATATAATGCTCCCATCAACTGTAGGCTCTCTGTAGTTCCAGTCTTATCATGGTGCTTAGTTCTCTAAGCAGAGATATAATGCTCCCATCAACTGTAGGCTCTCTGTAGTTCCAGTCTTATCATGGTGCTTAGTTCTCTAAGCAGAGATATAATGCTCCCATAAACTGTAGGTTCTCTGTAGTTCCAGTCTTATCATGGTGCTTAGTTCTCTAAGCAGAGATATAATGCTCCCATAAACTGTAGGCTCTCTGTAGTTCCAGTCTTATCATGGTGCTTAGTTCTCTAAGCAGAGATATAATGCTCCCATCAACTGTAGGTTCTCTGTAGTTCAGTCTTATCATGGTGCTTAGTTCTCTAAGCAGAGATATAATGCTCCCATCAACTGTAGGTTCTCTGTAGTTCCAACCTTCATGGTGCTTAGTTCTTTAAGCTCAAATGTTTCTCCCTTCCCAGGTCAGGTCACATGCAGACCAGCCTTGTCTGCTGAGTGTTTTCATATAATGTATGGTATTTTATACAAGGTTTAGTGTACATAGTTGGGGTCTGTTCTATGCACTAGTATTCAGTGGGTTGTAAAAGCATGGATGTACCCCACACACAAAAATCTCACAAACATGCCCTTTGGATGCCTAAACAACAGGATCACAAAGTCAAACACGATACTGGCAAGCATATAAACGAGTGAACACACAAGAAAGGTCTTTGTTACAGCCCCATAGGACATTTGTTATAGTTACATTAACGTTAATGACTTGTTGGGTGTTTTTGTTGTTTTTTTAAATTCCTGTCGCATTGCCAAGTTTTTCGAGATTTTTTTTTTTTTTTTTTTTTTAACACCACATCCACATCTCCCGGTTTTTTTTTTTGGGGGGTGTTTTTGGTTTTTTGTTTGTTTGTTTGGGTTTGTTTTTTTTTGAGGGGATGGGGGGGGGGGGCGTCTAATATCACTAAAAGTGAACAGACGTAAAATTGAAGTCAACAACACAGCAAGTCTACCAACAAAACAAAACAAAAAATTTACCCTGTGGAAGTTTTGTCTCCTGTGACAAACAATTAAAAATAAAGGAAACAGCAAAGTTAAACTTCTTTATGTACACACACCACACACACACACACACACACACACACACACCACACACCACACACACACACACACACTTGCACAAAGTTAAAACTTTTCCACATTTTGGAAGAGTAGGTCATTTGTGCCAATAGGAAGTGATGACAAAATGTATGAAACCACATCTACACAGGGACTCTATTATCCCCAAAATTAAAAATAAACACGCACGCCTCAAGCAGTGTGATTACACTAACCCTAAGAATTAACTCCATGCAAAGAAAGGAACAAACAAGGGGGGGGGGACCCTGCAAAGAACAGTCCCTTGTCACGAGATCTTACCACGATGCTGCTGCTGAACTGGTGGTGCATCTCCAGCTCCAGGTGTGGCGAGTTCAGAAGCCTCTGCACAACCACAGAGCATTGCCAGTGAAAACAGACGGTCACCTGACACTGCCATTTAAATGCATAACTAAAGGAATAAATGATGAGTCTTACACAGTGACTTGTTGCTTGCTGTCAGACTCCTCACAGGTTGTTGTTTTTTTCTCAGTGCAAATGCGATGACCTGCACACCCCATAGTTTGTCAACTCCAGCATCCTTTGTCTTACATGACATCACTTCAGGCCAGAAGATTCTTGGATTTTATATCTTGAGTTTAATCCTCTGAAGCCAGAATACGGCTGTCTATATAGCAAGGTAAAACAGCCATACACACAAACTTCTCATCCAAAGTGTACTTACAGTCTCACGGTGATTTTCAGATCTGGTGAATGAGACAGAGTACATACTGGGGAGGGGGGGGGGGGAGAATATAGCTTAGTAGTATTGAGCTTACGATCTGATGGCCTGGGTTCATGCCATCACCAAGGTACCTGTTCAAGGGAACTTTTCGCCCCCAAAGTTAACAGTAGCGCTGACTCAACTCCCTCCAAGTCCTTTGGATGAGTAAGACAAGGTCCCAGGTGCAATCACACAGAAAACATCTGGTGCAAACATTAAAAACCCACTCTGCCATTTGGGGGACAAAATTTTAAAAACACATGCACACTGGTGTCTTGTTTAAACACCATCCCCAAAGTTGGCATGTAGCTACCTTAATAGTCCCAACTGTGAATGCACACAGAACATCTAAGCCCGTTCCCTTTTTCAGAAAAGTAGGCCATTGTGTGCTGGTAAGAATGGATAACAACTTTTTTTTAAAAATGCATGCACACTGGAATGCAGCTACCTTAATGGTGGGAAAATATGACTGCATACACAAAATTTCACCACAGGTAAACCTCGGAGGTCTAACCAAAATACAAAACATTCTGGGTGAGGGCCAAGATGTTAATAAGCTAGAGAATGCATGATATCTTGGGTTGGTTTTATTTGAATTATTTCCTATGCTCCTCTCACTTCTTTTCTGGGACTGTTTGTTTTGGAAGTCAAGGGTTTTTTTTTTCTTTTTCCATGGAGATGTATGTTGTGTGCGAGCGTGTGTGCGTGCGTGCGTGCGTGCGTGTGTGTGTGTGTGTGTGTGCGTGTGTTATCAGTCAATTTACCTGAAAGCTTAACTGACCTGAAAGCGGAAGGTTTGCAGCATTCCCAGTTGGACCCGATACAGCCGATTCTCTACCACATCCTTGCTTCTGTTCTCCAGTCATCATGGGCACTGCCATACTGAGCACTGACAATGCGGGTTTACTCTGTCCACTCTGTAACACATCTCTACCGCCGTGTCCCTTTTCCAATGGGCAAGGAAATCGGCGGAGGACAGGGGATGGGGGTGGAGCCAGCAGCGGTGTTCTAGGTAACTGAATCCTGGGCATGGGAGGTTTGGCAGGCTTCTGCATGCTGGGTCTGGCACTGGAGAGGATTGAGGACACTGCAGAACGCACTGTGGGGATCTTGGGGGAGGAGGTTGGGGTGGGGGGTCTGGGGATGCTCAGAAATGGAACCGACAGCTGGGGAGGTGCAGGTCTGCTGTGAGATACCACCGCTGGGAGGCATTTGGGGATACCTGAGGTAGGAACAACTTTCTTTGGCAAGACAGCAGATTGAGGCACAGGAGTCTGCAGTCTGGCATCTGAACACACACACACACACACACACACACACACACACATTATGTACTCACACACTCAGCCAAAACATTTATCAAATACTTTAAACTTTTGCAAAAGAAATACAGTGGCAGGTAGCTTAGAAGTCTGCCTGCCTAAAAAGTAAACCATGAGGTTCTGGGGTCGATTCCCAGCCTTGCCCTTTCTTCCCAGTTTGACAGGAAAATCAAACTGAATATTAAATGGAGACTAATCCAATCAGACCCATGTGCTTTCAGAATTGTGCACTTCAAAAGAACCTGCAACAGTTGAAAATCGGACAAAGCAGGGCGGTACCTCCTGACTGTTCTGGCAAAATTGATAGGTTCAATTCCCAACTGTATTCCTAAAGTTGGAATGCGGCTACCTTAATGGTAGAACTTTTTTTTAAACGGTCACATATGCAAAAATCTCACCATTGGTAAACCTCGGAGGGAAGAAAAAACAAAACTTTTAACATTTTAAAACAAACACCACACAGATGGTTTGCTGGTTGGCTTCAATAATTAACTCCATGAAACAAACAGGGACTATCAATCGGGGGCTTTAGACTTTCTGTGAGGGATATTGGATTTTTTTTAAGTGGGAGTATCACAATCTGCAGTCTCTGCCTCCACCAGGAACTACACAGGATTTAAAAGAAATGTGGTAACACAGAAATGCATCCTTACTGCATTCGTCATTCTCTCTCTCTCTCTCTCTCTCTCTCTCTCTCTCTCTCTCTCTCTCTCTCTCTCTCTCTCTCTCTCTCTCTCTCTCTTTCTGTTAACTCTTGTGTTAACTGACTGCACTGAATCTTTCACGCTGTGTCTGGTGGGCAAGTTAAAGCTGGCAAAGCCCACCCCTCTCCAGGTGCAGGATGCATGCTGAGCATGTTCATACACCATAACAGGTTTTAAAAGAATGTGAGACACAGAACTGCACACTCACTGTGTCCCCCGCGCACTCCCAAACCAATTTTGGGGACAGCCAGGGCTGGGGGCTGATAGGTGACTTTTGGAGTAGAGGTCAGTTGCAACGGCTGCAGAGGTCTTCTTATGCCACATCTTGGTCCTGCAACCACTGGAGAGGAGGTGTCTGATGGTTCGAACCTGGATATGTCGTCTTCAGGCCATTTCTCCCGAGTCTTTCCGCTGTCCTCTTCCATCCTTTCTTCTGACAAAACAGGGTTGACCTGAAATCCAACAAAAGCTGGAGAGAATCAGTTTAAAACATTTTCGTGGGGGGGCGGGGGGGGGGCAGGATATCCTAGTGCACTCATGATCTAATGGCCCAGGATTGAGCCAGCATGGAGGTGTCCGCTTTAGGGAATTTTACACTGGAGTTAACATCAGTACTGACTCCACTTCCCCAAGAGTCTTGTGGATGAGACTATAAACTAAGGCTCTGTGTGCACACACAAAAAAACCCCCATCTTGCTCATAATTACATTGAAAACCCAATCCACCCTTTTCACGCCGGTAGGAACGGATGACAATTTTGTTAAATGCCTGCACACTGGCGTCGTGTTTAGACACTATCTCACCTCACAAGTTGGAACATGCCTACCTCAATGGCAGGTAACAGTGGTCGCACACTCATAATCTCATTATCACTTTACCTTGGAGCTCTTGCCAAAGAACAGAACAAAACTTAATACAATGTGTGTGTGAACACATGCACATACTTGGGTTCATGCATGCATGCGCACGCGCGCGTGTGTGTGTGTTTGTGCACGTGCTTGTGCATGCACGCCTGTGTGTGAATATATGCACATGTGCTTGGGTGCATGCATATATGTGTATACATACACATTTGTAGGCTTATACGTGTGTACACATGTGTTTGCCTGTTTGTGTGGCAGTTGTGGTAGTAATGGTGTTTAGTCACTTAACTAATCTCTCCTTATGATTCTGTTATGAGACTTACGTTACAGGTCATGAAAGTGATACGAAGTATAGAACCTTACAGCTGGAATGGAAGCTGGAGCCAGGACTGTTGCACCAGCAGTCTCGCGAATGACAAAGGTCTGGTTGCTGGAGGAAACCTGTACAGCGCTTTCTGTTCCACCAGCCGTTTGCTGCTCTACACCCAAGTTTTCCCTGAAATTCAGTTTGGGCACAAAGTATCACAACATTCCCAACTTTCAAACAACAGCGTTTTGCAAAAGCGATTATCATGCAGCAAGATTTTAAAGATTTGTACAGTTCTGATCAATTGGCAGAAGGTATATCAACATTTTCAACTCTAAAACAGCAGTTTACAAGAGTGGTTTTTTTTGCAGTCAGACGTCTAACTACACAATTCCATGATATATTTTTCATAATCCAGTCTCGGCACTTTGATTTTCAAAGCCAGCTTGGATTGAAAACACACTTGCCCAGGTTGTGAATAGGAATACATCAAATGTTTTGGAATTACCATCATTCATTCCCATCAGAACCTCAAAATAACACAAACTGCTGAACAGTGTTGTCTGCTGAAGGGGTTTCACATACCATCAACACATGAACAGTAATATGTTGCCGACACAATCTTCTTTCCCCTATTGTTCCACACAGCATTATTTTTCACAACTGCGTGAATTGTTCTGTAAAATCCATGTTTTTCCCACATCTTGGGGCAGGTCAATTTCTGTCTCCCCCCCCCCCCTTCCCCATCCATTTTAAAGCCAAATCAACTATTAAAATTAAAAACTGTTTAGAGTTTTCAAGCTCCATACGACCGCTGCATGTTTTTTTCCTTTACTGTGTGCAGGAACATGGTTATGCAGCAAATCCCAGAAACAGCTTCCCAACTCCGTCGATCCAAAAAATGCCTCTGATTCGGTGCCCCTGGTTGCTCTGGTCTCATAGTGACCTCAGTTTCAGTTTCCCCATACACTTCTGTCCCTGTGATGAGTTTGTGCCAAAGCCTTTGGGGTTGGAGGTTCATGGGGACAGTCCTTGGATGGAAGTTATGGTGGTTGCCACTTCGGGTGGGCGGCTCACTCAGCCTGGTTCAATGACTTGAGGTAATACTGTCATTAGTAGGAACTTAGTAAGTGGTGTCCTGCGTGTGTAAATTCAAAACAGGCACCACTGAACACCACCAAAGTGACCCAGAAGCAGTGAAGAGCACCTCTGGCTGGTGGCCCCACCGCAGCCTGACACTGACGGACTCCCTGAGGATTTCCAACCCTGAGAATGTGACATAACGATTCTGGGTATGGCCTGGGCAGAGAGACTGAAATGAGCAGCATGGGAGCTGCAGGACAGGAATGTCACAGAAGATGAGGCAGCAACAAGAAGAAGAAATTTCACAGTATCAAAGACATATATTTCTATTCTTTTCTTTCGAGGATAATGGAATAAGCACTCATGTGCTTTTTTAATCTAGTCCCCGTGTAACTGCAGTTTTGTAAATTTTGTTATCCGTCCCAACCGACACACAATGGCCTACTCTTCCGAAAAGCGGAATGGGTTTTAACGTGTGCGCAAGATGTTCTGCATGCGTTTGCACACAGGACCTCGGTTTATAGTCTCATCCGAAGGACTTTTGGGAAGAATGGAGTCGGCACTGATGCTAACTCCAGAGGAAAAATCCTCTTGAACAAGATTCGAACCCGGGTCAGTAGATCACAAATGCATCACTCTAACCACCGGGCTATCCCGTCCCCAATAAAGATAAAGATCATTACAGACTTTGCAGGAGACTGTGTTTTCCTTTTTTTTTATTAACATTTCTACATGTTATTTCCTTTTAACAGATTATCAGAATTTATCAGGATAATTGTAACATCTTTAAGAAGTTATATAGCTAAAATTTAGACTGTTATTGAGATTGAGGGCAAAACAAAAAGAGGCAGACGACCAACATCCTACATTGCCAACATCACTGCGATTAGTGGTCTTGGAGGGCTACAGGAAATTGTTAAAACTCAACAGAGACAGAGAGAGATGGCAAACCCCGGTGGCAATTCAACTCAACTCAACTGTCTCCATCACCGCTGTCATTGGTAGGAGCTCCATGCATTGCCATGGGGGTTGCCATCTCTCTCTGTCTGTTGAGTTCTACAATCCACAATCCTCCAAGACCACTGATCTCAGTGATGTTGGCAATGTAAGATGTTGGTCGTCTGCCTCTTTTTGTTTTGCCCTCAACCTTACCTTGGAGAACTGTCATAATCTGATTCGTCTGTGTGTAAGTGTGTATGTTTGGGCTGTTCAGGTTTTATGGATTTCATCCGTCTTTGTAATATCATGGAACAATTCACCAATGTGTTTATATACACAAAGCTAATCAAGGTAGGTTTACACTGGCCATTATCCGGAAGATTGTAAAAATCCCCATCCTTACTTCAACACATGTTGCTGCCGAGAACTGAACCCATGGACCCACAGGATGGCAGTAAAACACTCTATCCATTAAGCTAGTGTCTGCCCTGTTACTATCATTGTTTTCTTTACTGCTGTATTACATTGGCAGGATCACTTCAAGCAGTACAAAATTGCGGACTGAATAAGGAGTAAAAATCATATACCTTGATAACAACCAGAAAAACAGAACAGAGCAATTTCAAATGGGGCAAAAAAAGCTATTTCACTTTTAAAAATACCAACAAATCTGTACCATTCCCACAGCAAAGGTAATAAAAACAACAGCCACAAAGTCCACACACATAATGATGGCAAGAAACAAAATTTAATGTTAAAGTTACAGAAAAATTCACAGCTTTCAAAACTACAAACAGTAAACTGATTTTTTTCAAGGCAACTTTTAATCATCTGATCAACATAATTTCTGTTCTCTCCTCTCAAAGTACTAACCCATGCACCTTCTGATATACTTCTTTTCACATACACACACTAGATGTTCACCTGTCTAACAAGTAAACCATGAGGTTTTAGGTTCGATTCCCAGCCTTACCCTTTCTTCCTAGTTTGATGGGGGAAATTGAACTGAATGTCAAGTCTTTTCGGAGGAGACCATAAAGCAGTCAGACCCATATGCTTACTGACTTGTGCATGTCAAAAGAACCCACGACAGTTGAAAATTGGAAAGAGCAAGGAGGTCCCTCTCAACTGTCCTGGAAAAATTGGTAGGTTTAATTCCCAACTGTACTCCCAAAGTCATGATGATGATAATAGTAATATCACACACACACACACACACACACACACACACACACACACACATTCATGTTAAAACATACACAAACTGAAATGTGCCAGAATATTTTCGATGTGCTCATTATTATTTTTAAAAACATCTCTTCTCACTTGCAATAAACCCAATTTTTACCATGTAGCTGATATTTAAACACAAGTTTTCACAACATAATTATCAGTATTAGATTATTGATAACAAAAATGATCTGACCGTGACTTGAACAACGCATTCCTCAAAACCTAACAAAATTATGAAAGAGAAGGAAGAGAGTGAAAAGCTTCGAAGTACCGAATTTCCCTTCCAAATTTATGACATCACAAAACAATTTGGTTTTTTTATAGATTCAACATGAAAAGCTATTATGATAAATGCTATGATCTAGCTGAATAGGAGAGCTACAAAATGAGTCAACCATCTATAAGTTCATCATGCATTTTTCTTAAAAAGATACTTTCTATATTGGGGTGGGGCTTTGTTTTTTTGGTTTTGTTTTGTTCTATGACTTTTATCAAAAGAAAACAACCAGTTTTTATCACCAGAGTTGGTCTCCCTGTACCAGAATCAAAAGAACAGCTGGTCATATAAGAAATCTGGACTGGGAGTATTCTGCCAAAATCGCTTTCATTTTGTTTTTTTTAAAAACCTTTACTTTTATATGTTGTTTATTTGGGGGGGGGGGAGGGTTATTACGAAAAGAAAGGAATGAAGCCATTACTGTTTTGTGCTTGAGAGTCACAGTGAAGTGGTGATCAGCAATTAAATTCAATTTTTTTTACATTCATGTTCTTTTCCTCTATCTGTACACATTACTGTTATCATTAACTTCACAGTTCATTTCAAATACATACATTATTCACCAGATGGGAAATTTCACAAAGCATATTGCTGGAAACATGCAACTACAGAATACTGTAAATTCAGACACATACTTTGTGGAAACAACAGTGCAAAGTTACTTAGTAAGCTGCTAACTTTAGCAGCGAAAGAAAGCTGCCAAATACACACACACACACACACACACACACCCTTTCTGACTGGGCATCAAAAGCTATTCATAGGGCAGAAAAACGGGTGAACGACAGCCTGCGCTGCTTTGTCACATTCAAAGAAGTACGCCAACACAACAAAGTAGAGGAGGAGAACAAAAAGGAAACAGAAAAGGTACTTCTCCGCCTCTGCTTCTCCAGTGTCTCCTCCATCTCCTGCCACCAGAGTGAGATCCCCCACTGACACATTTCCTTCCATGCCCTCCTTCTGTGAGCTCTCTGTCTGGGACGAGTCCATGTCCATGTCCTGCACAGCATGCACGCACCATGACACAAGAAATACACAACAAAACACAACGTACATACTAGGTGGGTTAGACACTTTCTGTGACCAGAAATTTGCTATAGCATCTATAAACAAAAATCTGTTTAAAAGAGGACAGGGTATGAATATTGTGGTTACAGCGCTGTGCACATGATCTGACTGCCCAGGTGCAAGTCACAACCAAGGCGCCTGCTCAAGGGAATTTATCTCCTGGAGGTAACATTAGTACTGACTCCACTCTCCCCACCCCCCCCCCCCACCCCCAACCCCCAAAGAAAGTCATTTAGATGGGACTATAAACCAAGGTCCAGTGTGAAGGGGCACAAAAAACAACTTGCACACTTGTTAAAACCTGATCCACCTACCACATGAGCAGGCCATCTGTGCCAGTAGGAACAGGTGAAAATGTTGACATAAATAGCATGTACACTGATTTACTAATAATAAGGAACTAAAATCTTTTTTCCCAGAAAAACAAAACAGTGCGTACACATGAAAAGTAATAGTAGAACTTTAACTTTCATAGTTGGCCAGTCTATCATATCAATGACCACTGGTCAAAGATGACTAAAATGTGATAAGATTCCTTTTTTCTTTTAACTTTTGGTACTGCAGTCTTAGATAATTCCCAAACTCTGCACAGGCATTGGTTGGGAGTAAAGCTTGCCACTTCTGTATTTTTTTTATTCATCACTACTACATACATCAACAGCACTTTCAGCTTAGTCTAACAATTTTCTCTTCACTTCATTCAGGGCAATGATAAACACTAACATCAGTTCCTTGATTGTCTGCATTTTAAATCAATATTTACAGAGCTGACTACATCTACCAAACTGACCTGAGTAGAGTCATTCAAAGTCACCAAGGCTGAAGTGTTCTTCTCTCTGATTTCTTTCAACTTGGACTGAAGGGTTTCCTTCTCTCTGACAGCATCTAAGAGTTCCTGCTTCTTCTGGTCAATCGTCACCCATTTCTCTGCACTTCTCGGAGTTAAGGGAGGTGTCATGATTTGAGATGAAGCAGGAACACACCTTTTTATCATACTGTCTTAACATCTTTATCATTTCTCTAAAAGTGCCAGTTACTGGTTTTCTAGCAAGTGGGGGGAAACCCCAAATGCCCTGTTGACTGACAACACCGTCTCTAGTTGGAAGGTATCAGGCAAAGACGATCAAACTGTTTTATTCTTTGACTGAGGCCAGACAATGCACTGATGACATAAGATATGGAAGATCCTGTTTTGAACAGATGAACACAGTTTCAATGCCAAAAAAATAAAATAAACCACCCACCCACGCTTGAGCAGTAAAACATCAACAGAAACGAGTGACAAGCGAAAGGGGCTGATGACGATTGTGACAAAAAGCTATTTATGCCTAGCGCAAAGTATCAACAAACAAGTACAGATTTCACTGCAAAATATAACACCGTAATGGTGAGGCAGTGAGCAAAGAGAAACAACCAGTGTTAAGTGATGAGATCAACCTGAAGTATAAGTTGTGTGACTCTGTGGTGTTTGTGTAGATCATCTAGAAACTGACTTAGATGTAGAGCTTACCATCAACATATATGTAGATGTGTTCGATGCAGCCACCGCAAAATCACGTTGCCACATTGACTGATCCATCATTTACAAAGATGTTTGAGAGATAAGAGCAGAAACAATGATTTCTGAAATTTGTGTTCATCAGTCTGGTGGTAATGACATGTTACTGTGTGAGTCGGAGGACATTGTACAGGAGTATATGTGCTTGATTGTAAAGGATGCCTGTGTTTATTGGTACATAAAGCAGGAAAAGAAAAACATGCTAGACAAAATCTTGTAATCTCTATAAACAATTCAGTACAAAAGGATACATCTTGATACAGAATCTGTGCCACTCTCTGAAGTCCAATTCCTCTGCAAAATAAATAGAACAAGAATCAAGCAAAACCAGTCATATTTCTCAGCATAACCGTAAACATTATGATGTGCTAGGTGAGCCTATTTGTGGGAGAATCCACAATGTCAGCAGGGCCAGTGTAGACCAGAGCAAATCGAGGAGGATCATGTCTGTGCCACTGGATGTGGTGGGACATTGGGAGCAAAAACAAGAGCTCGGAAAACTTTTATTCCACAATCAATTTGGCTTTTTAAATCACAACTAACTACCACTTCATAATTTTCATCAGTCTGGTTAACATAAGTGTGTGTGTGTGTGTGTGTGTGTGTGTGTGTGTGTGTGTGTGTGTGTGTGTGTGTGTGTACCACTTTAAGTAAGGGCAGATTTCTCTTTGTGAAATTCAGGCTGCTCTCCCAAAGGAGAGCATGTTGCTACAAAAGCAGCGCAACCTTTTTTTTATTTTCTTTACCTGTCTGCATGTGTATTTGTTTCCCTAACAGAGTGGCTTTTTTCTGCATAATTTTGCCAGAGACAACTCTCTTGTTATTGTGGATTCTTTTACATGCGCGAAATGAGACCTCGGTTTATGGTCTCATCTAAAAGACTAGCACCTAAACCATCAGTTATGGTCTAGTGGATGGGTGAAAAGTTTCAGGCACAAATGGGGATTGAACCCAAACTTTTCGCTTTGTATGGCAGGTGTGTTACCTCTAGACCACTGATCCACTGAGAGTAGGGGAGAAAAAGATCGTAAAAACCTACTTGTTCATGTGTGTGTGTGTGGGGGGGGGGGGGGGATGGCGGGACAGAGGGTGGGAAGGGTGTGTATGGATATATATACACATGTGCATGTCATATGGTAAATTCTTCAGACTAAAACTGAATCTTTATTGTAATTTTTCTGTGGATTGTGTTTCAAACTCTTGCAATAGCTAGTCAGGCTGTGTGAATGCCTATATCTGAAACCATGAACAATACACGTTTTAGTATTCTGCTTTTCTGTCTCCAATGTCTAACGTATGGTACTACATATTGCCAAGAATCAATATCTGTGTCTTATGGAGTTTTGATTAGTGTTTGTTTTGGATGCTTTGTTGTCTTAGCTTCAGTAGTGCTGTACCGGCCAGAATTCTATGAGATGATAAAGTTGTCTTGAATCTTAAAATCTTACTTTCATGGCAAAAATCTGCTGACAAAACAATACGCTAACACACATATGTACACTCAGAGCACATTAGCTATCCCTGTCTCCCCAGTAGCTGCACCAAAACCTAATGTACCTTTAGCCCTTGTGATTTCTGTCTGCAGCTGACTCTTCTTCAGCTGCCACTTGCTGTGTTCTGCCTGGGACTGTGCCAGTCGCTGTTCCTCCTCCACGAGTTGCTGGTACAGGGCCAGAGACCTGTACTGGGCCTCATAGTCTGTCCACGTCTTCTCATACATCTGCACTGCATCCCCCAGTTCACGCCTAACCACACACAACAGAAAGTGGACTCGTAGAACCTTCAATATCAGAACATTCGCAAACGCCCATTTGCACATAACTCTGATATTAGAGAAAGGAATACTATGAATGATTGCATGTGGCAGTTGCAAATTCCATAAACATGAAAGTATGTGACCCCACACGTCATCATGGATGTGCCGGGTTAAAGCTGTGATTACCCAGTTTTAAGCAGAATGACGCACTGACAAAAAGCAATATTTTACATGAATGTGAATGCAAAATTGCCATTCTGACTTTTGTCAACAAACTCCGCTCTCCACATGAAGGCAGAAGGATAGGAAAGCAAGAACATGCAGAGGTACGATCGTGTGCTTATATATGGGGTGACACCACAGCTGCATCAGTGACTTCTTTTTTTTCTTCTTTTTTATCGAGGATAATGGAATAAGCACTCATGTGCTTTTTTTACATCCAGTCCCCGTGTGTATGCGGTTTTGTAAATTTTGTCATCTGTTCCCACCGGCACACAATGGCCTACTCTTTCGACAAGTGGAACAGGATTTAACGTGTGCGCAAGATGTTCTGCATGCGTTCGCACACGGGGCCTCGGTTTATAGTCTCATCCGAAGGACTTTGACATTCAGTTCGATTTTTTTGGTCAAACTGGGAAGAAAGGGCGAGGCTGGGAATCAAACCCAGAACCTCACGATTTACTTGTTGGCAGGCAAACGTATTAACCATCCTGCCACCTTCCTTCAGTGACAGTTACTGAATGTATCTTGAGAAAGACTAATGCAGTTTCCATATCAAACTTTTCTCAGTGCGCTAATTTTGTTGTTTTACACTGCATGTCAAATGAGCTGTACAGCTTCCGTCCGTCCGTCTGTCCCATCTGTCCGTCAGTCCCTCCCTCCGTTCATCCGTCCCTCTATCCGTCCGTCTCTCTCTCTCTCTCTCCTCTCTCTCTCTCATCTCCTCTTCTCTCTCTCTCTCTCTCACACACACACACACACACACACACACACACACACACCACACACACACACACCACACACACACACTTACAATTGCTCATCATTTTCATGCTGCAGAGTATCCAGGTGCTTTAACAGAGCATCTTTATGGGCCTGAAGTACACACTTGCTCTTCTTCAGACTGCACACACAGCATGGGTAGCAGGCTCAGTATAGTATTTCACCATTTTCTCTGTATCAGATCTGATAGTATTAAAACAATAACACTGTTTCTACAGTGTCCAAGCATGGTCATTTTTACTAGAAACAAAGACTACTTTGAAGATATTAAGGCCAGTTTCAATGAAGAAGTAGGCTACTTTGAAAATATCATAGTCAGCCCAATCTAAATTTCGGATATCAATCTCAAACTATGTGTATGTGTGCATGTACGTTTCTGCATACATGCATGCATCTATATTCATACATGGGTACAAGTATGGAATAAAATTTTGCCTCTCTGTCTTCTTTATATAAAAAAAAGGTTTCATTCCTCAAAGGCACTTAAAATGGATTTTCAGTTATCCGAATGCATTCAAACTTAGAACAGTATCATTGGGGCTGGGGGAGGGGGGGGGGGGAGGATTCGTTTGTTTATTTGTTCCTCGGCTTCTTCTTCGTCCATCGGGATCGATGATGACCATCTATTCATCCTGGGATTGCGAGGGTCCATTTCTGTGGGTGCGAAGATGACTTATTTGGCCAATCCGTGCTTTAAAAGTTCTTGAGCAGTATGGACAGGGTATAGTGGCTGCTTTTGGAGACTTGGAGGCTCTATCTTTCCTGTCTTGCCTGCGTTGCTCAGCTGTCGTAATTCTGTTTGCTTCGTGGGCCTTGGCGCCACTGCGTACAGCTGCTTGCCACTGTAGCCTCTCCATTGCTGCCTGCTCCCATGAGTTTAGCTCAATGTTGAAGGCTTTCAGTGAGGCTTTCAGAGTGTCCTTGAAGCGTTTCTTCTGGCCTCCCTGGGAGCGCTTTCCATGCTGAAGTTCGCCAAACAGAAGTTTCTTGGGGAGCCGATGGTCTGGCATGCGAACTACATGGCCTGCCCAGCGAAGCTGGGTCTGCATCAGGATGGTGTGGATGCTGGGAAGGTTTGCTCTAGTGAGCACCTCAGTGTCTGGGATCTTGTCCTGCCACTTGATGCCAAACAGTTTTCTCAAACAGGTGGTGTGGAAGTGGTTCAGCTTTTTAGCATGGCGTTGGTAGACTGTCCATGACTCTGAGCCATAGAGCAAGGTGGTGAGCACTACCGCTTTGTAGACCTTGATCTTGGTTTCTGTTGAGATGCCTCTCCTGTCCCACACATTCTTTCGAAGTCTGCCAAAGGCAGCGCTTGCTTTGGCGAGTCTGGTGTTGACCTCATCATCAATGGCTACTGTGCGGGAGAGGGTACTGCCAAGATAAGTAAATTTGTCCACTGCTTTGAGTCTATGTCCATTTACGGAGATGTTTGGTTCAACGTAGGGCTTCCCTGGGGCTGGTTGGTGCATTACCTCAGTCTTCTTGGTACTGATTGTCAACCCAAAGTTGTCGCAAGCATCAGAGAGCTTGTCAACACCGTCTTGCATGTCGGCTTCAGAAGCAGCATCCTCGGCTAGAGCTCCAAGGCTCACCAACTGTTTTTGCCCACCATCAAGGTAGTCGCATTCTGACTTTGGAGATGGTTTCTAAGCACAACACTGGTGTGCATGCATATTTAAAATGTTGTCATCCGTTCCTACCTGCACACAATGGCCTACTCTTCCGAAAGGTGAAACCAGTTTTAAGATTTTCTGCATGCATTCACACATGGGATCTCGGTTTATAGTCTCATCCAACAGACTTTTGAGGGAGAGGAGTCGATACTGATGTTAACTCCAGAAGGAACATTCCTCAAACAGGAGCCTCAGTGGTCGTTCAAACTCGGGCCATCAGATCATAAGCTCAACACTCTGTATGTTTGTCCGTCGTGTCTGACGATGACCTCCAAAACAGAAGAGGGGGCATCTGCTGTTTTGGAAACTGGGCAGAAATTGGATTATAGTGGAGATGCCTTGCCCACAGTACATCCCCACTCTCTCGGCCAAGTGGGCATAAGGACAGTCAGCGTTGGAGATGTTCTCCAAAGGCCAACCAGCCCCCAGGGCTGCAGCACATAAGGACTGTACGAGTCAAGCCTCCTAGTCAGAGAGTCATAGTCGATCACTAAAGACTAAGCTGTAAAGTGGAATTCCATGAGTGGGAAAGCCACTGGTCATACAGCCTCTCACTTTGCTGTTGCCCCCAGCGTCAATGGTTTAATCAAGAACTATGATAAAGCCCAGGCGCTGACGGCATAACTATCAACACTCTATTCACTAAGCTATATCCCACCCACCCATAAGAAAGTCATAAGACCATTCATCTTTTATTATGTAATATTTAGACAGTTCCTGTTCTCCTCCCACACATCCTGTCCATGCATACCTTTCACATATTTCTTTTGGTTTGTTTGGTTGGCTGTATGTGTGTGGCTCCTTTTCCCTTTTAAATATTCCATTCAAGTAATAATTATTCTCTTTTCTCCCTATCTTTTACTTGGCGTGAAAGCTGATGGATGTTGTAACAGATTGCAGATGGACAGAAAGACACGAAGCCTTCCTAACTCAATATATATGTTCCTACTTTATTCTCAGTATCTCTTCAACTTTTGTTTCCATGCTGTCTTTTCCTGTTTGTACACATGTGTGAAGTGAGCGTTCAGTCTAGTCAGTATCACACACACACACACACACACACACACACACACACACACACACACACACACACCACATCTTCCTGACCTTTCCAGTGTGTTTTTATTGTGGACAAGTTGTTTGTGGTTGTTCTTGGTATCTGCCTCCAAGCTGGTGATCTGAGCCTGTATGTCAGCAATGACACGCAGCTTCTCCTCTTCCTGAGACTCCAAGTCTGCATAAAAGTGACAGCTGTTACATATATCATTTCAACAAAATCGTCAGACTGTTCAACTTTCAAAGCTATCAAATCTAAACAGCCCGTATACTCCTTTCATATATTCTTGTCACCTCTTTTTTACCCATATATGTTCTCCTACTTCTATAAAATACTGGACACATGCACACAAAAATTAGAGAAAAATGCAACAGGTCCTTTCAGGTCCTTTGTGGGTCCTTTCATGCTGTTTTCTACATGCTTTTACTCTCAATTTAAGACTTTCATTTGCATAAATTGCTGAAAGAAACTGATGACAGAAATCAGCCCAATGTTCCCCTTTGAGTACCAACAGTCCTCCAGTAGCTCAAAATTATCAATCTCCACTGATTGATCTCTTTAAAAATCAGTAGTCTGTCCCATGAAATACCTTTCCATGTCCTGATCGTTAATCAATGTTTAAGGATGTAGATATTTACATGTTTACAGTAAGAAGAAAATTTAATAGCAGTACATCCTGTAACTGATACTCCTCAACAGTGTACCAAGTACAGTCTTCTGTTACCCAAGGCACAGACATCTCTAAAAGATACACTTTGGTAGTCATTACAGTAAACCAAAGTTTTTAGCTAGTTTCTTCCATTTCATTCTTCAAATAAATTCAGGGAATATGGATCTGCTTTAGACTCATTATCTTATGAACTGGAGAGCTCATACTTCTCATGAACAAAAACCCCACAGAACTGATGGTCTTATGTGCCTTTGTCCAGTCTGAATCTATGGGTGGGTGGTGTGTACGAGTGTGTGAGTGTGTGTGAGTGTGGTGTGTGTGTGTGTGTGCGTGCGTGCGTGCGTGCGTGCGTGATAGATAAATGGAGACAGAATGTGTGTGTGTGTGTGTGTGTGTGTGTGTGTGTGTGTGTGTGTGTGTGTGTGTGTGTGTGTGTGTGTGTGTGTGTGTGTGTGCGTGCGTGATAGATAAATGGAGACTCTGTGTGTGTGTGTGTGTGTGTGTGTGTGTGTGTGTGTGTGTGTGTGTGTGTGTGTGTGTGTGTGTGTGTGTGCGTGCGTGTATGTGTGTGTGCACATGTGATGGATTTGTAAAAATGTATATGGTTCATGTCACGCACGTACAACACTTTTTTTTTTCTAAATCAAAACTAAAACAAATACGTGTTGCTCCAAGCATACTGTAACCTTTTTTTCACTTACATGCATTCCTCTGGTTCTCCTTTTCTATCATCTTAACATACTGCTGATTCTCATATTCTGGAAAAGAAAGAAAACAAACTTTGTCAAATAAAACAAACACTACATGAAAAAACAAAAATTTAAGTTTATTATTTTCTTGTGTGCCTTATGTATAAAATGAACAGAAACATAAATCGGTAATATCTCTTTTTAGATTGTATCATATCCAGTAGTTAGACATGTTTTTTGACCAGTTTATTTTTTTTCAAAAATCCCCAAACCAAACTCTATTGATTAAATATGCCCCCCCCCCCCCCCACACACACACACACACTAATATCACTGAGAGTGAACAAACATAAAATCAAGAACACAACACACACACACACACACACACACACACAACACATACACACACACACACACACACTCACTCACTCACTCACTCACTCACTCACTCACTCACCCAAAGAATGAATAAGGACATCCAGATCTGATCCAGCACTGGACATTGTTTTCTCTTGCACTGCCATTCTGGTGATACTGAAAACTGGAAATTTTTTGAAAAAGTTACCTCTCTGTACTACAATCTCTCCGCCAAAGAAGATTTTACACATTGTAAACGAAATAAAAGGAAACAATACTGTCCTCTTTTCCCATTTGAGTTAATGCAAACATTCTGTTAAAAACTGTTCAAGTCTAATGTGTCAGTGTTATTCTCCAGATGTAAAGAGCATAATATTGCATGTCTTTCTTTGCCATCAATTATGATGGACTGCAACACTTTGTGTCTATTAATTCTGCCAATGTCATTGCAGAGATTCTGAAAACACATTACTCTGGATCTCGAAGGTTAAAAGGTCAGTCGTGGTGAAAAACACCCACAAAAAATCACCAGTGTCAAATTTCATAACAGGAAATGATTCATTCACCAAGAGGAATGGGGAGAGTGGAAGGAAGTAGCTGGGTATGGTGCCAAGCTCTGGCTTCATGACTGACTACCAACGTCCGGATTTTGATCAGTCATTGACAGTCACACTTATGTGATAAGCACCAAATAGTCAAAAGCGACAAAGGATTGTAACTGGTGTAAACAGAGCTTATGCTGCTGTCTAGTCAGTGAGGTTCCTATGTTGTGCCACACAAAGGGTAAATCTGTCACTTATTTACAGACATTCTGATTATTGGTGAGCCCATGCCATTGAAGAACATTTCTTCAGAGCACACACTTTCCATATTGTGGTGCACCAGACAGTGCCAATTGTGACAACATTACTATCACTAAACAACTGTGGATCTGTAGTCTAGAGGTAATGCACCTGCCTAAAAAGCCAGCAGTGTGGGTTCAATTCCTGTTTGAGGCCAAAATTTACCCCCATCTGCTAGACCTTAGGTGGTGGTCTGGGTGTTAGTCTTTCAGGTGAGATTAAAGGTCCCACATGCAACACGCATTCAGTACACGTAAAAGAATCCATGGCAACAACAATGATGTCAATGCTGACAGGAAAACTACAAAAATATGGGTGGCACTGCTCTTGTGGCAATGCACTCTCCCTCGAGGAGTACCTTATTATCATGCAAAGAAATCTGCCTTGGCTGAAAGTTAAGTTATACAACTGTGATTAACCTGTTACTAACAGAGGCCACCACCACCTCCTCCCCACCCCCCAAAGTAAAAAGAAGAAAGCTTGTAGGTACACAGAGACTGATCAAGGTCGGCACTGAGCCACTTACAACCATGTAACTTTAACTCCAATAACAACTTGAAATGTGATGGTGGCAACTACCGTCCTAAGAAAAGAATTAAACTGAATCAATTCAAATGCTCTAACCACTGAGCTATTCTACATCCATGAGAGTGTGTTTGTGCTTTTGTTTGGGTTTTTTTTCCAAAGGTCACCAGGAAAAAATAGTTACAGGAGTCACTGAACATGCTCTTGGATCAGGAGTCAGTTCGCTAGGCCTAACTATCGTCTGGCACTTGCCATCCTGTCTAAAATGAGTGATTCAATGGTTGGATGCAAGCCTATGTGATAAAGATAATTAAGTCACAAAACTTGGGCTATTTTCATAAGGCAGAACATGTGTATAAGAAATTCTCATATATCCTGTTTAAAAGACCACTATAAACATGTAGAAATCATCCTTTTTCTTGTAAGCTTACCGTTGCACTTCGATGGTCTTGCCTACCGAGGGGGGCTTCGTTCAGGAAAGGTAACTCTAGTTTAGGCTTATTCCCGCTATAATACGACAGGCTGGATCTAGTTGCTGCCGAATATTCAATGTTGCATGTTTTCCCCAGCAGATAAATTATCTGTATTTGTGGCATTTGTTGGAAAGGCAGATTCTGTGTGCATCGGTTTTCAGTTGATTATGGTCATTGGAAAGTATACTGATTAAGTTAAGTTTGGTAGGTGCCACAGAGGTGGAACTGACAAGCCCACAAATCGCGTATTATGCCATAGAATATTAACGGCTTAGACTGTTGTAAAAATGTCCCCTCCCCCTCTCTTAATCATTGATAATGTAAACGATCAGGATGCAGGGCGCATGTACAGATAGCCCATAATTATCTGGAAATTCGATTTTAGATCTAATATTTTGCTATTGGGTTTGTCCGTTAGGCATACTGCTTCAGCATGACAGTAATGAATAGATTTCCCCCCATCCCACTTTGACCTCTGTCACTCTTTCATACACCTGTTTATAGCATATCAGTCGATCCATTGTAATCATTAATATTTTATACACTCATGCGTTTAACTATCAAGACACCTAGTCAAAGCTGGAAATGATACCTGTTAGTGTGTCTTGGTAATGGCAAATATTGATATATCTATATATACACATATATATAGATTTTATATTTACCTTGATATATTCACACAATATTATAATATATTTCTCAGAGTATTTACGCTTGAGAACATGCAGGGGGTAGCATAAAATTTCAAGTTAAAAGCCACTACCCCAACTGGTTAACTTTCTGTAACTGTAAGCATGCTTAGAACTGCAATGCTGACAAACATTTTGCCATCTAATAATAATAATAATAATACATGGAACTTATATAGCGCTATATCTTGAAAAGACAAATCAAAGCGCATGCCATCTGTGTTCCTGGCGTTCGTTGAAATTTATCAGTTTTATGTTTTTATTAGGTTATTCACATATTGTTTATCTATAATCATCATCATGTTGTCATAGTTCTTGAAGAAATAACAGAAAAGCAAATGTTCAAAACATCTTTGTAGTGTGTGATCACAAGAATGGAGGCTTTGGATCAGTTTGTTTTTATCATGTGATTCCCTATTTCAAGTTCTTGGTTGGGTTTTTGTTGTTGTTTTTACCAAGCCTCCCTCTCTGTTCCTGCTATAGTGTTACAACGGCATCCTTCAGTCATTGAAGGGGAGGGTTCTGGTTGATTGTACATCTCAGATTTTACTGGCGGTCTTTGTGTTTGCTTTGGTCTTGTGTGTGTTCGCTGTTGCTCACTTTTCACCTGCTGTTCGAGGTTGGGTTTTTTTTCCCGTTTAAAAAAAAAATTTAATGTCACATTTTTAGTTTTTCCATTGTACAACTGCAATGTAGCTGTTTAGTTTGGAACCTGCTTGAGTCACTGACTTTACTTGGCATATTATGCTCTCTTCTAAATGTGTGTGAATGCATGGTGCAAGTGTGCGTGTGTGTGTGCGCATGTGCAAATGCATACGTGTGTTGTGTGTGTACTATGTTTTTATGTATGCTTCTGCTTGTGTGTTTGTAGCTCAGATTATTTTATCCCTGCCCCCTCCTAAGACCATCTTTTCAGTTTCCTTTTCCCAAGGCAGCAAGATCATGCCTATGGGTGTGCAGGTTTTTTATAAACTTTATGGATCACAAAATGATATTCTCTCTCTCTCTGTCTCTCTCACTCACACACACACACATACTCACACACAGAGAACTGACATTATTATTGTATCTGTATTACAATTATCATTATCACTGACTTATTTGGCTGATTTTTGCTTGTTTGATAGTAATATATTATATTTAAAAAGCGCTACTTGAAGAGTATAAGGACATATGAGCACACGTTTGCAGTGGGTGGAGAAAGAGAGGAGGGATGTCATTGCAGGCAATATTGTCAGTACTAACGCAATGAATACCTAGTATTTTCTAACGTTTTGTTCCTGTACCTTTTTATTTTCTAAAGTATGAACGTAAAAGAATGGATGAGACTGTAAACCGAGGCCCCGTGTGCGAACGCATACAGAACATCTTGTGCACACGTTAAATCCTGTTCCGCTTTTCGAAAGAGTAGGCCATTGTGTGCCGGTGGGAACAGATGACAAAATTTACAAAACCGCATACACACGGGGACTGGATGTTAAAAAAATTTGGTTAAAAGCACCCGAGTGCTTATTCCATTATCCTCGATATTAAAAAAAGAAGTCATCTGAGCGCTTTGATTTGTTGCTTTACAAGATTCAGGGCTATATAAATTCCATACATTATTATTATTATAATATAGTGGATGATGTAATTTGACGTTTTATGATTAAGAATGGATAATATAGCAGGTGATGTAATTTGTTTGCTTTGACGTTTTATGATTTTTATGTAAAACATTCTTTACCTAGGTATGTGGTGTGTGCACCTGTGTGTGTATGTTTGTGCGTGCCTGTGTATGTATGTGTGTGTGTAATTTGTATTTTGCAGTGTCATTTTATTGGTTTCCTCTTTTTTATTAGTACACTTTATTGGTAAAGGTTGTAATAATGTAGTACCTCAGTATTATCATTAAGAAATTTGTTCTTAGACAGATGGCTTTATGAAAAAAGCAAATGCATTGCTTATTCAATGTACCATCTGGAAATAAAAATTTGACTTGACTTGATCCATTGCGGCCTTTAGCTTGCTAGGGCAGTGGAGATTTGCTATATCCCCCAGTGTGCATGACAACTTGATTTGGCCTCATTTGTAATGGCTTGAAGCCTTTTTGCTAACTTTTTGTTTTTATGAGGAAGTAAGGAAGATCTGCTTTCTATCTTTTCCAACCCGATCATACTGTCAAAACTGAAAAGTTAATAACTTATTCTGTGAAAAAAAAACATCAAAATATAACAGTGATTGTCTTGATCAAATTAAACTGCACTGAATTATTAATGACAACATGTCGTTACTTAGAGATATTTAATAATAATAATGATAATGTATGGAATTTATATAGCGCTGAATCTTGTAAAGCAACAAATCAAAGCGCTCAGATTTTATTTCATACCACTTTAAGTCACGGCAGATTTCCACCCATTATCATTTCTTCCTGGTAAGAATGAATTTCTATTCCATTCAAATATTAGCTGTAGTAAGTTTTGATGAAAGCTGACTGCAGTGTGGCAACCTGGAACTTTTCTAAGCTGATTTGTAAATGTAAGTTGAAGTGTGCTCATACCTGTATTAATATGTTCACGTGTAGACATCCAACACACGTACACAAACACACAAAGAGATATAAATTCATATGTATTTCATAAATGGTTATACATGTATATAAGAGGTGCCGCTGACAATGCAGCCAAGACAGAATGAAAATCTTTCATGTATCCCATACCATCTTCTAAATTCCGAATCAACTGACATTTCAACTGGACATTAACCCACAAATGACAACAAATTCCATGTTGCATACAATAATCATCAGCATACAGCAGCAAGAAAGAAAGACTGGATAGAAGTTTAATTTCAAGTATAAATGATTAAGTCTGGAAATGTTCATGAACAGTGTTCTTCCGTGTACTAACACTTGAAGAAGAGACAAAAGCAAACTACAATATCATATTGGTCTGTCCCTCTCACTTTTCAGTAATGAAAATTATTCAGTATTTATTAATTCAAATGTTTACTTCATCATTTTAAATCAAGCAACAATCTTAGTCATTGCAGATATTTCATATAAAAATGCAAATGCACAAGCACATTTACAAAAATCAAGCTGTTTCAAATTAATATATCCCCAAAAAGTTAATCTACTCTATTTCTTAAAAATAACAAAAACTAAACAAAAAACAACAAAAAGCAAAAACCAACCAACCCCACCCTAACTGTGAAAGCTGTGACTGTGAAAGCTATGGCATGCTAGTCTGTATAATCAAGAAACTAGCCCCCCCCCTCCCCCCCCAATATGTGTAGATGATCTCACGAGTACTACTGTCCCTCGTTAAATACATGATTTATTAACAGTCTACTTCCTAATATTGTTCATTGCAAACATCATGTTAATATTGGAGGAAACTTGCACACAAACACACGCACACACACAATCACCATTATCGACATTACATGCATCTACATAGAATTAAAGTCTACTTCACGATCACAAACCGGCTGAAGTGCATCGTTAACAGCTGTTCATATTAATCCATAGTATTTCTTCACTGAAAAGTCTGAACTCTCTAATCAACCAACCTCACATACTACAAATTTCATTCCTATGGATGATGGACTCAAAAACAGAAATAAATGAACGTTATCAAGCTTGATTTCTCTTCCAGATATTATTTTTATTATCAACTTAAATGGTGCAAATATTATTCTCTTTTAACAGTCACCACCAAATATATCAAGTACACTGCATATTGTTTGAAGCTACACAGTCTCCTGAGACTATGTCAAAACAAAGAAAATCTTAGGCCTGAAGAACACTGATTTCCTCAGATTCTTCAGTGTGCAGTCTCACTGTGGTTCTAACAGGCCGATGTGCAGAACTTCAGAGTAACCATTGTACAGTCTTGCACCATGAAGAGAGAGAAAAAACCAATGGCAAGACAAAAATTGCACCTCTTGAGCACTTACAACTTCTGGACTCTGTGCGGCATACTCTGTTCAAATCATAAAAATAATCTTGGAAAAATAATACATCTGAACCAGGACGGTGGCTGGACGGTGCTAACTTAGGCCTCATCAAAAAGAGAACATTTGTGCAAACAACTGACACGTGATAACGCTGTGTGCTTAATTTCTGTTGAAATGGACGAACTTATAACAATCACACTGATCATAAAACAGTTTCTTTTATTCTTCAAAATCATACACAGTCTACGTCTTTCAAAGAGAGATCTGATTAACAGTGCTGATGCTGAACAGTCTTCAAGTTAGTTGCAATATTCATCTCCCCAAATCCAATATTTGCACAGAGAAAAGTAATTATTTTCTTATATGTTAAATCTTATGTATTTTCTTTTAAGTTGGTGTTCAACACCTTTTCAAAAGCTATACATATTTGTCAGGTTAGATGACAATATTCTGAGGCACCATGAGAAGTGTGTAAATACTATGTGAAATAGGAGGGTTAAAGACCAAATAAAAAGTAAAGAGTAAGTACTACAAATATATGACAGTACTTAGGACAGCCTGTAGTATCAGGTAACAAAGAACATCCTGTACATGCATAAACATGGACTGTGAGCAGAGCTGAGGATGATTATGCAGGTTAATACATTTCATGGGTTTGACTTAAATCACCATCTGAAAAAAATGGTCAGACCTCTATATCACACAATCAGTAAATGCACAGATTCTGATTCATTGAAAGATTTGTACCAGATTTTATATGGTGTAAGCACAAAAGACAATCCTCTATTACAGCAATAATAAAGAACATACATTCTACAACAACACAATGTAAGCTTAAAGGACATTATACTCTAACAATCTACTGCTATAGCATCATTAAAAGTGTAGGTCATAAAGAATAAAAAAGATGAAGAAGACAAATTACACAGCTTATCCATGCTCCTCCTGAAGTCATCTTTTCCTTGGACATAGAAACAGTAACTGACAAAAAACAAACCAAAAAGAAAAGAAAACAAAAAAAACAACAACAGCAAAACAAATAAATGCCCCAAAAAGCAAATTTGGTTAGGAGAAGATACAGTACTTTAAAAAGATAACTGTGTGTGTGTGTGTGTGTGTGTGTGTGTGTAAGCCTGTTGGTAGAGGCAGCAATGTTATTTTCTTTCTGGAGCAGCAACACTGTAAGTGAAAGGAAGACAAAAAAAAGAACACTTTTTAAAGACATGAACAATACAATCTTATATGGCTTGAAAGAGAACAGCTATTATTAATAACGGAAAAGATGCACGATAACATAAATCCCTATACAGCAAAGAAAAAAGGAGATGTACTCAAAAAGGTACTTGAATAAGTAGCATAATAAGAAGAATCAGAGTATGTACACTACTTACACATGCCAGTTTGAGAGAATTAAAAGATTATGGCCTTTTTTGTACACGTTAAATACTGAAGTGACATACCACATTGAAACCACAATACTTAACAAATTAACACAATGTCCTTATTATCTCCAATCACATACACTGTTAACACAAAAACAACAACAACAAAAACACTTTATATCACTGACATTTTTCAGAAGAGACAAACGTTACTACCAGAACAAAAGCCATTTTCATCCTTAATCTCAAACGTATCAAAGAAAGATCACAGTTAAATAAAAACTGCATACAAAATTGCGTACAGAAGAATACCGTTAACATAAAGGTGTAACATGCAACCGCCAAAGCAAATTGCAATCTGAAAACCGACGAAATTGGGCAGCCCTAGTGTGTTGGTGACTGAGAGTTCTCTGCAAATCCCACCTTTCCACTAGTCTACATGGTTGTCACTGTACAGGTTACAGACAAGACAAAATGATGCTGGGAGGGACACAGCTGCCAGTTTTCCCTACTTTCAGCTACTCTCAGTTGCTATCCACCCCATCCCAACTGGTGCTAATTACTGCAGAAACTGAAAGCACTTGGACTTGGTAAAATAAAGGGTATAAGTTTAGAACTAGGCTCTGGACCCTTGATTGACTTAAGCTGGATTTGAGTGCTGTGGGAGTGTGGGAGGCCTTGCTGGTCAACAACCTTTACAAATATGAAAATCATAACTAGTGTCTTGCCTACTTTACGCTTCAAGGGGAAAAAAGCTCTATGAAAAAATAGTTGTTACCAAGAACACATGATTGTGACTTGGTTTTGAATGTCAAATAGTGGCTTGGTTGGCCGAGTGGGTTTGATGTTAGAAAATTATATCCCAAAGTTCAAATCCCTTCTATCTGTATTCAAAATACACATGAATAAGGTTCCTATACTTCCTTGATCACTTTTCCTTGTTTGCTATTATGTGCACTTCTGGAAACAAACACACACTGATACACATTAGCTGCAGTTCTTGACACCTTATGTTGAGATTTTCTTTCTTTATGAAAACTGTTAATCAGTTTTTCTTTCTAGTTTTAATCTGAAATCAAGTTCAGTACATTGGGGGAAAAGGCTCTGGGTCTATTGAACTAAAAAAAACAAACAACCTCCCCTCTTCCCCAAAAGAAACAAAACAACAAACATCTCTCTCTTTTTTTTCTTTATCCAAATAAATTGCACTTCAAACAACAATACCATTGACACTGGGAATGCTTCCATAAAAACAATTGGTTGTTGATTTAAAAGAAGAAAAAAAAAAGAAAGAAAAAAAAAGAAAACAAAAACAGCCTCAGAAATTTTCTGAACAGAAGCTTACAAAACCATTTTGGCAGAATAAGGAGAGAAAAAAGCAACAATAAAATCACACCATTTGACACAAGACAGATTTTGATGCCACTTTTCATCCATAAATTAAACCTGATCAGTAAACATGAAATTGACACAAATCACCCATGTAAACAATATTAAACAACAGCAAAACACACAGTATCCTTTGGCAACAAACAATTATTGGAATGTCAACCAATTAACACACACATTCTTTCCAATCACATCAAGTTGGACATAAAACTGACGACTTGAAATGAAAATGCAAACAAATCAGGACAATGAATTGTGTAAATGTAAAACAAATCTACTTGTTGGTTTATATGCTATCATTCTTTGTAACAATGCATTAGTCGCTAGCAAGATTTAAACCTACACGCTATTTATAAATGATGATGTAACTTAAAATGCTTAAGAGAAATCTAAGCTAAAGTTCACAAAGCAGAGGACACATAATGACTACTTTAACCATGTGATAACAAGCATCCAACACACATGCGCCCACACACACAGTTTGAAGAAAAAAAAGACAAGACAAAACAATAAAAAAAAATCTGATCTCTGAATCCAATTATAACATGCTCACTACATGTTTATGTACATTGTTAATTAAGAATTATATACACAGGTTTAAACTAAACTGAGAAGATAAAAAAAAAGGCAGCTGTAAAACAATGGAACAACAAAAAAGTCCTCCTTGGGTATACAATGACCTGTCACTTAAGTCTTGTGTTCTCTTTCATAAGTATACACACATTTACACACTCCCAAAAAGTAATTTTTCTTGCAAATTAGATGCCTCAGAAAAAAGGATCACACACTCACAAAAACATTTTAAAGCTCATTCTAGAACCACTATTGTTGATCATTTCTTCCCAACAGACACTCCACATTTGGGACACAGTGTGGAGAGAGAGGAAGAAGACAACTGGAACAGAAGAAAGGATGATCTTGAAAAAAACCATACAGAGAAGACAAAATAGTAACAATCCTTTATAAATCCATTGACGGACTGTTGATGAATCAAATCTATTTTTCACCCAAGTTTCAGATTACTGGAGTTGACTTCTCCTTTCACTACCTGGGGAGTCATACCAACACTGCACAATACATTTTCTGTGTTTGGGGGGAAGCTGCACCTGATGGGATTCTTCATTCTCCAGGTCACTGACTGTATGCTGGTGACAGGTACGTTCATGTTGTCCATGCCACCAGCCATAGCTGGCCTATCTTTCATGAAAAACAAATGGTGTGCAAGACATTCTCTGTGCAGGAATACATGCAACCCTGATTTACAGTCTTATCCACAGGACCTGAAGATTTGGAAATCATGTTTGACTCCAGGGGCAAAATTTGTACTGCACACCTCATTGACCACCCAACCCTTTTTAAAGACCACTAAAATCACTTGCTCATTCAGAACATTCAATTCATTTAATTTAGCTGGACTGTGTACTTACTTGAATAATGCATGTCTTTGATGAGCCAAAATTTGGCACAGCTGATCAATATAATGTGCATGATTAAGGCACGTTGAAATGTCAGGTTCTTCCAATTATACAGATCAAAGTTTCTTTAAGAGCTAAAACAATTTCCAATTATACACATCAATGCTTGCCCGAGACCTACAACGATCACCTCAGAGGTTGAATGAATTCCATGTCAGTTTACAGTGCAAGTTTAATACAAGACACATTCAAGATTAAAGTCCGTTTTGAAAGTGTCTGATAAAGTTTAACTATTATTTGAGAAGATTTTAAAGAGTTATTTTGATGTACTGTCCAGATTCTCTTTGTACCAATGATCATATTGATGCATTCTATCATCTACTTGATCTAGGATCATTGATGCATTCTATAATCTACTAGATCTAGGATCATTGATGCACTCTATAATCTACTAGATCTAGGATCATCGATGCATTCTATAATCTACTAAATCCAGGAGAATACCAAACACTTAAAAAAATAACAACAGGAATGTTTTGATCACAATGTATTCTATTACAGAAATCCCACATTATAAAATGGAAGAAAAAAAAAAAAAATCAAGAAAACAACTGGCCTTTTACCAATAAGATCTCAATACTTCCCACAAACTGTAGACAATCAAAAATATAACTCTAACGGCAAAAGAACTTCAAATAAACAGCACACATATTTATATACTAGATTTACGACATATACTCACCTAAAGATCCCTTACTTCCTATCCACTTCTCACACAAGAATGCACACTTCCACCAGCATACAACTATTTTAAGGTCAAGCACATCCCTGTTCTAAGCAAAATTGTGCTTCCTCTAACTTTTTAGTCAGGTAATACACACAATGTGATGATCAGAAGGAGAAAAAAACCTGAAAAATATTTCACAATACAGCTCTTGGTCAGTATGCAAAAATCAAGAATATCTGACATTATGACAGCTGAACTAAAACTCTTTAGTAGAATACAAACATACAACACTGAAACTGGTTTTCAAATTGTTATGGATGTCCTTTTACACTTGCTTCATTATCAAGGATTTCATAATGTAATGCGTATCACCAAATATGTTCAAATTCAGCCACAATAGTCCTTTACATTCAAGGTTGCATAGTCTTCTGAGTAATTATTACAGCTTGAAAAAAGATTCTTTATAGAGAATAGAAGAACAAGTAGTTTTCTCAATAATTATTTATAGAAACGATCTGAATTCTGAGCCAATGGATTTGCTGACTCATTTTAACAAAATGCTTTTGTGCAGAAAGTATACACATATGTGCAAAATTGCGTTAGTTTTGCGAATTGCAATCTCAGTTATTAGAGAGAGAGTGTAGTATGAATAAATAGCAGGGATTATAAGTTAGATATACCTGATGATTTGACCAATACAAGATAACATGAAAAATATTCAGAAGCACATAACTACATAATAAGAACAGCAGTCAGAAAGACAACAAAAACCTATAAATAAATATAAAATCAAACAGAAATACTGATTCCTTCAAAGATTAAATATCTATGCATAAAAAAAGTGCATATCCACGACATATAAACTGAGCAACACCTAGAAGCTACCTGCACAATGTCACATCGTGACGCACCTCATGCTATCTGGTTACAATCTCACCTGAACAGCATTGTTATGCCTACACTTTTCTTTTTTTTTAATGTCCCTTTCATATCCAAAATCAGCACACTGTTAAAATCCTGAGTATGTCTTTATGATACTGGTGATGATTATGGAAGTGATGGCAGCGGTTTTCACTATTGCATTATCATCGCTGTTACTAATACTACTTTGAGCCCAGCTTACTGTCTGTGGTCATACCAGGGCTCACTATCAGAACAAGCAGGAAAATTTTATATATATATATATATATATATATATATATGAAATGAATAACAAAACAAAAATTATGCAAGGTACACAACTTTCAACCCCATCAACCTCATGTTTGAAAAGAGAGAGGGGAGGGATCAGAAAGTAATGAGAGTAACAGAAAACCGACCATACCTAACATAGAATTCCCTCATGGGGATACCACTTATCCTAACAGAAACCTTCATATCCTTCAGGGCATCTATGTGTGTTTGTGTATGAGCACATGTGCCCATCTGGTGATAAAGTTACAGAAGTGAGTGCCCGTGCACACCTGTAACTATCCATGCATACATGCGATATCAGAGTGTATGAGTCACTTGCAAGGCATGGTCTGGCTAGTGAACCAGATTCCAGTTTTCCAAAAGGGACTCCTACCTGTTCAACGGCTCTTAAGAGCACTTCTGACCTTTCCATCTCAGTTTCACACCTCAGTGCCTTAACCTGGGGTTCAGCTACTAAAACTCTTCTTTCTTTAAATTTTGGGAAAATATTGGCCACAAGAGACTTTTCACATGCCATCAGTTTCTCAGATAGGCCTCTGGCTGATTAAAATAGTCAATATCAGTGTCCAGAAATGGTATGATTTCAAGAAAAGCTTGCATAATCTTTATGGTGATCTTCATAACATCCTAACAGTTGTCAAATAATTAATGACATTGGTGGAACAGGTAAAAGAGTGCTTGTTTATGCATCTCTGACAACTTATAAGCAAATGAATAAATATTCATAAAGCAAGATATAGGAGTAAGATCGATCCATGTGAGAATCATCCAAATGAGAACAGCCTTATCAGGATAGAAGCTGCCCAAAATTTCAGCAAGACTTATATATCATACCCTAAAATGTTCTCCAAGAATATAAACTGATCTTAAAAATGGTCTTGGAGCCTCTCAAATGGAAAATCCTTGTGTCTGATAGATGGCTAATGCAGAGATTTTAGACTTCCTTTACGAAACCTTTTTAAAAAATCAATGTGAATCAACTCAGTAACACTGACTGACCGTTTTCTTTTCTGTAATCCAAGCACTCTTAAGTGCAAACATCTGATTTTCAGAAAGACTTTTTGTAATATATGAATATTTCATGAAAACATCAAATTTAGATATCTCGTTAAAGAGGATCTAACATATTTCAAAGATATAAACAATGACATGGCCAATGGTCTAAAAATGTGCACAGGTTGATTCAGTAAGATTTATCCGAATTTTTGCAACACATCAATAGTTTATATTTTGTGAAAATAACTTCCATGAAAATAATATGCAGAAAAGAGCATTCTCATCTAACAAGAACCAGATTCACCCAGTCTGCCACTGTCTAGCACCTGATCTAGGCTACTAGGCACAGGTGGTTTGACACAACCTTGTTAACAGCCAACAACATTCAACAGCCAATTTGACACCATGGACGCAACATTGCACTCTTGCTAAACAAGACAGAGCTAAATAGACACAGACAAGAAGAGAAAAAAATGTATGTGCATGCACGCACATGAAAATGCAAACACATATTATACACACACATCAAAGCCATCAAAGTGCGTAGTTCAATGAAAATGCTTTACTGAACATTACATATTTACAGCCAAATATTTTTAAGCAGAAAGGTGGTTCTTGAACACAAGCATAAAACTGCCTTACACTCTCAAACAAAAAAAACCAAACCTGCATAACATTGCAACGTATATATCAAAATACACAGGCAAGACTTTTGGAAGAAGAAAAAAAAATGGAATGCAACATCAGTCAAAATCCAACCTTCGTTGTTAGGTTAAAAAGACATCGGAAGCTGACAGTGCAGTAAGAATGACCTGGAGAACAGGTGGCACAGACAGACTATGATAAAACATGGACAAGCACTGCTGAAAAAACATGAGAGTGGCATGAAAGCAAAGCTACACATTCACACAGATCAACATAAACACAAGACACAAAACATAAATACAGGACATGCGAACAGAGAAAGACACAAAGGTAGACAGATAAAAGCAGGGGAAATAAAATATGCATAACTACTAAAACAAAATCACAACAGACAGGTTAAGAAAGTAAGAATTAAGAGACACAGAGATAAAGGGAAGAGAAACAAAACAAAACAAAACGGTGGACTTATCAGGACAAAGGAACTGAAATAGAAAACAAACAAAAAAATGAAAGAGTAATGACAAAGAGATCAAATATGAGAAACGAGGCAAATAAAGGTGAAGTCAGATAGAAACTGAAACGGATTACAAGAAAACCTTTGACAAGAAGATACATAAGAGAGCAGAGGGACAGAACAGAAAAACAGATACTGATCATGGTAAGCAAACCACATCCAACAGTACACAGTTTAGATGTTACTTCTATCATTTTTTTTAAATAAAGAGTTCTAATATGAGTGCACAGAAAAGAAGAGAACAAGTTTTCTTTTCATAGGTAAGAAAAAGAGCTGACCCGAAGCTTGAACAAAGATACCAAACAAAATAAGGAGAATGAGAAAGTAGAAGGGAGAAGACAGACAGCAGCAAAGTTTATCAATGATTTTGTAAAACCACCACAGAGAGGAGATCAAGAAGGAGAAGTTAAGTATAGCAAAATAGAGGGATGAGTAGATATAGAGGGAAAAAGAATGCCACAAATACAGTGACGAGATAAACAAGCAGTGAAGATCAGGCACTGATAAAAGTCTGGTTGAGACCCAAGAGGAATAATCTTTTAATAAGCATGACAACTCTGGCAGGTATACTTATGAGCCCATCAACTCTATGCAGAAGCCACAAAACTTACACTCAAAGGCAAAACGAACTATGCTGCTGCGTAAGAGTTTGAAACCAAAATGCAGTGTATTGCTGTTAAAGCTTACTCAATTACACACAAGGAAAAAAACCCAACCTACATATAAATTTTTTGTCAACAAACACACCAGAGAACAATCAGCAGCTGGCATGGATTTGGCATACAGCATGGCAATGACACAGATACTGAACATTTCTTCCTTTAGATATTCTCTTAAAACTACTAAAGAAGAACAATGCATATGAACACTTATTGATGAGAGAATTGACACTGGACGAGAACAGAGCTAAAAAACTCATATACTGAAAGGCTGAAATCAGACATTGCAAGAATAGTTCCATCACAGAAACAATTTGGAGCCAACTGTGAGTTTTATACATTTACAAAACAAAACAAAAATAACACAAATAACAAAAAAATGTTTGGTTCATAAGACTTGGTACACTCAAATGATTATTTCAGAAGGGTGAAACCTTTGTAATTTTGTTACAAGGATAGCACTTACTCCACATGTACACGTGAGAGATGTTTGGACATGAATGTATGCACAAGCATTCTCTCTCTCTCTCTCTTTCACACACACACATACACTGACATATATAACAATGTTGCCAAGAAAACACTCTTAAACACACAGCGGGAAGTCCACAAACAATGAAGATGAACAAAGTGGTATCTCATGCATGAAGTCAACAGACACATCCGTCATGGATAATTGATAACAAGATCAAAGCCTCGTCATGCCAATCCTGTGGAATATCATATCTTTCTTCGCTGGATAATCAGAGTAAACTAAAAGCATCTATGTCCACAGTGACAATCATAGCATTATCTCCAGCTTTTGATTATCAAAAACTAATTGCATCTCTCAATAAGTTCAATCTTTCATGACAAATGGTTTGTTTCTCAGACAAAAACATCCAAAACACTCTCTCACACAGCTGCATTTTCTACAGAATCATTCTCGTTTGCCATTTTGGAGTGTTCAGACAGCAGACCTTCTCTTAGTTCCTTCCACTTCATAAAATCATTCACACAAAATATCCACCATCATCATTCAGACAAGAATGTGTGTCTTTAGTTTGCACAAACGATTTTTCATCCTGGTAAAAGCGTTGAGAAATGGCCCAGCATTTTCCCTGGAAGAACACATTCATAGGTGACGTTTCCATTATGTACAGTAGTTTGCCTGATATGCAAAACTAAGAAAACTGAATTCTGTCCAGTGCCTGGCCTGCATGACAAGAAAATGGATCAACTCTGTGATTATACGACAAGACTGGTGTCCTAATATATATATATATATAGGAAAAAAAACAACCCAAACAAAAACAAAAATGTTGTATCTTGTAGTTTTAGTATCATACATTAGTCCTGGCTTTGAATTTTTTTTAAATGGTTAGCATGTTACTAATCAAAGTCATTTTGTCCAGTCTGTTTACAAAATCTTGGTTTTCTACCATCCTTGTTAGCATGTTAATTAAACTCACTACGTCCAGTCTGTCCCAGCCGACAATTCAACCAAACAAATATACAGTCCCTTCAGTGTAGAATGGATTCACACTTTTTCAGTGTAAAATGGATCTACGGTTCATCCACGACAGGGTGTCTCTTGCTCTCAGACAGAAGATGTAACATTACAATAGGCTAAGAAAGAAGTTCAGTTGCCGAATTTCATATCGGTGTATTCTTGGCTTGCTATCATCAGGCGATATCGAAGGCGCAGGTTGCGTGCTCGGACATGTGAATTGTTGATTTCCTCTGTGTGGTCTGCTGGGAACCAACCTCTCTCCCCATCCCTGATACGCTCCCCTTCATACCAACCTGCACAAAGCATTCCTCAATGTCATGACTGTTTTTTTCTTCAGATACAGAAAGAGAGGGAGAGAGAGAGAGGAGAGAGAGAGAGAGAGAGAGAGAGAGAGAGAGAGAGAGAGAGAGAGAGAAGACAGACAGAAGAGAGAGAGAGAGAGAGAGAGAGAGAGAGAGAGCATGTGTGTGTGTGTGGCATGCTTGTGTGTGACTGCATGTGGTAAGGAACAAGTGGTGATTGGTGGTTGACTATGTGGGTAATGCAATTGTTGTGTTCATGCATATTCTTCTGGGGTGCACTTGAATGCTTATGGATGCAAACATGTGTCTTTTTAAACTTATTCTTTACTCAAATCTGTTTTCTTTTAACACACGTCACATGTTCAATCTCTCTTTTACTGTTTCCTGCCATGCAATCACAATTTTCATGACAACAAAAATAAAATACTTGGGTGCAGTATCAAATAGGGGAGAAAAAACCCTTGATAAGCTTAAATCATTGAGATAACATCAATGTTATACAAGAATCTTTTTAAAAAGATGTCTTTGCATTGGAGAAATAAAGCACACTCTCACTTACTTATATACCATAGGAAATCAAAATCACCCACACATGCTTTCTCTCAACAAGCAGCCATAAAAAGTGGCAGAAAAGAAGATATGTTGACAATTATCACAGAGCAAGCACAATAAGCACTGCTTTACCTCTCATTTTCTGGGCTTTCTGTCCACACTAACAGAATTATAAAACGCATAAACTAGTTTGCTTCTGTAACTATCAAAAATTCAAAAAATATTTTCTGTAAAAAGTTTTTATGTCTCATAAAACTCCCCACTCCTTCCCCCTGAAACCAAACCAAACCAAAACAAAAACTAGTGAAGAATGGGATATATATGTAACCAAATGAACAATATGCAAGTTTAAAAAGTGTTTGAAAACAAATAATACTAATAATAACAAAATATGGAATTTGTATAGCGCTGAATCAAGTATAGTGCTCAAACAAATCTGCACTTAATAAAAATATTGCCATAACATCAATGGTGGACTCACCATCTCCAATTTTCTTGAAGACGTTGATGACATCCGATTCCTCCAGGGTCAGCTCATCTGGCTCCTGTGCAATGTACTTCTCCACACACTGCACCTGGGGGCAGTCTGGAATCACCAGGATGATCGTGTCATTATTGGACCATAGAGCACAGGCCAACCTCAGTGTATGCTACACCCAGTCCAGTCATGATGTATAGCCCTTATACTACTCACGCCATACTATACATGGACTCATGTATGCACACTACATGAATTAAGAACTATCAGTTGTAAAAAGTACCATTTCATATAACTGAGCAAATAGTAGTGGATGTGTGTGAGTGCAAGTGTATGTGGGTGCTCTGCAGTGCCATTTGTCCATATAGCATTTTTTATGGGTTGTTTGCTATCTTCTATACGCATTTTTGTAACCTGGGGATGATAAATAAAGCAGAATGGCTGGCGTCCTCAGCATGGCCTGGTTTTGTTAGCCTTCAGAAATGAAATGATTAAGGTACCTTGTCATTTAATGTGTATGTGTGGGTTTTTTGGTTGTTTTAAGGGTGGGCTTTTTCAGATTAGCGGTGTTAGATATTTGAAGGGATAAGAAGGTGTTGGTTTTGAACTTAAAAAGAATGCTACTGGAGCCACTGAAACTGAATGAGGTAACAGGCCTGACATGGCTTTCCTGGTTGGTAGGGCTATAAACAAAATGACATAAGTGGGAGAACAACAGTGAGTAACAACACTGCCCCAAACTTAACTCCACAATGAAGGTTACACCACAATACTTGTCACAGCACAAAACCAAACATTTGTGTATAAATTCCACAATTGTGCAGAGAATTAAATCCTTAAATTTTTTTTTTTCAAAACAACAGCTTACCCCAGTCCTCGTAAATCCTCTCATACTCTGGATTGGACTGCTGAGGCAAGATGGCGTCCACCCATCGCGTTCTTTCACTCCTGCAAATACAAAACATTTTGTTCATATAATAACAACATAACACTGCACAAGTTCTGAACACAAAAGAGAATATTTTTCTTACTAACAGAAGCATTTACAATCTATTCTTATAAAATGAAGTATTTCATCAACATAGAAACATATTATTTTCCAATTGTTATTACGCTAGATTTTTGTAAACCCCAAAACACCAGCAGTTTAAGTTTCCTTTAACCGTTTCATTGCCAAGCTTCCTTTTTTGTACTTTTCCTTTTTTGTACCTTTATCTTGAGTGTGGATCATTTATGGCGATTCATCAAACCTTAAAATCATGACAGGGACTTACTCTGATTTGGCGGAAAAAATCAGTTCCACTTGTTTTCCCTCATGGTTGGAGAGAAGGGCCAGAAGGAAGAGATTTTTCATCCCTGCCGCTCCCTGTGGCAAAAACTTGCTCTTCTCTGTGCTGTCTAAAGTTTCCGTGTGCAGTGAATTACGCTGGCAGTAGTCCTTCACTTGGTACACGTTTCTGTCGACATCACAGCAAACATTGCTATTCCACATTCAGGCTATTTTGCTGCTTTTTAAGTAGCTGAGAATTCTCCCAGGTTAATCATCCTAGGGATTATCCAGAATGTGAACTCTTGTCTCACTCATCACACCTGAGACACACTGTGCAACTGTATATGTACGTACTGAATGAGAAGATTGCATGTATTGTTACCAAGAACCTTGCCATTCTGGCAGCCTTACTCTGACTTACGTGTGTGTCTTTTGGTCTAATAAGACATACTGACCATAACAATAGAAATCTCTCTTTGTCTCTCAACACACACACACACTCATTGAAGAAAATCATAACGCCTCCCTCTCTCTCTCCAACCTTAACTCTCTTAAGGAGTAGTTGAAACACTGTAATAGAACTTTCATGCAGCACCTTGAGAAAAGAGAGGCAACCGATCATTCCTTCCCATGCTGCAGAATGCATACTGGATAGGCTCCTGTCAGCCATACCACAGGTCATGGCTGCCCTACTCTTGCACATAAGTATGAGAGTTTGTGTACTACACATCGATCTCATTCAAAACACTTGAAATCTGTACAGCTACAAAAAGAAAAGAAAAAAGATAGATGACAACTGACCCTCGTTTCTTGGTGACAAGGAGGATGTCGTTGAAGAGGTAGAGGTAGACATGCTCTTTTGACTTGCGACCAAACGGTATACGACTGGTACCTTCTGTCACAATCTTGTTTAGCTCCCCTTGTTTGACCAGGAAACGAGAAGATGAAACCAACGGGAATTCCTGAAAAATGAGAAAGTACTTATGACAGATTCTTCAGGGTTCAAATCTTTTTTCTTTTTTTAAATTATTTTTTTCATTCTTTT
Source organism: Rapana venosa (assembly GCA_028751875.1). Lineage (NCBI taxonomy): Eukaryota > Metazoa > Mollusca > Gastropoda > Neogastropoda > Muricidae > Rapana > Rapana venosa. Next base: position 24,467,271 of record CM054151.1, on the reverse strand, counting down.
ATATCAAGAAATGGAATAAGTACTTATGTGCTTTTTTACATCCAGTCTCTGTGTGTATGCGGATTTGTAAATTCTGTCATCTGTTCCCACTGGCACACGATGGCCTACTCTTACGAAAAGCGGAACAGGATTTAACGTGTGTGCAAGATGTTCTGCATGCGTTTGCACATGGGACCTCGGTTTATAGTCTCATCCGAAGGACTTTTTATCCTGATCAAGGGAAAGAGTCATGACCAAAGCTGACAAATTTGGATATAAATGCACATCATGTTGAAAATCTACTCACTGCATAATGTAACCTACATCACAACTACATCTCTTCCTGAATATTTTTCACTGTTTGGGATTTTTTCTTTGCAATGACTTTAAAAAGAAATAAACAAAAAGCAAACAAACAGGCAAGCTGGCAACAACAAAACAAAAAAGAAATAGGGGGTCCAGAGATTCTTTCTTCATGGACCACAGTTCCAATCAGACAGAACTGGATAGATACGACAGTATTGTCTTTACTATCATAATGATTTTTCATATGAAATTTAGTCTGCTCTCAAGGGACAGCATGCCGCCATTGTCCACTTTTCCCTGTAACTTCCTTATGAACCAATTAAAGAAGTTTTCAATTAGATAAAGAGAGAAGTTGTGAGAGCGATCCTCATTTGAACCCAATCCCCCCCACCCCCAACCCCCCACCCCATCTACTAGATCTGAATAATGGTCTGGAGCTAATCTTTCAGATGAGATGATACACCAAGATCCCATAAGAAACACATTTAGTGCACATAAATGAACCCACAGCAAGAAAAGAGTTGTCACAGACAAAATTCTATTAGGTACATAAACAAAAAGCCATTCTGATACAGAAACTAATACCTATAGATACAAACAGGCTACAAAAAGGGTGGAGCTGCTCTTGTGGCAACATGCTCTCTCCAGGGAGAGCAGCCTGAATTTCACACCAAGAAATCTGCCGTGACTGAAAAGGGTTAACACAGTACAATACAAAACAATACACTACTCTACTTTACACCCCACACAATAAGTCCTGCAGGGCACAGCTGCAAACTTCCCCCACTTTCAGATACTTTCAGCTGCTATCCATTCCGTCCCATCCCAGCCCAGCTGGGGCCAGCTGGTTGCTAATTTTAGCAGGAACTGACCGCACCTGGACTTGGTAAAAGGAAGGGGCATGCTAATTTTAGCACTGGGCCCTGGACTGAGTTATGCTGGAGTTGCATGCTGTGAGGGATGCTACACACTAATCCCTCACCTTAACCTTGCTGAACTCGAGGTTAGCGGCCAGAAGACACATCTGCTCAGTCTGCAGCATTTTCTTGGCGCTGTCATTGCACAGCTTGACCACACGGTTCAGGTTGTCCAGCGCCTTGCTGGCAGAATCGTGACGACTGGTGCCCGGATCCAGGCGATGGCGTACGGCATCGACCAACAAGGGGAGGCGAGTGATGCGCTGCATGGGCAGGAGAAGGAAGGAGGACATGGGGAGGAACTGGCAGTCAGGGTTCTGCTCCAGACGCTTCACTGCTTCTGAGAATTCTGCACGTTTTCTGGGAGAAGAAAAAAAAAAAGGGGGGGACGTTTGAGTTTTGTGTGAGGAATTCCTGTTTGACAATGTAAAAGATAGAAATTTGAAAAATCTCTTAAGAACATCCATGTCTGTATCACATCTTTTGTGTTTCATGTAACTTTTCAACTTTTGGAAAAGAGAGTGGGGTGGGAAGTTGATTAAGTTGTATTTCAAACATTTGCACGGCTGAGAACAAAAATTTGACTAAAAAGTATTTAACAAAAGTTTCTGAACACAGTGATTCACTTCCCTTATATAGCCATGTTTGAAATATGCCTGCACATATGCCCATGTGTGCGTGTGTAAGTGTGTGTGTGCATGAGGATGAGGGTGTGTATGTGTGCATGTGCGCACTTACATGCATGCATGCATGCATATACGCTTGTCTGCATCCATTCAGCCGCTAAAATGAAAAGCACTCACTGCAGAGCCTCCAGAGCCCGTTCCTGGAATGCCTGGTTACTGCAGTAGCGAATGTAGGGCTCAAAGTTTTTGTAGGCGTGTTTGCGGATGATGTCGCAGATGTCATCCATGATGCATGATTCCTGCCACCGGGCCTCCAGGTCTGCCAGAAACCTGTTGGAACACACACCACAGTTACAGTTGTGTCCAGCTTCAGTATCATTACAACGGCTATCATACTTCTTTACATTTCTTTCAATATGTTTTTCTCTTATAAGACTCTCTTACAAAGTTATGAAAATTCGTAATTCTTTCATCAGTTTAATCGGGGAATGGATGACGAAATTTACAAAACCCCATGCACATACGGACTGGACGTAAAAAAAAGCACACGAGTGCTTATTCCATTATTCACAATATAGAAGAATTAAAATTTTTTTAAATCAAATGTCATTGTGTGGAATTCTCTTCTTAGTATGAATTATTCAGTGCTAACAAACCACAATACAGAATTGCATTGATAACAGACAAAAATTATGCAAATCAATTTTAGCTTACTTGGCACTGATGTCACGAATGCAGCCAATATTGGAGAAGAGGAACTGCCGTTCCCGTTTGGTCACGACACAGCGATCGCTCATGTCGGAGCCAAACTCTGGGGCCAGGAGGAAAACGTTGATCAGAACGTTCAGACTCTTCAGGTAAGATGCCTCTGAGGTCATGATTTCAAACATGGACTGCAACACACGAACACAGACAATACTTAATTAAGTCGGACAATCGTCTTTTTCCAAATTATCAAAAGAAAAAGGCAGATAATATTTTCTTAAGGGTTGTTCTTATACATGTCTATTCTAATCATTTTTTAAAAATCCTTGCTGAAAAAAGAACACTTGCTGTATTCTTTTTATCTTTTCTCTTGCAGTCTGGTTTTCTTTCAAAATTGATCTAAAAAGTACAATCATTAAAGTGTTGAGTGGTCTAACTCTTGGCATTAAAAATACCAGAAAAATACTTTCAAGCAATGACTGCAAGTCAACTTAACCCTAACCCTAACCCAAGTCAGCTATCATCCCCATCACATCGTCTTTTCAACTGGTTTACTTCCCCTTTATTTCCCAATATTTGTGCTTTTCTGGGTAAACAGGCACCGTATACTTCACTGGTCTGAACTTGTGCTCCTTTATCTAAGCAACTAGTTGACGCTATTGTTCTTTGCAGAAGAAACAAACTGTGCATCAGATGACAGATACTGCACCTAGAAAAAGACACCAGCTCACCTCTTGTACTTTTTTCTCCTGAGGATCCATTGTCATCAGAACACCACTCCGAATCACCTGAAAAATCAACCAGCAGATTGATCATAAAGCACATTCTTTTCAAAACAGCAACATGATCAACAACAAAACCAATAATAATGAATGACAAAAAAGATCTAAACTGGATAGACTCCAACATGTGTAAAAACAAAAAACACGTATATGTTTGAGTGCACATGTATGAGCACAAACGCATGCGCATGTATTTAACTGTGTGTGCAAATATCTACACATGTTAGCACATTCGTTGTAAGAATGTTTATTCCATAGGTTTTACATTTTACATTTTTAATTTTGTTAGCACTGTGGTCACTCTCCTAAGCTTGTCTTGACAGACCATGCTGGTACCCACCTCAGGCATCTCACACCACAGGGCGCGATGCAAGGACCCTGACCTGCCAAACACATCCATAATCACCGACCGCCTGGCAGGGGCGTTGCGTTCAAAATTGTTGTCCGGCGCTCTGCGATGAGTACTGGACCTCTGCAGCAGTCTCTCCACATCTTCATACACTTTTTCCCCTGCACACACACAGTCACCATCACCAAGCTGATCAAGGTGAACTGAAAGAGACTGAAATTTCTATGATATATATATATTTTTTTTGTTCCTTGGCTAGAGCTCTGAAGTTCACCTTAAGTGAGATTTGGCGTATGCAACCGTTTTTGTCCTCCATGAAGGTAGCCACGTTCCAACTTCAGGGATTCATGCTGGGCATGTTCGTGTTTCCCTTACCCATTGACTGCCGACATGAATTACGGGATCTTTAAAGTGCATGCACAATTGATCTTCTGCATGTGTATATACATGAAGGGAATTAAGGCACTGGCAGGTCTGCACTTGTAAGTTGAACTGGGAGATCATAAAAATCTCCACCCTTACTTCACCAGATGTCACCAGGATTCGAACCCACGACTTCATGGACCCATGGAATTGGAGTCAAACAGTCTTAACAACTTGGCTATGGTGTCTGTTTAATATGATTTATATTAAATGTAATTTACTTTTTTTTACCTAAAATCTATCACAAGGATGAAACTTTATAAAATAACTCACAAAGATGACATCTTGACACTAAAAAATCATTTGAATATCGTCAACAGACTATTTGTGAAATACTAATTTACTATTTCTCCCACAGTCTGTCATGATCACATAGATACAGAAAATGAGTCATACACTCTGACATACTGACCAGTGACTGAATCGTCTGCAGAGCTCTCTGTGTCTTCTCCAGACCCTGAGACATCAGAGGCTGACAACTGTCGGTTGGTCTGCATGATTTTGTCCTTGGCATACCACTGGTACAACGGCTCGCTCTCAAACTTTGTGCTGTACAGACGATCTTGTCGTCCGTAGATCTGATCATCTTCCTGTCAACAGATTTAAAACTGCTATACACATGTCATGATTTTCATCTAAAATTGAGGGGAGGGGTTTTTTCCCCTCCATTCCTTCGCTAGAGCTCTAATGTTCACCAATGATGGGATTTTTGACGACCATTTTTACCTATCACTAAGGTAGCCGCATTCCGACTTCGGGGATTATTTTTGTTTATTTGTTTTATTGCAGGTTCTGAATCCGCAGGACCCTTTCTGTTTTCTATTAAGACATTATGTCTTTCTTTCTTTACATGTTCCATTTTTTTCAATGTACTTGTTATAAAAGTGTTTGCATTGTTTGAATAATTTTGTTCTTCACTATTATTCTTGCAATACTACTCTGAAATATGTCCAGAATTTTTTTTTTAACATACTTTTGCTTATTATCAGACATTTTAAGATAACAAAAAGACTACAAGGTTTGAAATGAAATGTTTATATTTTCAAATTTCATTTTGGGAAGTCATGCACTTACAGAACGTTCAATTGTCTCACCTATACGCTTAACTGAAAATTATTATGCCTTTTCCAAATACACTTTAAATGAAATGCAGACAGAGACAGAAAGAGAAAGTGAGAGAGAGACATACAGAGATAGAGAGAGAGAGAGAACTCGAACTCGAATGATTTATTCACAAAAAGGCCATTGGCCCATACATGAAGGGGGGTTGCCGAACTGCTTAGTATTTTGGTTAAAAAAAAAAAATTAAAAAAACAACAAACACACACACACACACACACACATGTTACTGTATAACAAAAGGTCAACTACAAAAAAATATCACTTAGGATAACATTATCTCTCTTATTCTGAAAGCTTTACACAAATATAAAGTGAGGCTGCGCACAACCTCAGGATGACTTGATGCCAGGAGTAAACAGAGTCTAAATAAATTAGGCTGTCTACTATATTTAACAGGAATGTAGTTCTGCCTAACATCCTCAAATACTGGACAGCACAACACAAAATGTACTTCATACTCCGGTGCTTGCTTACATAATGGGCATAGCAGCCTGAGGAAGAGAGAGAGAGAGATACAGAGAGAGAGAACTCTGAACTCTGAACAGGTTTAATGTACATTGGCCTTTGGCCACAATACATACAATGGGCAAGGCAAAAAGGCAAGTGCAGGAAACGAAATGCAAAAAGAGATCGTCACACTTTCCATCTAAGCCAGCTCTCCTGGTGGCATCACACCAAGTACATCATTCAAATAAACAAAACATTAAGACGATAAACCTTGAAAGCAAAACACAAAGTCAATGCATACAAGATAATCAGAGAGGGAGAGGGAGGGAGGAACAGGGAGCTAGCTCACCAGCTCAATATACAGCTCGTCATCCTCGCTGTCCCCATGCAGCTGTGGCCAGTCAGAGATATTGTCAGGGTAGAGGTAGGACCCTGTAGATGTGCGCGGTCCTTGGGTCCCTGAGGTCTTGCTGCCATCATGCACACCATGTGTCGCTGAATTAGTCACTGCTTCAAAGATTTGTTTTCTTTCTGAGGTTCATTCTAAGTTGTGTTGTGTGTGTGTTGTGTTGTGTGTTTGTGTTGTGTTGTGTTGTGTTGTGTTGTGTTGTGTTGTGTTGTTTGTGTGTGTGTGTGTGTGTGTGTGTGTGTGTGTTTGTGTGTGTGTGTGTGTGTGTGTGTGTGTGTGTGTGTGTGTGTGTGTGTGTGTGTGTGTGTGTGTGTGTGTGTGTGTGTTGTGTGTGTGTGTGTGTGTGTGTGTGTGTGTGTGTGGTGTGTGTGTGTGTGTGTGTGTGGTGTGCGGGTGTGTATATGTGTGTCTGTAGATATGTGTATGTGTGGGGGCCAGGGAGGGTATTTAAGTGCTTTACAATGAACATGAAAGGAAATGAGAATGAGATAGTATAGGAATGTGTGCGCATGCGTGTGTGTTTGTGTGTGTGTGTGTGTGTGTGTGGGTGTGTGCGTGCGTGCGTGCGTGCGTGCGTGTGCGTGTGTGTGTGTCTTCAATTTTACGTCTGTTCACTTAAAGTGATATTAGTGTGTATGTGTGTGTGTGTGTGTGTGTGTGTGCGCGCAGCATCCATATACATGTATTTGTGTGTCTATGCACGAATACAAACATCTTTCATTTACATGTTTTGACAAAAAATTGTGTATGTGGATTGTTATGCTTTCTTCTACCTTAAAAATAAACACAATGAATGAGTCAATTTAATATAAAAGTATAATGAAGAAAAACAGACACACAGTACAAGACAAAGAATTAGATAAGAGAATGTGTGTGTGTGTTTGTATGTATGTGTGTTTGTATGTGTGTGTGTACCCCTGTGTGTGTGTGTGTGTGTGTGTGCGTGTGTGCGTGCATTGAGGTGTGTGTGTATGTGTGTGAGTATGTGTGTATGCATGTGTGTGTGCATGCACGTGTGTGTCTGTGCACAAGCATACAGAATCGCTTAAAATTATGACAATTACAAAAATATTACATATTAACAACCATAGGTCCTTTTTTACATCCCTCTGAAACCCACCGACAAGGACAAACTTCAGTCATCATACAAAAAGACAAACGTTTAATCTCAAACTTCCCACTTCTGGCTGTGTAGATGCTATTCTCGCCAGCAAACACTGCTCAAACTACAGACAACCGCACACTTGAAATATTAAAATCCTGGATCAGTCTAACTTTTCTGTTCAAAAGTTGTGAAAACCTGGGAATCAATGTCAGATCGTAAGTACACACTCTATGAGAAGTTTGCATTTATGACTGTTTTCAAAGCACCTCACCATATAGGCAGCTATACTCCACCTTCAGAGCATTTTTTCCTTCTTTAAAAGAGAGTGCGGGTTCTTATGCTAAGACTTTGTTGAGGCTGAAGACAAATCTCAACATGTTAAAGAATAACATTTCATGCAGGCAGCTACACTCCACCTTCAGAGGATTTTTTCCTTCTTTAAAAGAGAGTGCAGGTTGTTATGCTAAGACTTTGTTGAGGCTGAAGACAATCTCAACATTAACATGTTAAAGCATAACAACATTTCATGTAGACCATGGCACTTTGCTTAGTTCAGTAACTGACAAAAGCTTTTGGTCTGGGCCAATCCTGATCTTTTCACTCATAGACTGTTAAAACTCTGGATTTTCTGAACAAGTGTGAATCATACATGATCCCAATATGATTCAATATGATTATAACTCATGTTCACAACAAATATTTTTGAGAGGTATGTCTTTCACCCTTATGTCTTTCAGAAAGAAAACGTTGGTCTTGTTGCTACTTCACTGGGAAAATACAGTGAATCAAAGCAGACATGTTTCATAAATGACTTCATTTCTCTAAATTCAACATGTTTTCAACATACCAACCAAGGCACAGATACACACAGACTTCATGCCTATCACCCCCCCCCCCCCCCCCCCCCCCCCCACTCCCATCCTGACCCTAACCCCATCTCTCTCCCTCTCCTCACAAAACACACAACACCCATGAAGAAACTTGGACATGCAAGCAAACAGAATGCAGTCATGCATGAAAACACCGGCATTCGAAGCTGTGGTATTTTATGTGCATTTTTGTTCCAACAACAACAAAAAACAAAAAAGGGAGGAAGATAAACAGGAACACTAACAGGTGATGAATCAAACTGAAAAGAACACATGAAAAAAAAGAAAACCGAAGAAAAGGAATGGTGATCATGAACTACAGTGCACTCACAGCATGGATGGTCTATTGCCTACAAAAATAGGTAGGAGCAAGGTAACAAAACCTTTGAACAATCTTTAACCAACTGTATACACACAACGCACAGGAACTATTCTGCGCCCTCATCATCCAAAGCTATCAAGCTAAATTCACTTGCCCTGGCATAAACAAAAATCCAAACCGAAAATAGGGGCTACTGTATTCTGAGATATGTCTATGGCTGTTGAACTCATACACAACTCCATGCATCCACTGATAAGGTCAAAATTTAAAGTGGAGGGCAGTTCATTCAGAACTGTACAAAGGACAAATTTACCTCACAAAATGTTAGCACAGATGTTATGAAAATGAAAAACCAATGTCCAAAACAATCACCACAACTTTCAGACGTGGACAAGGGAGGAAAAAAGGTGGACTGAAGACATGCTGGACAAAAGTTTCACTGCACCATAACAAACACGGAAAACCTGTCTCACTACTTGTTCAATAAGTGCTTGCTAAATAAGCCAGCCCCCTCACCCACTTCCTTCTCCCCACTCCCCCCTAACTGACAACTAGAACAAAACAATGGCAGAGCGTACAGATTGCAGTCACTGGTGGACATGGGTGTGGATCAAAAGCGACAGATCTACACTCAACAAGCAGCTAGGATTTCACGACAGTGGATTTGCAGCCACATCGCCCCACGCCACACACCGCATGCTTTGCCACATACATATATTGCCACAGACGGCGAAAGCCACTGCGTCGTCGTCGTCTGAAAATGCCATTACAAGAAATTTCAGACTGGTAAAGAACAGGCTTCACTTCAAATGGGGTTCTTTGTTTGTTGTTGTCGGTGTTGTTGTTTTAGGGCTTTTGGTCTTTGGGGTAACATTGATTTACTACTGTGGTCTTTTCTCATTTACTCTTTACTCACTACTTCTGCTTTCTATCAATTGTTTCAAACTTGTTTGAAAAATTGCACCTATCTGAAACAGAACTTGATTTACACCCAGCTCCATCCTTGCAATCACTTTATTTCATTGAGAATTTCCATTTACATCATGTTACTTGTCTCAAAATAAAAAGTTGAAAAATAGAACTTTAAGTCTTTAGTTTTACTTCTTTTCAAAACTTTCTGAAATCAAGATTTAAAGAAGAGACTTTTCTAATTCATAACAGATTTATGCTTTCAAATATGACTGTAACAAACTTTTCAATGAAGTACACGATGTGAATGTTTAGATCATTTCAGGTATTTTTCATTTTGAAACTCTATCAGGCAAAAAATGGCAACAACATTTTTACCTGATAATATGTAGAAAGAACTTTGGCATGTAGAACCCTCTATAGCCAAATCATGCATTTGTTTTTCTGTTTTTAAAAAAAATCAGTAAAACAAAAATTCTGATCTTTCAAAAGTCTCCTAGTTTTAACTTGTTTGCTCCCAACAAGGCTGTACAACACTGGTTACAACATATGCTTTATGATGACAACAGTGACACTAAATTTAATGAGTGAAAAAAAGCTTAGCATTCAAATCTGACAAGCTACTGCTTAGAACAGCTGTATGCCTTGTTGACAGAAATCAGTTCAGATGCAAATTTTGAAGACATTAAACCAGAGACTCCAGTCTTTCTAATTATTATGACAGATTGTGAAAACAAACAGCTGTAAAAGGAGAACATGAAAAGCCGAATGAGACCAACAAAAAACCAACTATTTCAAGGTGAAGTGAAATATGTAAGCTGACTATGAAAAGCAGATGGATGTGCACCATGAGTGCACACACCACAACAGCCAATCTCTGCGCAGTAGAAGCTTGTAACTTATGGAGAAAAGAAGTTCAAACACTGACAGGGAGAAACACTACCATCAGTAATACCATCAGTGAACAGGCATCGCTAACACCACAGTAATCCACATTCATCCAGAGAAATCTGCTGTGACTATTCATACAACATAGTACAACAGTGACCGAGTTATATATATATATATGTATTATATACATACCTGAATTTTATCTTAAATTTCGTTCGTTTGGATGAACTATTGTGCGGTGAAAGAAATAAGAAAAAAAAGGAAGTTAAAATCAAACATAATGAAAATCTGATGAAAGGAGGCTCCTTACAAGTGAGGGATGATGTTTCTTGCAGTGAGGTACACTGAATGAACCAATGATGACACAACGCAACAACCTGCTGTGAATGATAGCATCCTACACAGGAAAACACATCACACCATCATGTAACCAAACAGGAATCATATATGGACAATACAAACAAAACTATTATCTTCCCAAAAGGCAAAAGACTCAAAATGTTTGAAAAGAAAATTCGTGAATGCACAAATTCGAAAATGTTTTGGGACAGGTGATAAATCTCACAAAAAGGTTTTAAATTATACAGATTTACAAGAAAACTATGTACAAATACATATATACAGCAGTGATATAATACACACACACACACACATATATATATATATACATATATATAGATATATATATATTTTTTTTTTGGCTTAATCATTTTATTCTCCTTTAATTTATAATCTTCCAAACTTGAACCTTCCAAATTAGATTTTTTTCTCCTTTGTTCCTCGGCTAGAACTCCAAGGTTCACCAATGGTGAGGTTTTGTGTAAGTGGCCAATCTTGCCCACCATAAAGGCAGCCACATTCCGACTTTGGGGATGGACGGTATGTTCATGTTTCTTTATACACTAAATATAAGCTGCAGTGTAATCAAAGACTCTAGACTAGAATCCAAAAGAACTTTTTTGTTTAAAAATTGTAAAATGCAAAAATGCTTTAAACCATTTTTTTTAGAACTCGCAGAGAAAATGATTAACATTATATTTCTACCGTCGGTCCACAAACACTATAATTATTTCTACAGCTCATATGAGTCTTAATCAGTGAATAGACCAGCACAAATGACCGTTTCATTCTACACTTCCCCGTGCAAACTGATTTAAAAACAAAAAAGGCAGAATATTTATAGATCAAAGTGGCATATACAAAATACAAATGGATGCTATGTAGGTTAATAATAAAGAAAAACGAGGGGTGGAGAAGGTGAATTTAAAATACTTACTCTTTCCTCTCCAATTTTTCCAAAGCTCTTGGAGAGGCTGGATCAAAGCCCAAATAGGAATCTGAAACGTGGACAAAGAAAAGTTAAATGTAACAGCACAAAACAGAAATAATATATAAAATATTGAAAACATTCTTCACCTTGCACAGGAAAGCAAGGCAGGTATCTTTTCCTACAGGACACTTTGTCACAGCAGACAGACTTTAGAGGAGAATGTTCAGTTTTCAAATCTGCCAAGCATGTACTGAATATTTCATGTATGCTACACCACAACTGAAAAAAAAAAATGTCCAAAAGTATACACACTGAACTAGCTTCATAAATGAACACTTTGGTGAAGCCTCCTTTACATAGCTATATTCTTGTTTCTGCAACATGGAGAATAAGATTCTGGAAGGCCTGCACGTAACTTTTCAGGGTGATTCTGAAAATTTTCATGACACCCTGACTGAACCAGATGGCACCAAGGTTCAAACTCACACCATCAGGACCATTAGGAAAAGATGTCCAATGCCGTTTCTCTTTAGCTCTCAGACCCAGCATTTTTCCAAACACAACCTAACATAGTTAGAACCTCCCCTGCTTCTTTTATCATGACAATCTGGCACCTTTTCGAAAACATGGTTAGAAAATAATCTGTTTTAATAATTCACAGTCCAACACATATACAAAACTTACTGACACGTAGTCAGAACATATCCTGTTTATAGTCTGCCATATACACAAAACAGGATTACAACATAGCCTGTTCTGCTAATTCATGATCTGCATCCTACAAAAACTAAGAAGGTATTGGGCACAGCCACAAAAGTACCTCTTTTTGCTAATTCATAGTCTGGCATGTCTACATACATGGTTGGAACATACCTGTTTTTGCTAATTCATAGTCTGGCACATCTACAGACAGGGCTAGAACATACCTGTTTTTGCTAATTCATAGTCTGGCACATCTACAGACAGGGTTAGAACATACCTGTTTTTGCTAATTCATAGTCTGGCACATCTACAGACAGGGTTAAAACATACCTGTTTTTGCTAATTCATAGTCTGGCACACCTACATACAGGGTTAGAACATACCTGTTTTTGCTAATTCATAGTCTGGCACATCTACGGAATCCCCAGAATGCATCTCCTGTCCACCAAGGTAACTGTCTTTGCCAAACGAGAAGCGGTCGGATTTTTTTCTGAAAAATGAAAGAGTCATCTATCAAAATTTTATAGTGGTACTCACGCATATTTCATGACTAGATTGTTAATCTACAAGTAAACACAACACAAATAAACTTGTAGGCAGCTGCATTTTACTTGCCCGAATCATTTCAAATACTTGGGGGGACGGAGGGGGGATTAGTGCAGTCGTTAGAGCACTGAGCTCGCAGTCTGTCAGCCCGGGTTCAAGCCATCACCAAAGTGCCCAGTTGAGGAGATTTTTCCCCTAAAGTTAACATCAGTACTGACTCAACTCTCCCAGATGAGACTATAAACCAAGGTCTCGTGTACAAATACACACAGAACATGCTGTGTACACATTAAAACCCCTTCCGCCTTTCAAAACAGTTGGCCCTTGCATGTCTGTTTTTATTTTATTTTATCTTATTTTTATTTTATTTTATTCTTTTATTTCAAGGATAATAAAATAAGCTTTTATGTGCTTTTTTCATCCAGTTCCCATGTGTATGCAGTTTTGTAAATTTTGTCATCCGTTCCCACCGGCACACAATGGCCTACTCTTCCGAAAAGCAAAACAGATTTTAACATGTGCGCAAGATGTTCTGCGTGTGTTCACACACAGGACCTCAGTTTATAGTCTCATCCAAAAGACTTTTGGGGGTCTTGGAGTCGGCACTGAAATTAACTCCAGAGGAAAAATCCTCTCAAACGAGAATCGAACCCAGGTCAGCAGATCTTGAAGACATCACTTTAACTACCAAGCTATCTGCAGGAAGGGATGACAACATTTTTTTAAACACACGCACTCCCAGTCATGTTCAGAAATCATCCTTGAAGTCAGAATGCGGTTACCTTCATGGTGGGTAAATGGCTGAATACACAAAATCTCACCAATGGTAAACCTTCGGAGCTCTAGCCAAGGAACAAAAACAAAACAGAATCAACAACTTCACAACTGCTGCCTTTATTGACCTCAAAGATATAGCAGAAAGGATACAAGCACGTACCTGCTGTCAGAAGAGGACTGGCCCCGAGCCGGGGGAGTGACAGGAACAACCACGTCCAGACTGACGCCCAAACTGGCAGTGGGGTTGCGGGGAGGGAGAGGGGGGGAGTTCTCCACATTCATCTCCTTCAGAACTTTGGCGGCACGTGGGGGAAGGGGTGGAGGAGGGGTAGGCGCACCATGCTCGTCTTCCTCCCCCTGCTGCATCTTGGGAATGTCTACTGCAATACGAGAGACATGGGGCTGTAATTTAGGTGTCATTTTTACAATGGAGATTCCACTCAGGGCCTCATCTCACACAAATGTTCTGGATGAGAGGCCCCTACTGGAGCCTTTAAAAAATATATTTTTTAAGTTTTGAATTTTTGGAGTGGCACCCATTTTCATAGGTGACGTTCTCAGATTCTCTAAACTAATCACAGAATTCAGTAACCTTTCTCCTTTTGAAAACAACTAATGGTTGCAGACTACCTAGAGGATGGCAAGAAGGCGAGCATGTGATTTTGGAGGTCACCGTAAATAAACCAAGTTTCTGTATGGAACATCAAATTTGAACATTTGTGAAAGGTCCACAGCAACATGAGAGTTGACCCAGTAAAATACCATGTGCATACACCCAAAATAAAAAGTTTGTCTGGGTTTTCTTTTAACCCTAGTAGCGCTGAATATGCAGCAACAAGCCTCACTTCTATTGGCTGAATTAACATTGGCTAGCATTGTTTTGGAGGAGGGTGGGCTCAAACAACCCTTGATATTGATATATAAAACTGAATTAAATGTGTTAAGCTATATATCACTGGAAAGAACAGATAATATGCTTTTAAATGAGTGTAATTTTATAATAATGTGTAGTGATTATGATTATGTAAAAAAAATCAATAAAAAAAAATCGTGTGCGCACTACTGATCACTGTTCCATTGTCAGGGCCCCAGATAGATTTTAACACGATAAGCAAAGTTCTTGCGGTGCATAAATGTCATGATTAGGTAAACACTATTTCTTGACATTAGTTTTCAAAAAATAAGGAGTTTGTATCGCTTTAACGGTCACCAAATACTCGGAAAAGTTCAGCCAAAGGATCGACGCCATCGCGACCGTCATGGCGGAATGTGCGAAGTGGTGGCTTTCTATGACGAAAATACAAAGATCGCTTGATTTCATGTGATGCAAAGTATTCAGCAGCATAGCGATTTGACTCAACAACAGTTATTTCGAAGCCTCGTTGCGTCAAAATAAAGTAAAACAATCTGTGACGTCGAAATCGCCGAGTAGTGAAGAAGTCCATCCAGCAAAACTAGCACCGCTCGATTCAGTCCGATCGCGATTGATTTTTACCAAGTTTTTCAAAAATATTCCACAATCCTTACCTCATCGTCTCTCTCATTGTTTATTTCAACCAAATCCAGCCTCTAAAACTCCTCCTCGCTGTCAATATAGTAAAAAAGCTCGAAAAACGCTTGAAGAAATTCTAGTGCAAACACTGGCCGCCATTTTTGTTGAAGACGATCTCGGCTGGTCCGAAAAAAAATAAAAATACACTCTTAACCAATCAGATTCTTTGTTGCTTGTGTGTGTCAAACGACCTTCACCCCTTTCTGCGGGCCTACAACGGCCTTAACATTCATTGGCTGACCTTTGAAAGCGAAAGTAAGCTTTCAACTATGACCACCCACGTCATCCCGGAATATTCCGGGATCCGCCACACAGCCTAGACCCGCCTTTACCGGAATATTCCGGGAACCGCGCTACTAGGGTTAAATGGATGGTATTGATCGTTCCCCAGGGAAAGTACCCCAGATTTCACGCAGGGAAATCTATCATTTTTACTACACGTGCTATACAATACTGTACAATACAATGGTACACAATACTGTACAACACAGTTCAACAAGGCCATTTATATGTTTGTCCTTTCGTGTACCTGAGAGTTCTTTACTATCTTTGGTCCTGGTCACACGACCACTGCTGCGTTCACTGCTGGTGCGGGACAGGGGTGAAATGTCGCTGGCTGCGTCGTCCTCATCCAGAACATCGGCCTCAGAGTCTGTCCCTGTTCCAGAAATGGGGCCTGATATCGTCACCGTGGTTCCCTCCTGGCGGTAAAAACAGAAAATACTGAGATAAGTTTGAGGGCACAAAGAAAAGAGGCAGAGACACCTACATCCTATATTTCTAAGCGCTTTGATTTGTCTTTGCAAGATATAGTGCTATATAAATTCCATTTATTGTTATTATCATTATTACTATTAGTATTGTATTTCCACACTCAGGTCTGGGGTCTCGCAATACTACGAGATCATAAAACTCTGCCCAGATAAAGAAAAATGGAAAACTCTGGAGGCATTATGTGGAGCCCCTACTGCGACAGAGGCAATGGAGACAGGTGACTGTTATGCAATACAATCTAATCTGGTGTAAATGTTACAGTCCCAACAGAAAAATGCATGCCCCATAATTAGCATTCTCATGGGGCATAACTAAGAATATTGTTATGCAATGTAATCTAGTCTGGTTGGAATCTTTACAGTCAACTGTAGTTCTCACCTGGGGGGAAAACATAAAATACAGCTAGGCAGTATAATCTAATCTGGTGCAAATTTTACAGTCCCACAAAATTTTTTGCCTGACACATAACTGTAGCTCTCTCCTGGGAGAAAATGAAAAATATTATGTAATCTTATCATGTCTGGTTAAATATTACAGTCTTGTCATTAAATTAAAAAAGAAACGCATTCAAGATGATGCATAATACTGCACATGTATGCAAAATTTTAAATTTTCACTGGATAAATATTGCAGCCTTTCTTTTCATTTTATGTTTAATCAATTTGACTAATAATGCTTACAGTGATGCTAGTATCATTTAATCCATCCAAGTCTGTTATATTCAATAACCAGCAGTGTCAAATATATCAAGTTCTGATTTTTCCGCCCCCTACACACACACTCACCCACCCACACACAACACAACACATCTAAACACCCATATAAACAAAACAAAACCAAACACTCAAACAGCTCAGTACCTTCGGCGTTTTCTTCTTGTTGAACTTGGTAATCTTGTTCAAGTAATTGGTGGCTTTGTCCACGTTCTTCTTCAGTTTGTTGCCTAATGACTGCCCCCCTTCTTTCTCCTCTTTCTCCTTCTTCTTTTTCTTCAAGGCCTCAAAGTCTAGAGCATCAGGGTCTTCGTACAGGTTGTCTTCCCCAACGGGTTCGTAGTCCGTGCCACTACTGTCAGATGACCACTCATCTTCACCTGAAGTCAGCTGCAACAGTGAAGAGATTTTCGTGTGATTTTCATACATCGTGTGGTACAGTGTGGTGTGGTGTGGTGTGGTGTGGGTGAGGTGGGTGGTGTGATGGGGTGGGGTGGGGAGGCGTAGTGAGGTGAGGTGGGGTGTGGTGTGGTGTTGGTGAGTGGGGGAGGTGGTGGGTGAGGTGAGGTGAGGTGTGGTGTGGTGTGGTGTGGTGTAGTGTAGTGAGGTGTGGTGTGGTGTGGGTGGGTGTGGTGTTGGGTTGGTGTGGTGTGGTGTGGTGTGGTGTA
>CM054151.1:24412608-24445108 GCA_028751875.1 Rapana venosa | reverse complement strand
TGAATCAGATGAAAATATGTTTATAAATATCTTCTGTTCACTTACTTTTCTTTCTGGAAATGATTGTATGCATTTTAATCTGTGTTAACCTTCAGGCAATGCATACTCTTTAACCTCTGTTACCTTTCAAGAAATGTATACCCTTTGTTAACTTTCAGGAAACGTATGTAGACTTTTTAACCTCTGTTACCTTTTAGGAAATATATACCCTCTAACCTCTGTTACCTTTCAGGAAATGTATAATATACCCTTTAACCTCTGCTAGCTTTCATGGCTTTCAGGAAATGTGTACCCTTTAACATGTTACCTTTCAGGAAATGCATACCCTTTAACTCCTGTTACCTTTCAGGAAATGTATACCATATAACCCGTTACCTTTCAGGAAATGTATACCCTTTAACCTCTTTTAACTTTTGGGAAATGTATAATATACCCTTTGACCTCTGTTAACTTAAATGAAATGTATACCCTTTAACCTCTGTTACCTTTCAGGAAATGTATATACCCTTTAACCTGTGTTACCTTTCAGGAATGTATACCTTTTAACCTGTTACCTTTCAGGAAATGTTACCCTTTAACCTCCGTTAACTTTCAGACAATGTATAGTATACCCTTTAACCTATGTTACACTTTAGGAAATGTGTAGTATACCCTTTAACATCTGTTACCTTTCAGGAAACATACACTTGGTATAGTATACCCTTTAATCTCTGTAACCTTTCAGGAAATGTATAGTATATCCTTTAACCTCTGTTAACTTTCATGAAAGGTATGGTATATCTGTTACCTTCCAGGAAATATATAGTATACCCTTTAACCTCTGTTACCTTTCAGGAAATGTGTACCTTTTAACTCTATTGTGCCATGAGCTGTCATAGACCAATCACTGTGCTTGTCTGAGCCTGCAGTGAACAAATATTAGGAAATGACTACTTACAAACAAAACCCTACTCACAGGACTGAAAGATGTCTGCTATAAAAGACATGATGAGTTTAATCAAAAAGAGATGCTCAAGCTGACTTCAGATATAACAGTGAGTAGTGCTCAGTTGAAGGTTCCCAGCATGTAAGTGTTAATAACCCCTCTTACATCAGAATTTTATCCAAAATTTTGTGTTAGTCTGTTTCTTCTTTGTTCTTTCTTTCTTTTTTTTTGCTGTTAGTTTTTTGTTTGGTTTTGTTTTGGGTTTTTTTGGGGAGGGAGGGGGGGGGGGGTGTTTTGTTGTCAAGGGGGGTGGGAGGGGGGTGTTGGCAGCTGTTGTTGTTGCTTTTTTTTTTTTTTTTGGGGGGGGGGGGGGGGGGGATGACATTTACTAGCATGGTAAGGGTTGATCCCGTATTATTTTCATTGTATCTAAACAAGATGCAGATTTGTGAGTATTATTTTTTTTTTTGCCTGCAGTTCTGAAAAGCTGTATGTAAGGGCTTTTCCATAAAGTTTATGCTTTTCTTCTGCTTCGCTGTTTGTGCCTACTACTGCCTTATCACTCTTTCATCTCAATTGCCCAGGAAATTCTCACATAGTCTATTTCTTTCCCCCCCCCCCCCCCCCTCCCTTCCCCTTGTTTTGTTACCCATCTAGAACTCTAGAGATTCACCAGTGGTGAAATTTTGCCTGTATGCAACCATTTTTACCCACCATAAAGTAGTTGCATTCTGACTTTAGGGATGGTGTCTGAACAAGACACCTGTGTGCATGCATTCTTCCAAAGTTTTCCTACCAGCACAAAATGGCCTACTCTTACAAACAGGTTTTTAACATGTGCACAAGATGTTCCGCATTCATTCGCACATGAGGCCTTAGTTTACAATTACAGCCTCATACGAAGGACTTTTGGGAGGATTGGAGTTAGTATTGATGTTAACTCCCCAGTAAAAATTTCCTAAAACAGGCGCCTCCATAGTGGCTTGATCCTGGGCTATCAGATCACAAATGGAACGCTCCACCCCCCCTTCCCTTATTTCCTTTCACAATTCCTGAGAGAATTCAGATGAAGTACATAGACTCACAATCTGTCACTGATACAACTGAGTCAGAAATGTCATATGGTCAGGTTTTGCCACATCAGCCAAGTAAGGATATTCTAGACTCATGATACAGACGGCAGACAGGGGTATTGAAACATACTGATGAGGTAATGTGATCAGAAAGAATACATGCCGTATTGTACTGTATCTATTGTGTAATGTAGACAATGAAGATGTTGCAATGTTAGAAATGTTGTTAGGGGCATTGTATTTTTTTCATGTGTTGTACAAAGGCTCTTTTTCCCCCCTATCATTTTACTTTATTGTGATTGTTGTTTAGTTGTTTTGTTTTATTTGGTTGGTTGGTTCTTGGTTTTTTTAAAGGGTTGTAAGTTTGTTTGGGAGTGGTTTGGGGGTATTTACAATAATTTTGTCATGAAAAATTTCAAGTAATGAGTTTATGCAGATGTAATCTCTGTTTACATTCCCCTCCTAAAACACACACACACACAGATACAAATGTATGTATACACAAGTCTGTACAAAATGTTCTCAGGTTTGTTTTCTATACAGGATGTTATGGCATGCATGTATGTAAACGACAGATAAAAGGCACTGGCAAAGGTGGCACATGACTGAAAGCAAACAGGATATTCAAGACATCATCAATACAAACATACTGTGAAACACACTCTAAGACGTGCAGCGTGCGTGCATGCTGTGTGTGTGTGGTTCACATCAATGTGTCCCCACATGCATGCTTGTGTGTACATGTGTGTGTATGTGTGTGTGTGTGTGTGTACACGCATGACCATGTGCATGCATGAAGAGTGAAAACATCTTTCAGTTTAAATGACACCATGTGTCTGGGCATACGCAAGTGTGTATAATTATAAAGCTTTAACCTAAGTCTTTCCTCTAAATCACACCATATGTGCACACATGCATGCAACTGCTTGTGTGTGTGGTGTGTGTGTGTGTGTGTGTGTGTGTGTGTGTGTGTGTGTGTGTGTGTGTGTGTGTGTGTGTGTGTGTTATGTGTGTGTGTGTGTGTGTAAGAGAGAGAGAGAGAGAGAGGTGTGTGTGTGTGTGTGTGTGTGTGTGTGTGTGTGTGTGTGTGTGTGTGTGTGTGTGTGCAAACTTGTGCAAGTGTGTGTTGTGTGTGTGAGCATGTGTGTGTGTGTGCATGTTGTGTGCTGTGTGTGTGTGTGTTGTGTGCTGTGTGTGTGTGTTTGTGTGTGTGCCTGTGTGCGTTGTGTTTGTGTGTGTGCCTGTGTGCCTGTGTGCGTTGTGTTGTGTTGTGTTTAACTGTAAAGGGCTCACAACAGCAGAAAGGAAACAGCAGGTGAACTGGATTTTTGCCAGGTGATTTATCTGGGATACTTTTCAAACAAACAGGGCTCAGTTTGCCCAATCTGATCTAGAGTGATACATACTGCAGAATCAGCCCTAAGGTGGCTCCCTTCCCAACAGGTGAGTGTGCAGAATTTGTACAGTAAATAATTACATAGAAAGAGAGATCAAGATAGAGCAGAACAGACAAACAAGCCTGGGAAGGAAACAATACTGTTAAGAATACTTATTCATTTCTTTACATGTACTTGTGTGCTATAGCTGAGTAGAGAGAGAGTGTGTGTTCAAAACTACTAATAAGAATAATATGTGTTCTTTTTCTTATACTTGCAGAATCTAGCCTCGAAACAAAACTGATAAATTGAGCTAGGTATGGTTTTGTATACTACAGTTAAATGGATCTAGCATTGAAAGCTTCCATCCTGGAGGACCCATGAAGTTGTGGGTTCAAATCTCAGAGCAGCATCTGAAGAAAAAAGTTTAAGGTTTTTTTGTTATCTCCTGAGTCAACTATAATAACAGACCTACCAGTACATTAATTCCTTTCATGCACACATGCATGCAAAAGACCAAATATACAAATAAAAGATCCCGTAATTCATGTCAGTATTCCATGGGTTACAGAAACATATACCCAGCATGCATCTGGTGACTAAAGAGGAACAGGCTCAACCAGGTTCATCTTGTCAAACAGATGCAGTGCCCCAGCAGCTTCTGAAGCAGTTTAAAAAGAGGAGGGGGGGGGGGAGAGGGGAGAGAGGGGAGAGGGGAGGGAGAGGGAGAGAGGGAGGGGATGAGAGGGGGAAGAGGGGGGGGGAGATAGGGGGGCAGAGAGGGAGAGGGAGATGATGAGAGGGAGGGAGAGAGGGAGAGGGAGAGAAATATCAAGACAGAGAAGAGAGGGGAAGAAAGTGAGAGAGAAAAGTGGAAGGGGGAGGGGGAGGAGAGAGAGGGAGAGAAATATCAAGAGAGAGAAGAGAGGGGAAGAGAGTGAGAGAGAAAAAAGAGGAGGGAGAGAAGAGAGAGAGAGAGAAGAGAGAGAGAGAGAGAGAGAGAGATGCACTCTTAGAATACCTCCCTGATTCTTCTCCAACATTTCAATAGATTATGAATTAAACAATACAAGAAAAGAAAAAAAGAAGAAAATAACATATAAAACAAAAAATGTGTTTAAACTAAATTACTAAAGTGTGGGAGGACAATCTGGTTGACAGGTCTATTACCATCAATCAGAGATCAGAGAGACCAAATGTTCAAACTGACCTGAAGACCTTAACCTTGATTCTCATTGCACGATTCAATTCTCTGTCATTTTTAACAACAGTTAAAACCCAGTCTACTCATACAGATACTGAAACATATTGTTCTGACAGATCAAAGAATGAACAGTGTGAAACAGGGAAAGTGGGTGATGAGAGAAATACTGGGGGGGGAAGGGGGGTGGGGGAAAGGGGGGGGGGGGGGGGGTAAAGAGGAAAAGATCAACACGGGAAGAGGGGGAGGTAAAGAGGGGGAGGAAATCTGGGGTTGTGACGGGAAAAACAGGACAAAAAAGATTTTGTTTGAAAGTTTAAAGGGCCCCCCGGGGGGGGGGAGGTGGAGAGAGAGAGAGAGAGAGAGAGAGTTTAAAGCTTCCGTGTGTGTGTGTGTGTGTGTGTGTGTGGGGGTTTTGTTTTTTTGGGTTTGTGTGTGTGTGTATTGTGTTGTGTGTGTGTGTGTGTGTGGGGTGTTTTTTTGGTGAGCTTTTAGGGGTTTCACTGACAGTGGGTTTTGCATTTTTTTAATTTGAAAATTTTTTTTCCCCACCATAAAGGGTTTCCCGAAAATTCAAATTTGGGGGTTGTTTTGCGGGGGTTTGTTTGGTTTCTATAATCCACTAAACCCAAAGGGGGTTTAAGGGGAAACTGGCAGGTTTTGCCTTGAAGTTGCCCGGGAGACCCGTAAAAATCCTCACCCTTTTTCACCAGATGCCCCCAAAGTTTCCCAAACCCCTTAAATTCTTGGGCCCCATGGGAATGAAGTTGAACGGTTAAAAAACCATTTCAGCTAAGGGGTGTTAAGCCCCATTTTTTAACTGTTCATAGTCACCAATTTAAGTAAAGAAAAATTGGGAAGGGAAAAGTTGGATTAATTTTTTTCTGCTTTTCGGGTTTCTTTTTTTTTTTGGGTTGGGTTTTTTTTGGGTGGGGGTTTGTTTGGGTTTTTGGTTGTTTTTTTTAAGTTTTGAAGCCCGTAACATAGTAAGGGTGCCCTCAGTTGGTTTAAACCAAAGCATTGTCATCATCCCCAGGCCCATTAATAAATTTAAAAAACAGACTGGGGGGGTTTGGGGTTTTGATTGGTTGAAAGGCGCTTTTTTTTGGGGTTGCTTTGCTTTTTTAAAATGGCTTGTTAGGGTTCATGGAGACCTTTCTTTTTTTTTTTCTTTTTTTTTTTTGGGGTTTAATTCAGAGGTCTTTCTTCTTCAGCTTAAAAAAACAGCTTTCCTTTCTTTTTATTTTTTTTTTCTATTCATTTTTTCCCCTTTTTTTTTTTTCGTTTTTGTTTTTTGGGGGGAAGGGGTGGGGGGTGGGGGGTGTTTTTTGGGTTTTTTCTTTTTCGGGGGTTTTTTGGGGGGAAATTTTTTTTTTATTGTTTCTTTCTTCTCATTTCTAATCCTGATATGAAAAGGGTTTGCAAATTTCGTATGTCAAAAGAAAAACACTTTTCCCCCCCAAAAAAAAAAAAAACCCTTTCTGCTCAAAAACAGTGAAACCAAATGAAGCAATGAAGCTTTTTACTTTGCATTTAAAATTCATGTGTTTACTCTTTAGTGAAACCCCCCCCAAACCCCCAAATAAAAAGATTTGCCAGTATTTCAGCCAACTGTTACTAAAACCAAGATTTTCTGATTTTGAGTCCCCTCATGCTTGCTGGTTTTGAACTTTTCACCCCCAAATTTTGATTTTAAGAAATTTCTTCCGCGGGCCAAAATCAGTATTTTTTTGCACTGTTGCTGATTTTTCTGCATTCAGTCTGGGTCAGAAAAACATTTTGGTCGGTTTTTTTTACTCAAAAAATGGAAAACAGGGGGAAGGATGATATGTCTGCTATCACAAAGCACAAAAAAATGTGGTGGGGAAACCTGGGAACTGTATGAAAAACTGTCCTTTTTAACATGACCTGTTTCCAAACGATGAAAAATCGCCATGGCGGGGGAAAAACCCCAAAGTCAACTAAAATTGCCTTTTTGGGGGCAAAGAGGGTTAAGGGTTAATACCTTTTCATCTTGAAAATTTAAAGCTTTCAGTTGGGAAAAATATTTAAAACTAATTTCCATCCATGCCTATATATACCCTGTCTGTCTATCTGCCTCTCTCTATCTCTCTCTCATCAGCAAATATACATCTCAAATCCATATTCCTTCAAGTAAACAGGTATACTAACACACAGACATAGGGATATTAATAATAATAATAATAATAATAAATGGAATTTATATAGCGCTGAATCTTGCACAGACAAATCAAAGCGCTTGCACTCAACTCATTCTTACACAGTCATGCAACCAATAGCGAGTAATAGTTCTAACAAGTCCAAATGCGCGCGCGGCGCGCACACCACACCAAAACACAACACACGTTATACACTTTGGCAGGGTGAAGGAATTTTGGCTGTTTGAAACAGGGATAGCTATAAAAATGAAACAGGAGAGGAAATTCTAGGTTTAAAACAAATATGCCTTGAGGCCAGATTTAAAGGTCACAAGAAGGCCCTTTGGCGAAGAGAGATAGGGAGGCCTTCCAAATCGATGGACCAGAAACAGAGAAAGAGCGACGGCCAACAGTGGACGGGTTGAATCTAGGTGTTTGAAGCACAAGGAATCTGCAGCAGAGCGAGGGACGAGAAGGGGTGTACAGGTGGGGCCATTTCAAGAGGTAGGAAGGTGTGTTTGTGGGAGACATTTGTAACAGAGAGAAATGATCTTTTTAATTTTTCTTTGTGGCACAGGCAGCCATGGAGGGGATCGCAAGGAGGGGTAATGTGTCAGATTTTTTCTTTCTGAGGATAGTCGAGCTGAGAGTTTTAAATACGTTGAAGGGAGTGGATAGATGATGCTGGCAGACCAGCAACAGAGAATTGCAATAGTCAGCGTGAAAGAATGAGAGATCCCACGAGTTTTGTTGTTGCCTCTGTGGGACAGGTATTTTCGAATTGCAACTAATACGTCGGTAATTGATAGAAGCAGGACTGGCAGGTTGGGTGATGAATTTTTGCATAGAGAGTGTGTTGTCAATAATGACCCCTAGATACTTTACAGCAGTGGATAGAGGGACTGATGCATTGCCGAATTCAAATTGAGTGTTGTAATGGAAGAGAGTTTGTTTTGGTCCCTACAAGCATGGTTTCAGTTTTATCAGCGTTTAGTTGTAACTTGTTTTCTTTCATCCAGTTTTGGATATTTTAAAAGCAGTAGGTCTATTCCCTCAAGAGGGAAGGGAGATTTTCAGGAGTGTCACGCTTAGAATTGAAAAGCATCTGCTAAAGTGATGGTTGATTGATGACGGTTAATTATATGTGACAGTGGAGCGGTGTAGAGAGTGAAAAGAACGGGGCCCCCAGAACTGATCCCTGCGGGACTCCACATTCCAGTCTGGCAGGTACTGACTGAATCTTGTTTACTGTGACTGTCTGGAATCGGTCGTAGGTATGATCTAAACCGGGTTTGAGGGCTGTACCAGTAACACCAAACGTTTCTTGAAGAGGGGGGGAGAGAAGGATAGAGTGGTCAATAGTGTCGAAGGCTCCCAGATAAGTCGAGTAGAGTGAGGAGGGAGATTTTCCTGAGTCAGAAGCAAGTAGAAGTATGTTTAAGGTGTGAACTAGGGTGGTTTCAGTGCTGTGGTTGGCCGAAGGCAGACTGGAAACGAGGGAAGAAGACTGTTGGAGAGAAGGTGGTGTTGGGGCTGTTTCAGAACTACTCTTTCAAGGATTTTAGAGATAAAGGTAGGTTGGAAACAGGTCTGTAATTCTTCAGAATGTTAGGGTCAAGGTCATGCTTTTTGGTAATGGTGTGACAAAAAGCAGTTTTGAGAGTGAAGGAACTTTTCCCAAAACAAGAGATGAGTTTTACTTTCTTTGTGATAGCGGGTATGAGCTGTGGCAGGCACTGCGCGAAAAAGAAAAGCGGGTTTATGGGGTGGGATGGTGGCATGATTTTATAGTCATTCCTTTCAGAATTGTCTGATTTCTTTCTCGTTTGCTGATGAAAGGACAGGAGAGGAGTGCCAGAAAATTGAGGATCACAAATTGCAGGTGGAAAGGAGTCTGTCCAAGCTAGAGCGAATGTTTGCGGATTTTGTCAGAAAGAATGCAGAAAATATGGAAGGAAGTTCAGAGTGGCTGTAGATAGAAGGCAGAGGGCTAGCCTTCGCAGATCACAAGCCCGGGGGATGTGAGGGAAAAGAGAGATTTCATAGATGTTGGCATCAAGAACTTGAGAGAGTAATAGCTTGTTTTGCTGAATGGATTAAGGTTTTGACTTTGTTGATTTTACGAAGAAGCTGTTTGTTTATTTCAGTTTTTGTTTTACGCCATTGCCGTTTAGTTGCCGGCGTTTGCGTTTGCGACCAGGATGTCATGGGTTGTACCATGGTGCAAGGGCCCCATAGGCAGGAGATGGTCAGTAGGAGGGTGCATGCTCATCAAGGAGTTGGCTGAGGACGGTATTGTAGTGTTTAGAAAGGGGCAGTATGGTCGGGATTTGTGACAGACGTTCAGCAGCTTGGGAAAGAAAAGTTTGAATATCTTGGCCTTGAGGTTGCGACGGGTAATGCACTTCTTCTTCTGATAGGTTTTGCAATGTTTAGGGAGAAAAGAATGGTGAATGTCGGAGAGCAGTTCGTCAGTGACAGATACAGACTGAGATGTGACTAGACCTTGTGAAACATCGGTGATAAGCCAGTCTAAAATGTGACCAGATCTGTGTGTTGGTTCGTTTACCAGTTGGGAAAGAGAGTGGTTAGACAAAGAAAGAGAAAAGACGCTTAAAATCAGGGAGGACTGGTTGTCAAAGTGGAAGTTGAAGTCACCAAGAATGATAAGTTTCTGGGAGAGAGGCTGGAATGGTCAAGGAGTTTATTGAAATCTTGGTGGAAAATGAAGACCTGAAATTGTTTCTACGGTTGGGAGGTGGGACGGTAAAAGGGAACAGAGAGTAACAGAGTGGGCCAGGTAAGGTGAGGCTGAGTTCACAGACTTCGAAAGATTCGGGTGAAAAAGGAAAGGGAGTGACCGATAGAAAGAGTTGGAGCCCGTGTGTCTTTGTAGACGATGGCCCAAAGCCACCTCCACGGGGGAGTCGGGGGAAAGAAAGAGTTTGTAGCCAGGTGGCGTCAGTTGTTTTATCTTTGGTTCGTTGACCAAGTGGCTTTAGCCAAGTTTCTGTAAGAAAAGCTAGATCTATGTGGTGTTCAGAAATGAGTCCAAATTAAGTCGGCTTTGCCTCAGGACAGACAGATTGGCGTTGAGAAGACACAATTGTGGAGAAGGTTGAGGGAGGCAAAGAGGTCGAAGAAGACAGTGGTTTATTGACTATGACTATCCGAGGAAGAGGCTGAGGGCGATGGTAGAGATTTGTGCACTGGAAGAGTAGACAAGGATGGAGAGTCAGGAATGGAAGATGGTAAAAGAACAGGGTCAGTCAGGGGACTTATAGTCTCACAAAAATCATTACACACATCGAGGACAGAACCATTAGAATCACAGACAAAAGATGAAACATCTGGAGGACTAGAAATTGAAGCAGTATTGTGGCTGGTGACAGTTGTTGTGGTAGTGACGTCAGAAGTGAGGAGGGAGGCAGATGCGGGGGAAGCACGCTGCAGGCGATGACGTATGCCTGCACGTGTTCCTCGTCTGGTTTTCCGGCGGTATATTCCGAGGTTTACAATATGTTGTTTCAGTCTATTTTGCATTTGGTGAAACCCACTTGAGGAAAAAGCTTTTAATTCTGCAGCAGTTAGTGTCATTGCCGAGTAGTGACAAATGCTGGGCAGTGGTGGTGGGGGCGGTTTCGAGTCGTGAATCACGTGCAAATGTGCACGCTGCGGCAGGGTTACAGTACACAGGGTCACAAAGACCAACACAATCCGGTTAACACAAATCATAGAGTCAATGAAATTTTGAAAATGAATATAAAGCAAAGAAAGATCCTCGATATATAAAAAATATATATATAAAAATAAATAATAAAATAAACATCTAAATCATGTCAGGCAACAGATGTTCAATCCCCTACAACAGATGTTCTTGTGTGCACTTAACTTCAGTATTAAAAGTTAATCATCAGCACAGACAGATGTGGTGCAAATGTGCTCATAATGCATAGGTTCATCTGCACATCTGTGCATGCAAGTGCGTGTGTGCATGTGTGCGTGTGTGTGTATGTGTGTGTGTGTGAGAGAGAGAGTGTGTGTGTGTTTGTGTGTGTGTGTGAGCTGTGTGTGTGTTTGAGCATGCATGCGTGTATGTGTGTGTGCTCAAGATAGTGACTGCACTCATAGATATATTAACCAAATATATCGCAGACCTTTATTAGCATCATTTTTTTTTAAAAACACACCTCAGATTACTCCTATACACACATACATATAACACACAAAGACAAGGACATCCCGACCTCCGAGTTTATCAGGCCCAGAACTAAAGCATGTATGTATGCGTGTCATTTTCAACCAAGCATGACAGCAATCATATTATATCAGTCTCTGATCAAGCGCTCCATACCGCGTGTAACCCGCCATCATATCAATCATCAGTTATCTCTACACACACTCCCTGCCAGCGGGCAGCCACTACTATCAGGGGCATGCGGGGAGAGATTCCAGGTAATACTGCAGATGCCGCTGCCTGCCAAAAGTGCGCAACCATCACTCTGCAGGAGTGAAACCAGACACACCTGGGCTAGCTGCCTGACTACCTGGCTGACTGACTGACTGACTGTCTGCCAGTAAGAGGGAGACTGACTGACTGACTGACAGGCTGACTGACTGGCTGGCTGGCCGTCTGTCTGGCTGACTGACCCATTGATGAGACTATAAACTGAGGCCCCGGCCCGTGTTCGAACGCATGCAGAACATCTTGCGCAACATTAAATCCTGTTCTGCTTTTCGGAAGAGTAGGCCATTGTGTGCCGGTGGGAACAAATGACAGACTTTACAAAACCACATACACACGGGGACTGGATGTAAAAAAGCAAATAAGTGCTTATTCCATTATCCTCAATATAAAAGAATAAAATAAAAAAATATATAAAAATAAAAAAAATAAAAAACTGTCTGGCTGGTTGGCTGACTAACTGACTGCTGGTAAGATGGAGACTGACTGACTGACTGACTGACTGACTGACTGACTGGCTGGCTGGCTGGCTGGCTGACTGACTGACCAACTGACTGACCAACTGACAGACAGATTGCCAGTAAGAGGGAGACTGACTGACTGACTGACTGACTGACTGACTGGCTGGCTGGCTGGCTGACTGACCAACTGACTGACAGATTGCCAGTAAGAGGGAGACTGACTGACTGACTGAATGACTGGCTTACTGACTGGCTGGATAACTGACTGAAATCACTTGCTGCCATGCCTTCATTGCTACAGTGTACATGTACACAGAATCACAGAGTCTGCCCCTGCTGGCTTCAGAGTCCTTTTCTTAGCACATCTCCAGGCTTTATCAGTGAAGGGGGAGGGAGGTATTCTACAACATGCCAATTGTCTTGTTACCTTGGTTTAGAGACTATTCCATCGCCCCCTCCCTCACCCCCTTTCTCTCTCTCTCTCTTCCTCTGTCTGTCTGTCTGCCCCCCCCCCCCCCCCCCCCCCCCTCTCCTCCTCTCCCCCTCCCACCCCCCCCTTCTCCTTCCTCTCTCCCCTCACTCTTCATTCACTACCTGATTCTTCTTCTGTCTTGGAGCTTGAGAAAACACCTTATCACTCCCTCTCCCCTCCTCCCCATTTCTCCACCACCACCACCACCACCACACCCAACCACCTTATCTCCATGACACAGGCTTAATGGGGCAGAACTTTGAAACAGGAAAGCAGGTTTACCCATCTCCCACATCCCCTATCCCCTACCCCACCCAATCTCTTTCTTCACACTGCAACCAAGGGTTCTGAGTATGCCTAGGCTGGAAGGTGGGCACTGTGAAAACAATACCAACAAACACAACAAATAATTTTTTAAAAGAGGTGCATGTCTGAGCACAGGGTTTATAAATCACTGGCTACTTTCCCACTCCCAGGAGATGAAACACCTGTCTGACAGGTCCTTGCTGAGACCAGCAGAATCAAACTGGTATCCTATGATCTGAGCAGACATGTATAGTATCCCTGTGTTACTGACTGCACACAAACCTTGACCAAAAATGAAACAAACAAAAACAGAGCCCAAAAGTGATTTGCATTAAAGCAAGGATGATTTTACACCATCTTTTCACCATCTATCAATGTTTGCAGGTCTTTCATCCTTTGTCCCCACCCTCCACCCCCATTCTTGTCAGTCAGTCAGTCTGTCCGTCTCTCCACTTTCAGTAGCTGGTTTTTGTTGTTTTGTTTGTTTATATTTGCTTCTTGTTGTTGTTGCTGTTTGGCTAGTCTTTTCTTCTGTTTTAAAGGGGGGGGGGGGGGGTAAAGGGCGGAGGGGGAAGAGAGGGAGAGATACAGAGAGAGATAAATGTGATGGATAAGTGAGGGGAGGGATGGGTAAACTACATTAAAGATTAACTCTCTGTAAATATCAGGGAACCCCAGATAACATCCATCTAAAACCAAGATAAGTGACATCCACAACACACTTTGTTGGCATCTGTTCTGGATCCACCTCTGTCAAGCCTTGAGAGGTTAAAAACACACAAAAAACACCCTAAACAAAGTAGCAAAGTCAAAAGAAGCACTGCAACAAATCTTGTTGTCCTGCTACCATCTAATTGAAAAATCAAATGAAAATGAGTTCTAATTCTGATGCAAACCATGAGAAAACCATGCAACAGAAAAAAAAACTTCATAAAAAACAACAAACCAACACAGCCTGAAATGTTACAACAAAGCCAGAAAAACGTTAGAGGCCCTTGACATTCTCGGAATATTAAAAATGACTAAAGCTTTTTTCCCCAATGTATTTGTTGCTAAGTTTTCATTCCTCACCTAGAGCTCCGAGGTTCACCAATGGTGGGGTTTTGCATGCAACCTTTTTTGCCCACCATTAAATATTCGCATTCTGACATTTGGGGTTGATGTCTAAATACACCACCAGTGTGCATGCTTTTTTTTTTTAATATCCTGTTTGTCATCTGTTCTGACCAGCACAAATGGCCTACTCTTCCAAAAGGAAGAACAGAAAAGCTTGTAATAAAAGTCTAGGACACACACGGTAATTAATATTAATTAACCCCCCAAAAGTTATGTAAACCATTGACAGAAAACTTAACCTTCTTCTCTCTTGCTTTAGTCCAAAAAGAAAAGAAAAACAGAAGTGAAAATGTCATATCAGTAAACTCATGGCGAGTAGTGTTCACTAATCACATCAGAATGTTATCTATATAGACAGTTGCAGTTCCTAATCCTGAGGATTATTCCAATAATGTACACAGTCAGTGCAACTAGCCACTCAAAAGTAAACACACACTCTTGCAATGTCAACTGTTGCCACCCTCCCACTCCACCCCACCCTCATCACCCCTTTCTGACCCCAAGCCCAGCAATTTTCTGTCAATAGATTACATACCACAACCTAGATATAAACTTTTATCATAATTATGTGTTTGGAAACTTTATTGCTAATGTTCTG
Source organism: Rapana venosa (assembly GCA_028751875.1). Taxonomy (NCBI): domain Eukaryota; kingdom Metazoa; phylum Mollusca; class Gastropoda; order Neogastropoda; family Muricidae; genus Rapana; species Rapana venosa. Next base: position 24,430,956 of record CM054151.1, on the reverse strand, counting down.
CTGGTTTGGTTTGGTTTCTGTGTTCAATAAATCTGTTTTAGAACTTGTGCTTTGCATGTTAGTACATATGGTATTATAGATTCAAGACACCGCATTTATTAATTATCATCATTTTTTATAAATTCATAAAAGACTAATGTTACACACACATACACACACCACACAGAATCACACACACACACACACACACGCACACACACACTACACACACACAACAGAGTCACACACACACACACACAGAGTCACAACACACACACACACACACACACACACACACACACTACACACACACTGAATAATCAAAACAACAGTAATGAAACACAATGCTCTCCATCTGTTGAGTCTTGCCACTAAAATCTCTGTCAGCAACCAACCAGCCTACTGAATCCCTCCAGGACTATGAGGACTGGCAGGCAGACACAATAAGTCCTGCAACTAATATACAGGAATGTTTCTCCCCCACCCCCCCAAAATCCTCCCTGCTCTCAGAATGGCCACACCACAGGGAAATGTGACTGGTCAGTGGGTTTTTCAGAGTGCAAGCAGACTTGGCCAGGTGTGAGTAATTTTCCTTATTCCTGCAACAAGAGAGCTGAACCCAGTTCCTTTCTCTGTGGACAGGTGGTGTGTCTGTCTTCACCAGGCTCTCTCTCTCCACCTCTCTCTCTCTCTCTCTCTCTCTCTCTCTGAGTCAGTCTGTCTGTCTGTCTGTTTGTCTCTTTCTCTTTGTGTGTGTCTTGCTCTGTGCTCATTCATTATCCTTGAAATAAAAGAATTTGTCATTGTCATTGTCAGAGAGCATGGCTGGAGAGAGATGAACCCCAAGCACAAACACAGAGCATTCCTGCAGCACTGAGAGAGACACACACAAAGAGAAAGAGACAGACAGACAGACTCAGAGAGAGTGAGAGGTGGAGAGAGAGGAGGGAGAGGGGGGGGGGGGGGGGGAGGGGGGAGAGAGAGGGAGGGGAGAGGTGGAGAGAGAGAGAGAGAGAGGTGGAGAGAGAGCGAGAGAGGAGAGAGAGGAGAGGAGAGAGAGAGAGAGAGAGAGAGAGAGAGAGAGAGAGAGAGAGAGAGAGAGAGAGAGAGAGAGAGAGAGGGGAGAGAGAGAGAGAGATCCTGGTGAAGACAGACACACCACCTGTCCACAGAGAAAGGAACTGGGTTCAGCTCTCTTGATGCAGCAATAAGGAAAATCACTCACACCTGGCCAAGTCTGCCTGCACTCTGAAAAACCCACTGACCAGTTTTCCTGACACTTCAGTCTTGAGAACTTTTCTTGGTTACAGTCTTTGAAGTTCAGATTGATGGCAGTTAGTGATGTTTTGGACCAATTTGTAACTCTTCAGAACCAGCTATTAGTACTAAGCACTCACATCACTGCTTTTATAAGTGATGCAAAAATGACTGAACTGTGAACATCAGCAACTACTATACTGCACCATATCTCTGCAGAACCACTATATAACAAGTTAAAAACTGTTTGGAAAAAAATGTGACTGAAAATTAACAAAAAACAATATACTCTGTAAACACAGATTCAGCACATCATGAGAGCTAATTTTCAAAGATTTCAAATGCAGTTGCCTTCATGGTGGGAAAAAATGGTCGAATACACAAAACCTCACCATTGGTAAACCTCAGAGCTCTAGCCAAGGAATGGAGTTCTAACAAAAAAAGATTCAAACAAAGGAATGGAGATAAAAAGATTCAAACAACTGTAAGGCAGACAGCCTGTCGATACCCACATCAGTACACAGCAAAAAAACAAACAAACAAAAATCCACAAGAAAGACAGGAAGAAATTTCCCAGGAAACTGAAAGCACATTAGGACTGTTTAAACTTATAAAAATTGTTTTAATAAATTCAAGCAAAGGCTTGTCTGACTCCAGGATGTAAACGTCAAAAACATACTTTGCACTGTTGACAGTACAGTGTGTCCTCAATGTTGTGAGAACAACCTCAAGATTCTGTTGGAAAATATATAGAAGTATATCCCTGAAGTGGAATGCAGCTACCTTTATGGTGTGCAAAAATGATCACATACTCAAAATGTTACCACTGGTGAACCTCGGAGCTCTAGCCAAGGAATTTTTTTTTTTTTAAAGAAGTATTGTCAGAATTATTCATTGACAGAAATTCAGTTACAGCTTGATTTCTTCAATGACTGATTTCAGTTTTAGACAGTAAAGTATAGCACCCATATATTATCAAAATGCTAAGAATAACCAAGCAATTACTTTTAAACAGACTTCTGTCTGAATTATTAACAGACTTCTGTCTGAATTATGTTAGCATTCCCATTTTTAAAAAGAAAGTTCATGTTTTCTTATCTTGTAAAGTCAAGAGGTTGGTACATTAAGTTAAAAAAAAAGCTGATGTTTCTCACCTTCATGCTATAAAAACATGCATACATGTAAATAAAAGAAAGTGTTTGCCTGAAACTGTGATGCTGATTTGTGCTGTTTTATGTAATAAATGTTTGCTTGCTTTTAGCTATGCTTGTACCCCACATGAATTTCTCATGATTTTGAGATAATGATAAAGTGTTCGTATCCGTATGGTGACAGGAACATACAAAAAATAGGCTGTATCAGTGCATGAGACCTGTACAAAACTCATCCATAAATATGATTTCCCTAACACGAGCTCACTAGCCCAATACCTGGGCACTATCTCTGACCTATTACTTGTGAATCAGTACCATCACCAACAGCATGTCAACCTATTATTTGTCATCTAACATTGTCATTAACAGTGTGTCAACCTATTACTTGTAAATTAACAGCATCACTAACACAGTAACAGCATGTCAACCTATTACTTGTCACCAATAGCGAGTCAACCTGTTACTTGTGAATCATGATCATCACCAAAACTAAAAGTGTGGCATAAGCAGGGTTACAATAAACAACCAAAACCAACTGTTTTTCTAAAAAGTGTGTCTGTTCTTCAATTATTAGTCGATCAACTGACAAACTGTCAAGGATTGCTTGATTATAGATATATATATATATATATATATATATATAAACACCCACACACAGAGCAAGTTGGATGCTCCATTCTGACATCACATACCCTGAGGCAATTCAGTTTACAGACACAAAATTTCATTTTCAGAGTTTAAAAGATCTTAAGATGTAACTGTAATGTATACATGTGGAATGCTCAAATAACACAAAAAACAAAAAATAATCTCCAAAGTCAGAATGTGGCTATCTTGATGGTGGGTAAAAATGGTCGCATAGGAAAAATCTCACTGCTGGTAAACCTCTGAACTCTAGTTGAGGAACCAAAAAAACATTTTTAATCACTCCTGCCACTGCCAAGAAAAAAACAAAAACAAAAAAACACACAAAAAACCCAAACAAAAACCGCTTCTGCCACAGCGAAGACCAACCAAAAAAAAAATCTGTCATCTGCCAAGAAACTTATTTACCAGACGCTTCTCCACTTGCACAATTTAAAGCTCATTTCAGGTACATGCTCGATTTTTCCATTTGTAGATAGTAAAAACAAAACAAAAACAAACAAACCAGCAAGTAACTGAACAAAAGAACTCAACTGAGTAAACAAACAGCAAACACAGTTAACACACACACATCAACCCCCCCCCCCCCTTTCTTCTACGCATTTCTGCTCTTCTAAAGTAAATATATACATATAAAACTGTTTCTTGCATTCAGAGAGAGAGAAAAAATGAAAGTATCCATGAAAAGAAACAGAGGCCTGCAGAAGCAGAGGCTGATGCATACAGATGGGAGAGGGGAGGAACGGATTGCATGCACGTGTTGGAAAACAGCTGAGGACGATGTTATCAGCCAAAATTTGCATTATGAGGAAATTCTGACAAACACCACTGATGGCAGAGGCAAACACAGTGGACCAGAGAGACTGGGTGTATTGGGTGTTTTGTGGATGAGTGGAGAGGGGGAGGAGAGAGAGAGAGAGAGAGAGAGAGAGAGAGAGAGAGAGAGAGAGAGATTCACCTACCATGCCCCACCCATGTATTGGTGTGCATGCACTCTCTTTGTCTGTCAGTGTCTGTCTGTCTATGTTTCTCTCTGTATATGCACTGTGGCTGGGGTTCAGATGAATGTGAGACAGATAGACATAGACAGACAGGCAGACAGGAAGACAGATATACAGAAAACTCTTGAGTGACAATGACAAAGCAAGGGGAGGAGCAAGGTATCAAGAGATAGAAAACTGATGATGGGAAAAAATATGACAGAAAAAAGAGATAAAGAAAAAAGGAAAATAAAGACACCAGAGAGAGAGAGAGAGAGAGAGAGAGAGAGAGAGAGAGAGAGAGAGAGAGAGAGAGAGAGAGAGAGAGAGAGGAGAGACAGACAGACAGACAGAGAGACACAGAGAGAGACAGAGACAGAGAGATTGAGATAGACCTGTAGACAGAGACAAAAGAGAGACACACAGAGACAGAGACAGACAGACAGTGCACAAGAGAAAATGAAATCCTGGGAGCAGCAGAAATGAAGAAAAGATGTAGTAGCCCTAACCCACTGGCTATGCCAAGTGTGATAAGGAGCAGTGTGAAGACAAATGACAGCATTCATTTTCCCCTGCACCCTGCCAGCTCTGCCTGCCACTCCTGTACACAACCAAGGGAGGGCGGGGAGGGGGTAGTGAGCTCCACTGACAGCTTTGATAGGAGACAGAGAATGACAGGCTGTTCTTTGGCCCACCAGAGACAGAGGGACAGACAAGCTGGCAGGCACATACCATGCTTCACTTAAATTCTCTTGTTTCAGGCCAAAGGACACTCGTCATATCAGTTCATGAGTCTGGCCCAGGCCAAAAGTTTCCGTCAGTTATTGATGTAAGCTAAGGCCTACATTTAAAATGTTATGTTTTAAAACTCTTGCGACTTTTGTCGTTGGCGAGGGTCATGTTAAAAAGGACAGTTTATCATACGGTAACAAGGTTTCACACCTCAGTTGACATGCGCGTGTGATAGCAAAAGTATCATCCTTCACCCCTGAACCAGTTTTAAGTGGAAAAACCAACCCTGTTATTCTGACACAGACTGAATGCAGAGAAATCAGCAACAGTGCTGAAAAATACTTGGCACTGAAGAGAGTTCTTCAGTCAGAAACTTACGGGTGAAAGAGTTTTAAAATGATAAGTTGAGATTGTCTTCAGCCATAACAAGCTCTTTGCTTATGCAACCTACAGTCTTTAAAAGGGGAAAAGAAATCAAACAAGCTGAAGTATTGGTGTCTATATAATTATGGTGAGGTGCTTGAAAAGTCATACTGCTTATCCGGTGTGGGTTCATGGTCTCACAGTATTTTCCCATGTGGGATGAGTGAGACAGAGTGCATATTCTGGGTGACCTCCAGAGTCTCATGGAGGGGGACACCAAATAACATTATCTAAATTCTTAACTCTTGATACATGGGGTCTTGAAATTGAATCCAATGTTTTCCTACCAGTGAACACTCTCTCTCTCTCTCTCTCTCTCTGTGAAGGAGGGGGGGGGGGGGGGGGGGGGGGGTGGAGGGAGGGAGAAGGTGGGTGTTAGCGTTAGCAAAATCAATAGCTGGTTACTGTTCGTGTTACATTTCCAGACTGCTGTTTTGCTGAAGTCTCAAACCCAAACACTACAACATTACTTCCAAAGCCCTACTTCCCACATGTGACCACTAAAACAAAAATGCTTAAATAAATTCCTGAGTGTACAAAAACAAAACCATCATGAATGTCAAACAGAGAGATGAAGAAGAAAGAAAGAAAGAGAGAAAGATATCAGACGGTGATTTTTCTGTCTCTCCTTGACAGCGTTGTATAGTTTCTGTTTCATTCTGCAGCATGACAGAACGATGCTTTAATCTAAAAATGCAAAACTTGATCATCATCATCCTCCACAGAAACTTGGTAGAGATAGTATCCTGTCTACACATGTCTCAAATAGTATCCTGTCTACACATGTCTCAAATAGTATCCTGTCTACACATGTCTCAAATAGTAGCCTGTCTACACATGTCTCAAATAGTAGCCTGTCTACACATGTCTCAAATAGTAGCCTGTCTGCACATGTCTCAAATAGTAGCCTGTCTACACATGTCTCAAATAGTAGCCTGTCTAACACATGTCTCAAATTCTTCATGTTAATATGACAACAGGATGTTTTCATCGTTTCTTTTCTTTGTTTAAAAAAACAACAACAGTACGAATTCTTGGTGGTGGTTATTTTTGGTAGGGGTGGGTGGGGGTTGATGTAGGCTAGTGATATAACCCAAGCAAAACTAACGAAAAGAGAAAAAAACAGAAATGGGTCAGGCACATAACAGCAGCGCAATGCGTTTTCTCTCACATAACAGACAACAATAGTTGCTTTCTGAGCATTCGATGATGATGATGATGATGATGATGATGAAGAAGAAGAAGAAGAAGAAGAAGAAACGGGATGAAGTTACTGTTTGATCCCAGCATAAGTTAAAAACCTGGACAAGAAAAAAAAAAGAGAACAGAAAAATCACTTGAGTTTGAAACAAAACCAAGAGTACAATTCCACATGTGTAAACACTTCAATAATGTTATGCCACTGCAGGTGACAAGAGTTTTTAGGGTATTTTTGATTAGAACTATGTTTTCTTGCTTGGTTTTTGTTTTCTTGCTGGTTGCTTGGTTTGAGGGTTTTATTTTAAGGAAGAAGGGGGGGGGTGTTGATGGGGGAGGGGGTAGAAGAGGTTGATGGGGGGGGGGGGGGGGGGGGGGGGGGGGGAGTTTTGTTGATGTTAATACTGAAATGTTACCAAAATTCTGAAAAATCTTCTTCTTCTTCTCTCGTTCACTTTTTACACTGTCAGATGCGTTTGGGAGAAAATAAACTGGATACTTTTGTTTTAAAGTACCCTGCACATGCTGAAAGGTTATTTAAAAAAATCTTTTTAAAAAAATCTTCAGAGAGAGAGAGAGAGAGAGAGAGAGAGGGAGTGTGTGTGTGTGTGTGTGTGTGTGTGTGTGGGGTGTGTGTGTGTGTGTGGTGTGTGTGTGTGTGTGTGTGTGTGCAGGGCTTTAGAGCAGCAGTGAGCTCACTGAATGAAAGCCTGCACCTGCCAGCCCCTTAGCAGTGAAGGGGAGGGAGCATACCAGAGAAGCAAGCCATGGTCAACATGCCACACAAAGCACCAGTCACACACTGCTGCTATCAGACCATTATCATGCCCAGCAGGTCTGACCAACACTACAGCACTAAACCCACACCCCCTTATCACAGCCACCACCACCTTAGTGGCCCTTTTTTTATCAACCAAATGGCTTTTCAGCATATATTTATTTATATATATATAGCTGTGATCAGTGCTGAACCAAGCCACAGTGAGAGAGAGAGAGAGAGACAGAGCGAGAGAAGAGAGAGAGAGAGAGAGAGAGAGAGAGAGAGAGAGAGAGAGAGAGAGAGAGAAATTTATTGCCAGTGACAATACAAGTCCTATTGGCAAAGGAGCTATACATAATAAACCCCTGTATTCATGATATTATATATACGGCACAACGAGACAGAGACTGAGTGACAAAGAAAGTGTGTGTGTGTGTGCACGCACACACGCGCTATTCTTTTCATTCTTTTATTTCGAGGATAATGGAATAAGCACTCATGTGCTATTTTACATCCAGTCCTGTGTGTGTGCAGTTTTGTACATTTTGTCATCCGTTCCCACCAGCACACAATGGCCTACTCTTCTGAAAAGCCGAACATGTTTTAACATTTGCGCAAGATGTTCTACGTGCGTTCATACATAGGACCTCAGTTTATAGTCTCATCCGAGGGACTTTTAGGGGAAGTGGAGTCAGCACTGATGTTAACTCCAGAGGAAAAATCCTCTTGAATGAGATTCAAACCTGGGTCAGCAGATCACATCTGTGTGCATGTGTGTGTGTGCATGCATTCCTCTGTGTGTGTGAGAGAGAGAGATAGAGAGAGTGTGTGAGTGTGTGTGTATGTGTGTGTGCACATGTATGCACAAGAGAGGGAGAGAGGGCAGGGAGAGAGAAAGAAAAGACAGACAGAAAGAGAGAGAGAGAGAGTGAGTGTGTGTGTGTATGTGTGCATGCAAGCGTGCATGCGTGCGTGTGTACATATGTGCATGCATACATACAAGAGAGTGTGTGTGCATGTGCATCTGTGCATGTGCCTGTCTGTCTACAATAATACACACAAAACCAAATCTGTTTAATAAGCTCCCTACTAAACAAAGCACACAAAAATCAGCAATCACTAGTCTTTTTCTTTCCTTTCCTCTACAATACCAACCCTCCCCATCCCTCAACTTTTTTCCTGGTTCCTGTTTACGCCTTACAATGAACCCATACAATTACACCCCATACCCACACCATCCTGCCTGCCTCTGACGCAAAAAACACGCACTTTTTTTTCCCCAAAAAAAAATTCCTGTCAACAATACAAAACAGAAACAAAGAATGCATTCTATCCTTTCACTGAAGGACTAAGAAGCACAATCCTCACCACCGCTTTAGAAAAAGTTTTCTCATAATTACGATCTACATCATGGGCTTTTTGTGAACACCATCCTCACCCCCTTTTCTGAAGTGCTGACATGATAATGTAGCAACGTGACGCAATGCCAAAAAGACTCTTGTCAAAGGGTGGTGTGGATTTTCCGATTTGGGGAAGAGTTTTTGTTTGGTTGGTTGGTTGGTTGGTTGGTTGGGGGTGGGGGGGGGGGAGTGGTTGATTGTGGGTTTTTGTTAGAAGGGTGGTTGGGAGGGGGGGGGGGGGGTGTCTTCTTGTGATGGTGACAGATTGGAGAGGGGAATGGGTGGGTGGGTGGGTGGGTGATTTTTTTTTTCTTTTTGTTTTTCGGCTGGCAAGAAAACAATTCACTCTTACAGTCATCACATACCCAAACTATCAGCTGACAGATCTGAAAATAGGAGAACAGCAGAACACACACACACACACACACACACACACCACACACACACACACACACACACACACACACACACACACACACACTGAAAGGGTTACATGACATGACTGCCAATACAAACAGCAGAAAATCTAAATGTCCATTTCCTGCAGGGTTCTTGAGGTCATTCTCACAGGCTATCAGCTCCATCTCCCAGACTCTGCTGCTGCTGCAAGCCTGCACCAGGGAGTGAATGAAACCAGAGAGCTGTTCAAATGGGCTTTTGTTTGTAAGCCTGAGCTATGTTTTAGGTTAGTTAGTCTAAAGTTCTGTGTGTGTGTGTGTGTGTGTGTGTGTGTGTGTGTGTGTGTGTGTGTGTGTGTGTGTGTATCTCACACGAACACGCGCACGTGCACTCACACACATGCATGCATATTGACAAATGTATGTAACATACACACTCACATTCTTTTCCTTTTTTCAAGTGATCAATACATCTATATAAAGCCTTTCATTTGCAACAGATTCTAATATAACCTGATGTTTTGCTTGCTTTTATCTTTTTAAAATTAAGACCTATTCTATGTAAATTATGTTCTTTCATAACATTCTTCCGCATTGGAACCCTTTTATGAGGGGCAATGACCTTTCTATGACTAAATCATCCACATTCACCTCACACACACACAACAGTGACACACAATAAACACACACACACAAACACACATCACACACACACATAAAACACAAACCAACACACACACATGACACATGCATGCATGCGCACACACACATGCATGCACGCCCACACACACATACACCACACACACACACACAAACCAACACACACAATACACACAACCACACACACCACCCACCCACACACACCACCCACACACCACCCCCCCACACCCCCCATACACACACACACACCACCACCACCACCACCACACACACACACACACACTCACATAACCCCCAAAACTGCCAAAGCATAAAGTTGTGTTCAACGCCATTAAAAATAGTTTTGCCCCAAACTTTCAGCTGGGGCAATGGTAAATGTCAAGCAGAGGAAATGACTGGTTGCAGTGGAGAGCCTCTGTCAGGTATGCCTGAAACCTAAACCCGCCCAGCAACCAATACAACCATCCTCTCCCCTCCGTCTGCTGCCATGTTACATCCCTCTGCTTGTGTTTAACAGTTCTACAAAATTACACGGTCCCTTCCCCTACCCTACCCCTCTCTCTGCATCCACTTGACTCTCTGGACTTCTACCACCAACCCCTGTGTGGTCTTTCGTGCTTTATTTCTATGGTTAAATCACGCGTGTGCGTGCGTGCGTGCGTGCGTGTGCGTGTGTGTGTGTGCATGCATGCGTGCACACACACACACTTGAGCATCAATAAATCCAAAACCAAAAATCTGGGTGTGACCTCTGTGTGTGTGTGTGTGTGTGTGAGCGAGGGTGCGTGCGTGCATACGTGTGTATGTGTGTGTGTTTGTGCATGAACTTGCACATATTCTACACATGTGCCTGCATGTGCGTGAGATAGAAAATGGGTATGCGCACATATACTTTCAACACTTTCTTCTTAATCTTCAATTTTTCCTTTCTTGTCCACAAAAGCCAAGTCATCAGTTTACATTTAAAAAACAAAATGTCTTCTAACACAAAGTGAACACTGATGCCACAGTCTGGAAGTCTTGCCTCTAGCTTCTTCTACTTCAATATAACATATAACAACCCCTGTCAACTATTTGACAATAAAAACATCCATAATCAGATTAACTATGATTATCATTAATGCAGTGCATGGAATCTCTACCTTTGTACAGTATGATCTTCACACAGCACAAGGAATTTTGGCAAAGGCATTGGCACAATTTGCAGTTAACAGAAAGCTTTTTAAGTAATCTGCAATTTTGCTGATGATAAGACATGGGCTTTTTTTCTCATAACCTGATCATGAAAGATGTCAATAAAGAGGTCTGTATGGCATGACTAATATGAGGTATGTTTGTATTCCTAAAGATAGAATGTAGCTTCTTCATGTACATGCATACATGCATATATTATTATATATATATATATATATGTGTGTGTGTGTGTGTGTGCGTGCGTGTGTGTGTGTGCATGCTTTTTGCGAGTGTGAAAACCCAAATCTATCTCAAATGGAAACTTTACAACATTAGATCAGTATTATATTGTACGTATGTCATACACAAGACAAGCTTACCTCTGCTAAGGTGGCAAGACCTCTCACTCTTTAACTACTTTAAGTTAGATTGCCGTTCACTTTTTTTTTTAAAGATCTTGGAAGAGAAGATAAAACCAAAAGGTTCCTCAGAAAATGTTCCTTACCCTGCCCTGAAAGATAACAGTGGTTGAAATACTGACCTAATATTCTAGTATTTCCCATTGAGATAAAACTGGGTTTTCACAATGTTGTCTGGCTTGAGCAGCTCCCATGTATGCTAATCTTTGACAGTTGGCTGTTTGTTTTTCTTTCATGTTTACAACTGATTTTTTTCCATCACATCGAATACTTTCCTCTTTCCATACCCCATAAGAACCTGGCAAAGAACACAAGCTCCTCTTTAATTAATTACTGTCTTTTTTTGTCTTTTTTTTCTTTCTTTTTTTGTTCCTCACCTAGAGCTATGAAGTTCACAAATGGTGAGAATTTTTGCGTATGCAACTGTCCACCCAGTCCCCATTTAGGTAGCCGCATTCTAACTTTGGGTATGGTGTCTAAACACAACATCTGTGTGCCTGCTTTTTTTTTAATAAATTGTCATTTGTTCCTACAAGCACAAAATGGCCTTCTCTTCCAGAAGGCAGAACTGCTTTTTAAGTCTCTCCAAGATGTTCTGCATGCATTCACATACAGGGCCTCAGTTTATAGTCTCATCCTAAAGGACTTTGACATTCAGTGAGATTTTTTCATTCAAACTGGGAAGAAAGGGCAAGGCTGGGAATCAAACCCAGATCCTCATGGTTTACTTGTTAGGCAGGTGGACATCTTAACCATCCTGCCACCTTCCTTCTATATTAATGTGTCTGTTCTTGATCTTCTGTATGCACATGCACATGCATACAGGTATTTCAACTGTAAGCTGACCTGCACGTGTTGATTTCAGACATGAAAGAACCCCCTCCTCTCCTCACAAAGTTAAGGTTGGCCCCTAATGGGATTTCAAGCCCCTGACCTCATAGAAACCCAGTGTAACCTGTCATGCTCAAAACTGAAACACCTGAATTTGGCAGGGGGGGGGGGGGGGGAGCGTGGGGCCATTATTTCAGAGTGCTGACATTGCCTAACACTGGCAAGCCTCCACTGACTGGTGCTGAAGGTCAGGTCACTGCAATTAGCTCATGTGGTTGCCTCCCCACCCCATCTGTCATCCAGCCGCTAGCTTTGACAGCCATGTTGCATCCTCAGCCTGTGCCAACGGTTTAGTCTTTTCCTACAAGCTGTGTGTATTTTGGTTTCCTGTTTGAGTGAACAGATTATGCCATCATCAGCCACAAAACGATTCCATGTGCTTGTTTTGTAACTGTTAACCGATAGGGCAGGATGGAAGGAAAAGGGATTCGCATCCTCACAAAATTTTATAACATCAATTTAAAATTAATCTCTCATAATCATAGCATTCATTAAATGGTATTTCATAATAAAAATGCTGAATCACCGAAAGTAAACAAACAAAAACCAATATTGTATCAATATTTACATATATATATGTGCATTCATGCGCACATATCTCCTGTGTTTTTGAATATATTCATGTACCAACATGCACACTTACTTTCAACGCTTCATATTATAGGGGGGTGTCACTTTCTTCTTTTTTTTCTTTTCATTTTCATTAGATTTATTTCATTCCAGCCATGATTTAAAGCTTACCTGCAAACAGTTTTTTTTATTTGGTAACATTTTCTCTTACAAAATAAGTAAGACAAAGAAAAAGGCATGGGGGAAGACAGGTGTCTTAAAACACAACCGTTTAAAACAACTGTTAGGTCCCCAACTTAGGTATGTGCCAGGCTTCACTCTCTTCACAACACTGGCTTCAGATTAATATCAATGAGAAGAACAAGACCAATGTGTTAACAAGAAGTTAAAATACAAACCACAACACTGATGAGCAAGAAGAAAAGGCGATACCACTATAACCCTACGAAATCTGTTGCAATGATCTAAGGTTATGTATGAGACAAACCACAAAAACAGTCCAAATAATCAGTAAAATTTATCAGCTAATCTTCACACACCAATGTGACCTATACCTGTGTTGAGACAGCTCCACCGGCTGAAAACTGATATCAAGACTATAGATACAGATTACACATAAACCTTCAGTTCGTATGGACTGTGATCTTCTGACGACTCGCTGCATCATTTTTCAAGTAAAAATACATTCTTCAGGTGAGTGTCATAATGGTTTTCACTTGATAGGAGACCAAAGACACTGCTGAGTATTATGTTGTTACTTTAAATTAAAAGAGAATGGTTAAGAGACTATTTAGACTAGGAATTTTTTGTCTTCATTATGATGTGACATGAGATTTTGAATGTGAGCAAAGCTAATGATTGACAAAGCCAGGGAGTGAGTTCAACTGTTCATTAAAGTCTAACAGTCCATACTGGCTCATAAACCTCCTTCATGGAGAACACCACTGAGTAATATCTGAAGTTCCTAAGTTGAAGTTTCACTCACACACACACACACACACACATTGTGCATACCACCACACACACACATACTCTCACACAGTATGCAAGCATGCACACACACCCACACACCAAATGCACACAACCACACACAAAATAAAACACTCAGTTTTCAAGCTGGCAGACAAGACTCTCAGATGAAGTGAGCTCAGCAGCTCTGTAAAGAACATGAAAATCAAACTGTCTCCTTTGCTTGTAAGTTAGGTTCCCCATGAATACCCCTAGCCAAACCTCAGAAAAGTACTTTCCAGCAAAATGCTGTGGTCATAATAACTAACTGTCCATCCTAACACAGACTCTTGTAAACCAGCTTAAATCCCCGAAGTCAGAGTGCAGCTACCTTAACAGTGGGCAAAAACAGTTGCATTCGCAAAATCTCACCACTGGTAAAGCTTGGACCTCTAGCCAAGGAACAAAAACAGAAAAAATCCACCTTAAACACTCCACACATTAAACAACATACTAGTGGTCTTTGGTTTTATACCTTGTCCTACCTGGTCTATAAAAAAATTTTTTTACTTTTTTTAAACCCTTCATGATGGACCTGATACTAACCATAGCTAGTGAAAATGAGCAAGCTGGAAACTATCTTACAAATACTCACAATAGCTAAGTCAGGTCTGTCTTAGCCAGAATTTGGTAAATTTGGTACCATTTTTAAATGATGTTCCCGCTCCATCACCTTCACCGCATACCTGTTCACCCGGCTACAGTAGTCCCGACACCCTGTCTCTTGTCTATTTATAAAGTTTGTGTACTGTGTGACCTACGGCCTGTGATAGGTACATTCCTCTACGTGTTGTGTATACCTGAATGAAACTGAAGGTCACTGTGTGAACTTAAAAAGTAATCATTCACTTTGGTACTCTTATGTGTAAGTGTGTGTGTGTGTGTGTGTGTGTGTGTGTGTGTGGGGCGGTGTGTGTGTGTGTGTGTGCGAGTGTGTGTGTGTGTGTGTGTGGTGTGTGTGCATGCGTGTGTGTGCGTGCATGTTGCATGCGTGCGTGAATGAAACGGAAGGTTGTTGTGTAAACTTAAAAAGTAATCATTCATTATGGTATTCTTCTGTGTTCATTCTTGTATGTTCCGTCTGTTTACTAACAGTGATATTAGACAGGCGCTTCTTTGCGGTGTGTGTGTGTGTGTATGTGTGTGTATGACTCACTTTCTATATAAAGAAATGTTCCATATGCTTTGATGGGGGGTGGGGAGGTGGGGTATGCTGAACCTCAAAAACTTGTGGGAGATAGGTATTTTCACCTGGCACAAATAGGAGTCTGTACAGTGTGTAGTTTATTCCATGATGTTCGTTTGTGTTTTGTATATGGTGGGTATGTATGCTTATATTCAATACATACATAACTCTGTGTGTGTGTGTGTGTGTGTGTGTGTGTGTGTGTGTGTGTGTGTGTGTGTGTGTGTTGTGTGTGTGTGTGTGTGTGTGTGTGTGTTTGTGTGTGTGTGTGAGTGTATGTGAGTGAGAGAGAGAGAGAGAGATGTGTGTGTTGTGTGTGGTGTACATGCGTGCATGCATGCGTGTGTGCATGTAAGTGTATGTGTATGTGTTAAATTATTACAATAATACCCAATTAGAAAATCTAGCAACAGTTGACTGATACCAATGGTTAACTGAATTAAAACACTATTTACAGAAGATTCTTACAGCCCTTTCACTGTGCCTATATCAGCTCCATTCACGAGTCTAGCTCCTTTATGCCAATATCACTGAGGGAGTGAACAAGAAAAAAAACCTTCACCTAGTGTTTGTATCCATGGATCTGTTTGATTTGTCCAACTATGACCTACATGACTACAAAACAGAGTGAGAGTTAGTAGCAAATAAAAACAATGACACGAGAAGACCAGAGACTGTGTTTAAACAATGCTTATCGTTACAATGCACAACTGTTTTTCCACATTCATACCCACACATAAAGACATTCATTTTTTGGTTTGGGTTGGGGTTTTTTTACAATTGCATACAGTACACATCCACGTTTACAGACATACATTGAATTTGATTTTCTCATGTCTATCCTTCCCTGTTTTTCTTTTAAGTACTACCATACAATTGACCCCCCCACCCCACTCGTTCTCTCTTGCTCTGTCTCTCACTCACTCACACACACACACACACACACACACACATCATACACACACACACACACTTCACTGTCCGTAAGATAAGAACTACTATAAATTTCTTCTTTGTCCTAAGGAGAGTGTCTCACAGTTATTTAAACAAGAAGAATCAAAGAATCCTAAACTCCACCAAAGAACTGAAGAAGGCAGAGGTCACCCCCCTCCCCCCCCCCCCCCCCCCACCAAGGGTGACAACCCCCACCCCCCCCCCCCCTTCTGCACCCCCCCCCCCAAAAAAAAAAACTTCACTGATTTCCAGAAATCAGGTCAGGAGGGTTGAAACACCCTTCTTTCTTCCTCCTGTACTTCCTTCTCCTTTATTCTATCCATCTCCCCATTCGCTTACACTCCGCTGAGGCAAAAACATGCACGTAAGTGAAGGCTGAAAAGGGAAAAAGTAACTTGAGCTAAAATACCTGGTTTTGCCTGTTATTCTACTTTTGCTTCTGAAGACAGCGTCAGCATGTGTATATGCTTGGCATATCTCCATGATCAAGAAAGAGTGTGTGTGTGTGTGTGTGTGTGTGTGTGTGTGTGTGTGTGTGTGTGTGTGTGTGTGTGTGTGTGTCTGTGTGTGTGTGTGTGTCTGTGTCTATGTGTGTCTGTCTGTCAGTCTGTCTGTCTGTCTGTGCGAGTATGTGAACACACATTTCTGTACGCACTTTAGTGAATTATCCATGTACATAACTTAAGTGTATGTATATATAATAAGTGTATGTGATGCATGTGTGCATGTGTCTGTGCGTGATCATGTGCATAACCAATCAACAGAAAGGGGTAGAAAATGTGTGTGTATGAGCGTGTGCATGTCCGAGTGTGTGTGTCTGTGCATGCGTGTACATGAAAATAGTGAATGTGTGTGTATATATATGGAAATTTTACAGTTACATAAGGATATAACGATAACAGTGATTTGTATGTTTAGGAGAAAAAAAAAATTATATACAAATTTCACAAACTGGGCACTACTACAACCCCCCTCCGGATAAAAACCACAGAACAACAGTAAAAAAACAACAACACAACAACAAAAACAACCCAAACAAACAACAAACCCAAAACATGAGTAGGACTAGTAAGTAGGAGAGGGAAAAGAAAAACGCACAGTCACAAAACCAAAACACAAAACCAAAGCAAAAAAAATCAAAACCCAGTGAGGAAGATTAATTCAAAGAGATTGCACACACAAAAAGTGCAGCCTGGCTCCCCCACAAAGGGGGGAAAAAAAGAAGAAGAGGAACAAAGATGTAGCTGTAAAAATCATCAAAATGTTATCTCTCATTATCTTCATGCCTGAGACAATGTAGTGTATTCATGCGCTATCAGTCTCAGCCTCCCAGTGTTGGCGCATGTGTGTGCAGGTACCTTCTTCAACTGTCTGTCTGTCCGCGCGCGCGTGCATGCGAGCGAGCGTGCGTGCAAGTGTGAGTGAGTGAGTGAGTGAGTGAGTGAGTGAGTGAGTGAGTGTGTGTGTGTGTGTGTGTGTGTGTGTGTGTGTGTGTGTGTGTGTGTGTGTGTGTGTGTGTGTGTGTGTGTGTGTGTGTGTGTGTGTGAGAGAGTGAGTATATAATTATACACTGTGGTATAAATGACTTCAGTAAAAATGTTTCTGTATGAACATGCACATGAAAATACATACACACAAGTAAAAACTATTTCTTTTTGATGTCATACTATCTGCACATGCTCAGATTTTAACAATTTATAAAAAAAAAATTTTAAGTGTTGTGTTTTTCCTTTTAACCCCTCCCCAGAATGACAATCATTGTGCATTTACAGACTGGTAATGATTACTTCTATATGGTATGTCACTGTTCTTCTGTCAAACATCCTCTGTATCTGAACTGCAGTTCTTGCAATGTCTCCTTTCTTACACTTTACTGTCTAACCCAACATCCATAAATTTCACACACACACACACACACACACACACACACACACACACACATGCACACACACACATCATACAACACACACACACACACATCATAAGTGGCATTTTTGAACACACACACATACACACACAGAAGGATACAGAGAGTTCTCAGAGTGTGTGTGTCACATAGCGCTATCTCCTAAGGACCCCGGCCTTCAATCTTCTCTATGGGAACATCCTCTCTCAACTATGTCACTCTCGCAGTCTGCCACATCTGCTTTATCCATGTGTCGTCCACAACTTTGTAAGCCACCAGTTATACACTCCTTCTTCTTCCACCCTATACTGGGATACTGCCTGGAGCATCAGACATTTACCTTGAAGTAGAAGGCTGTACGTTTCAGTTGACATTATGCATCAGTTGACATCATTCTTAAAACTGTGGTTTTGCAAGCTGGGTTAAATCAGTTTCTGTTACTTCTCCTTAGCTATTCTCCAATGTTCTTACATATATATATATATATATATATATATATATATATATATATATATATATATATATATATATATATATATATATATATATATATATATTAATCTCAGCAAGTGTAGTGTGAAAGTATGGTAGACTCGTGTAGATGCAGATATATGTGTAAATTTATATATTTGCGCATGTATGTGGACACACATAAA